>CM055732.1:24309325-24671825 GCA_029465975.1 Dallia pectoralis
CCATCGTGATTGGCCATCAGCTCAGACACGCTCTGTTTTGGAGAGAGCAATCTTACCACAGGAACTAGTAAACAGACGTGGAAGTCAAGGTCTGCATGGTGTCTCCATACCATTCACTAGGAAGGCAAAGTCGGATCTCATGTATCTGTGGTGAGACAACACAGACACCACTTTCTTTTATTGCACTGCGGCTGCTTCAACCTTACGCCACTATGCACTCACTCACTCCCTTCCTTGGCTTTTTAGAGGCACGGAATTCCCATACCATCTGACAGTGGAACTCTGAAATGAACGGAGAAGCTAATCATCTTTTCACCAGAGAGGAATTATATCGTATATATCAGCCTTTTCGGTAGCGACACATTGTTGTCATGTAACTATTACGAGTGTTAATTCTGAAACTAATATACATTTATTATATCATCAAGTCACGGAACTGACCCAGCCCTCAGACTAACAAAAAACGATTTAGTCGTTTTTGATTCATAACTAAGAGCCCGGCCACCCCATCGCCAGCTGCCAGATCCAATGAAGGTATTCTGTTGGCTCCTGGAAGCCTCCCTCTCTAGTGAGAGCTAGCTGCCCCAGCTCACAGTTAGCCAGAGTGTGTGCTTGTGTGCGTGAGAGCTGGGCCCCTGGCCCCAACAGGGATGGTGAGAAGATGCCAAACCAACTCCGGGTTCCAACAGGATGTTATAATAACAGTCGTGTTTACAAAGGGACTCTGCACTTGCTTGATATTTTAACAAGCCAGGGACCCGCTCACATGCACCACATGATTTCATAGTAAATAACTTCCCCTTCAATCTGGTTTGCCAGTTTCTTTTCACACACACTTTGCCAATTTTGTCCAATGTGAAATGTGTTATTATTGAGTGTTGCCTTGCCGTCTTTTCTTAAACGAGCTATTACATTTTGCTTTCCTACAACAATGTGCTTACAATTAAATAGCAGTAGAAGCTAACTAGTCCACAGCTGGCTAGATTGGAAACTTAGCTAACATTATACAGCATCAGGAATTCCCATTTGTATAGCCTTTCACGTCTGTGAAACTGTAACCAAAGCAACAAAAATGCCTTATATTTGTGTTTTAGCTGTTGAAGAGAAATACGGCCAACTCACATTGATCTTCAGGTCTCTGTCAGCCTGTTTAATAAGCTATACCTACACACAACCAGTAACTCACAACCAGAGCATTTCAGAGCAAGCATTTAGGCCACATTAAAGCCAGACAGGATGGATCCAGAAAGTTAAAGTGCTTACGTAAATCCTCCATAACCACGTTTTTTTGTCAGACCAAGCAAGGTTTTTCAATGAATCATACCAATGGAGCCACTTCTTGTTTTTAGCTGATATGAATGCTTCTGGTTGTGGTTGTCTACTGCAAGAGGACTCCTCCTTGACCAGGACATTTGGGTTCCAAGTTGTCAGTTTGTACAGCTATTTTCTGGTATGTGGCCTCCCAGTTAGCTTGCATGATATTAACACTGACCTCGTTTATCAACAAGCAGTTTTTAGCCAGAAGTCTGCCGATGACTTTGATTGCAGCATAATTACAAGTTAACCTCTGACATTGTTTTCCTCCAAAAGACACTGGTGCAATTATAACAAAAATACCGTGCTGAAAAAAACACAAAATTGACAAGAAATCTGTGGAAGATTATAAAAAAATATAAAGCTTTCAAGCTTCCCAGGAACACAGTGGCCTCCATCATGGTGAAACGGAAGTTTGGAACCACCAAGACCCTTTCTAGAGCTGGCTGTCTAGCTCAATTAAGTGGCAGATTTGTACAAGGTAAAAGGGATCTTGAAATGTGAATGCTATCACACTATTTTGCAACACCATACCGGACCCCATGGATGGTGCCAGATTGGAGCTAATATCCCTCAACAACAGGACAACGACCGAAAGCACAGCGCTAATCACGCACGAGCTATTTACGGAAGAAGCAGTCCGATGGTATTCTGTCTATAATGGAGAGGCCAGCACAGTCACCAGATCTGAACCCGATTGAACTGTTCTGGGAGCAGCTTGACCGTCTAATACGTAAGAAGTGCCTATTAAGCAAATTCCAAGATCTGATAATGTGAATGATAATATAAAATAAATGTGATCCCCACATAGATATTTACACTGCACTCCACAGTGCATAAACTCTATTTATGAAAAGTTTAGGAAACCAGATACTCTGGGTTTAAGTGACAGTTTATTGTGAGCCACAGTGATAACCAACAAATAAATTACAGAATAACCAATAAATTACTGCACACAGAAATATGCAAGTCATCCATAAAGATAAGATTACGAAGATATTCCTAAATATATATTTCTCAGTGGCTGCCTGCTTCTTCTTGATGATGGTAACACATTCAGACAAGAGAATTTATCAGACTTGGACAGGCAAAAAGAGATGGTTTAATCTGGTACAGTATTTTGACATAGTTAAGTAGGTAGGTAAGTGGTAAGAGTATATGTTATATTTGATATACTATATGATATGATTGAATAATGTCTGATACGTGCATATGTCATCAGGACATGGGGCTCTGGATTATTTCAAAAGTCCTACTATAAATCTCAATACTAATGACCATTTCAAATGTAGTGAAGATCAACATAGCTTTTATCATAAGCGCATGAGAAATATATACATACAGTCATTGAAAAATGTACAATGTCTTGATTCAATCGAGATACCAAATCATATTTTTTGCCCAGCTATGAAAAAAGGACAACATCTACACAAAATGCTGCTGGGAATAAATGTTTTCTCATTCAGGCGTACATGTCATCAAGTGGACTTGCCATTCCCCATATTAGGAAACACCGATTATATCTATAATTAACATGTTACAAACAATACAGTAAGCTTGTAAGTAAGGCTGAGGCATTACTAAAACTTAACCTAAAATACGGAATAAGAATTACAGCATATTTACAACATATTAGACATAAGGTGACAGATTCTCACAGCACCTGACTGGATTGCACGGTGTGTGTGTGTGTTACAAAAGCCTCCTCATGCGGCATGTGTGTTTGTCTATGTGCATGGTGGCCCGGTCTGTAGAGGCTGTCAGAACATCCAGGGCCTCGTCTTGCCTCTCCAGCTCGGTCTCTGCATCCAGAGCCAGACTTTTCAACTGCATTAGCATCTGAGAGAGCAACCAGATAAAAACATAGAGAAGCAAGTCAGCAATAAAATAAAGCGCAGGTGTTTGATATATATTTGACTCAGGCATTTGGTGTTATACCACTTGTTGTGTTCTGAGGGGGAGGGAATTAAGGATCTGGTCATTGGAAAAGATGCATGGTAGATTTTTTTTTTCCCACAGTCAAGACAAAACACAAACAAAATTAGACAGCAATGAGCATTGAAGGTGGTAAGTGACAGTGGTAGGTTGTATTGGTAGGTTGTATTGGTAGGTGGTATTGGTAGGTGGTATTGGTAGGTGGTGGTGGTATTGGTAGGTGGTGGTGGTATTGGTAGGTGGTGGTGGTATTGGTAGGTGGTATTGGTAGGTGGTGGTGGTATTGGTAGGTGGTGGTGGTATTAGTAGCGGTAGGGTAGTAACCAAATTTGAAGTGAGTGCAGGTGAGTTCTCTTGTAGGAAGTGTATTATGTCGAAAAACAAAGAACTGTAAATATTTAACTATTGGTAGGTGGTATTGGTAGGTAGTGGTGGTATTAGTAGGTGGTATTGTTAGGTGGTGGTGGTATTGGTAGGTGGTATTGGTAGGTGGTGGTGGTATTGGTAGGTGGTATTGGTAGGTGGTGGTGGTATTGGTAGGTGGTATTGGTAGGTGGTGGTGGTATTGGTAGGTGGTATTGGTAGGTGGTGGTGGTGGTATTGGTAGGTGGTAATGGTGGTGGTATTGGTAGGTAGTGGTGGTATTAGGTGGTTAGGTGGTGGTGGTATTGGTAGGTGGTGGTAGGTGGTGGTGGTATTGGTAGGTGGTATTGGTAGGTGGTATTGGTAGGTGGTGGTGGTATTGGTAGGTGGTATTGGTAGGTGGTGGTTAGGTGGTGGTGGTATTGGTAGGTGGTGGTGGTATTGGTAGGTGGTATTGGTAGGTGGTGGTGGTATTGGTAGGTGGTGGTGGTATTGGTAGGTGGTATTGGTAGGTGGTGGTGGTATTGGTAGGTGGTATTGGTAGGTGGTGGTGGTATTGGTAGGTGGTGGTGGTATTGGTAGGTGGTGGTGGTATTGGTAGGTGGTATTGGTAGGTGGTATTGGTAGGTGGTGGTGGTATTGGTAGGTGGTATTGGTAGGTGGTATTGGTAGGTGGTGGTGGTATTGGTAGGTGGTATTGGTAGGTGGTGGTGGTATTGGTAGGTGGTGGTGGTAGGTGGTGGTGGTATTGGTAGGTGGTATTGGTAGGTGGTGGTGGTATTGGTAGGTGGTATTGGTAGGTGGTATTGGTAGGTGGTGGTGGTATTGGTAGGTGGTATTGGTAGGTTGTGGTGGTATTGGTAGGTGGTATTGGTAGGTGCTGGTGGTATTGGTAGGTGGTGGTGGTATTAGTAGCGGTAGGGTAGCAACCAAATTTGAAGTGAGTACAGTTGAGTTCTCTTGTAGGAAGTGTATTATGTCGCAGAACAAAGAACTGTAAATATTTAACTGATATGAACAATCCAACTGATAATCTGCAGGTATCAAACATCTTTGATAAAAGCGCTATTTGCTGAACACTTGGATAGGAAATAACATTTAGTGAGTATTAACAAGGAGCTCTCACTAATCAGGACATACATTAGGTGTGTCAGAAAGTCAATTCCCACATGAAAAAGCAGTTGGCTTTGTACTTCAAAGGCCATTATGACGTATCAGCACAAAATAATAAGCCATTGATAGAGAAACAATGAGCCTCATTGTACCAGATTTGCACACAGACTAATTGAGATGAAGAATTTTAGGCTTAGATGATCAATACGCTTGTAAAACGATTACACATACACTTAGAGTGAGATACTGCTGAAATCATTGTGAAATGTTAAATACTACTTCTAATATCTAACAATTCTGTTAGGTATTACTATAGTATAATTAACTAATCTGCATACCTAACTATTACTATTCTGCATAACTATTCAGATTTCTTTAATCTAAAAAGACAGTCAGAAACACCAATTCCAGGAAAGACAATGTTGTGTTCCTTTCAAGAAGATTATGAAAATGACAAAATACCTGGAACAGTTCAGTAACAGCACATGTGGTCTAAAATATACACAACATGTTGTGTATTGAAGAGGTTTAACATGGAAAAGGCCATTCTGTGCAACCCATAATAATGTGTTGAGTGAGAAATAATTGAGTGCATTTGCGTCACTGTTTATGTCCTGCGCATGAAGCTCCCCTGTTCAACATTAGGAAGGTTTGAATGGAAACACTTCATATACTGTACTGCCTGACCAGACGTCTGACCAAAGAACTGGCCTTGTCTCTATCCCTCTCTTCTCCCTCTCGTAACCCAGAGGGATTTTGGTTTGTGGTCTCACCAACTAACATATGAAATATAGTACGTAAAATAAAAATCATTACGCTGAGTCTCTGGTTTGGAATGGAAACGGTATAAATCAACCCATGATTGCCAGGTCCATTGAAATGGAGGAGATTTACTGCTTTATAACACGGTCATTCAACCATGTGCTTCCTTTACATTAAAAATAGGACTGTCCACAAGACAGAAACAATCTGAAAAGAGAAAATGTTACAGCAGTTTAAGTATGATTTGGATCATGTGCTTTACTCTACAGGAAGAGGCATAAACATTAGCCTTCCCACCTGTCGGAGTTCCTGGGCCTCAGCCTGCGTGACTTCTGGCTTAAGGACGTGTAACTGCACTTGGGACAGCTCTCCTGCTGGAACAGTCATTGGGACCTCTGTCCCCTGATATTGCTGCATGCATTCTGGGAAGGAACAAAGATCCAGCGGTAGGGAAATAAAACAAATATGAGTCTAAAAGAAACCCTATGACGTTGCAAGATGCGGACATTTGTAATTAATCAATTATCTACAACAGTTGCTAGTGTTTAATGAGATTTGAGACCAACGAGAACCTAAAGTTACTTCGAAGATGTGTATTAAAGAATACATGATGCATTAAAACAGAGCTTTACTGCCACTTGGTGGTCAAAAACACACAATAAGACAAATTTAAAAAGAACACCTGAGAACACTGTGCGTGTCTCTAGAGGTCGCCTGCACTAATTACCTGCGTTCCATATAGAACATTGATCCTGGTCACCGGGAGTGGTGGTGGCAGAGGTCTTGAAGGCACAGTACTCACTCGTGTACTCCACTTTCTTCTTATACTGCATCTCCAGCACTGACATGGCCTTTGGCATCTTGGCCGACAGAAGTCTGAAGCATATGTCAGGTTTCCCTATGAACCTCTGCCTCACGCTGATCTCATAGGGGTTGTGCGCCCGTATGTCATCCACCTCGTCCCTCTCAAAGCGGTGCAGCAGACCATTGGTCGTGTCTCGCACTTCCAACGAGGAGACCATCACTATCAAGCAGCCAGGCTTCAGGTCAGAGTCTCCACCTCTGGACACGATGGCTGGTATGCTGGTTATAACTCGGTGTTTGCCCGTCCTGGTGTCCTTACAAGCCGTCTCTCTGGCGGTATGATCGGCCTTGGCATCCTGTTGACTCTTCCACAATAATTTGCTAAAGGGCCACCATGGCGGAGACTCCAGTTCAGACAGAAGCCTGCGAAGAAAAGAAAGAGAGAAGTTGGAGGATCCATCGACGTCAGTGATGCAGAGCATTCTGCTCATTTGTGCGGGGAGCTGTGCTTGCTATAATATGAACTGCTACAGTACATACAGAATAATGGACTTCTGCACAACACAACTGATGCTATGAAGGCATCAACCTGTAACAACGCAGAACATTTAATTAAAGTGCTTTCCGTGGTGACTGCCTCATGAATTCGTTTGAGACAATGAAATATGTGTGCCCCAATCAAGGCAAACGAGGTGGTAACTTTGATGAATCCACTAAATGAAATGTATGTCGTGATTAATACGTGATTTCATAGTGTTGATGTGTCACTAGTATTCCACAATATAGAAAATAGTCAAACCTAAGCAATAGAATAGGAACGCATGTCATGTATTTCGCCTGGTACTGTTCACACAAACATTATACATCATCTACAGTCTGTGTCCAGATATTGAACATAATATCAGGTGAACATAATATCAAGAGCATTCTTACTTGTCTGCCACGCCCAGATTCGAGTCAATCTTATCCAGGCACTGCATCACATTATCAAACTGCTCTCCCTGGTAGTGAAGGACATTCCCTGTGTCCTCTAACCGTCTCTGAGACCCAACCACTAGGTTAATTAGCTCCTTCCCCTTGGTTGACTGACCCTCTGCCGCCTGAACCTCAGTTGAAGGGGACAACAACCTCTCCCTCCAGAAATGCTCCAAGACATTGTAGACCACGACCCGGTTGGGCCTCAGCGAACCGAACCAATGCTTGATGTTGCCCTGCTCCAACACTGTCAGGGTGCTGAAGATGAGGCTGGATGACTCCATCTTGATCTCCATGATCCTCGAGAGGCGGAAGCTGACTAGGTTCTCTTTGCTCTGGTCTGAGGTGAAGCGCAGCATGGTCCGGGTCAAGGCCAGGGTGCCAGTCTCCCAGCGCTTCTCACTGTTAACGTAGTAGGAGCCTGGCCAGCTGTTGATGGGGATATCTTGGTTTGGGCTTGTCATCTTGGCTTGGCTTCAGATGCTCTCCTATAGTTAGTTGAACACGTTGAAGATAATTATAATAATGGTATAATTTGGAAAAAAATCATTATTTGTGGATTTTTCCGATTAACATTTCCGTTTAATTGTTGATAAAAAATAAGACCATAATATAAGGGCTTTTATGGTTTAAAAAAATCATAGAATCACAACTTCATCAATCAACCAGTAGCCTTATAAGTTAGCAGTAAAATCATATTTGGATTTTCATAAAGCAAACTTTCATTAAGAAATATATCATAAAAAATATAATCTCGAACCCATTTTACATGCAATCCGTGGCCAGTCCATTGCAGACCAAACCCCTCAGAACAGCCTGAACACTTTACAGCATGGATTCGACAAGGTGTTGAAAACATTCCACAGGGATATTTTTCCAAGCTGACGCAATGGCATCACGCAGAGGTACATTCAAGCTGCGAACACCCTGTTAAATCTCATCCCAATGATACCTCATTGGTTTGAGGCCTAAAAAGTGGAACTAGACAGGCCTCAAGAAAAATGATCTCACTGTCATGTTCCTGGAACCATTTTGAGACAATAAGCACTGAGTGGAATGGCTTTTGTCTTGCATGAAGTATCCACAAGACCAAGGCTCTGTAGCCATAACGACATGCACCTGGCCAGCAAAAATAGATGACATGTGGAATTCAGACAATTGATATCAAAAGATCAAACATCCTGCCAAAAAGACGTTCCACACTCAATTATGCCACTTCACCGGCCAATTGCATTGGCACCTGGATAGGTACATGGTCACATGTTACTCATCTCAAGCCATGCCATAAGCATGAAGCAACATGAACCATGACCCAGAAGTCTGCCCAACCGGAAGCACCGTGCTTGGCATAGCTCACTCATTTCATCCAATGTAACATTGAATATAAGATTATACCATTAACTGCATCACCAGAATGAAATGGTCAACACCAAAACAGCATCCCTATCTTACCTGCATATCACCTTAGTAACTAGAATCAGCCTTCATCAACATGAGCTGCCAAGTCACCAGTATGTGCTGGGACCAACTAGACCAGTTATCTATCTTAAAACATATACTGGTCTATTTAGTTATTTTTTTTCTCAATATTAAAGTGGATGGTTAGCTGTCAGGGTAATCGATGTCTATAGATTTCTGTAAAGCTAGATCAGTCGGCCTGATCATGGGTGGTAGAGTGTGTTACCGTGTAAAATAAACACAGGAATATAACTGCGTTACTAGTGTTTAGTAAACCTAAGCAAGCATGCCAAATATAAAAGCTTTACAGCCCTCTTCATGTTAATATTACATTTTAAATAAAACAAATGGAATTGTCACATTGATAGAAAAACACTGACCGAAACAACACAATATAGATACATAGAGAAATAAATGTGTTTACTTTTTACAAACCTGGCGAGTTTATTCGGGGGTTTCTTATTCCGGGAAATCAATACAGTTCAATTGTCTAATGTCGCAATAAATGTCCCTATAGTCCATTTTGAAAACAACATAAATTATGTTTTTCATAAAAACATATAGTATTATATACAATATTCACTTTTAGAATTTTACCAAGAGGTAAGCTGTTCGAGTGCGAGACCAGTTAGGTTATATTATTTTAGGTTATATTATTTTTAGGTTATATTATTACAGTAGGCTATAGTCGAGATGTTTGTAATGACCGTCAGAAGAACAATTACGTCAGTTCCGTTGCCAAGGCTGTACACCTGTATTTACAGTCCGTGTTCAAACAATGGCCCTAAACAAACAAGTGTAGCTGGATAATCCTCAGTCTGATGTGTATGTATAATCAAGAGTAGTGGTATGTGTTACTCTTGAATAAGACAGCGATAGAAACTCGGCATCATAATGTAACCCAAACAAAGTACATGTCAGCGTGTGCATCGGTAAATGTGTTCCCCTGCATCTCGATATCAGGAACCCCTAAACATCATAGTATAGCCTCGAACAGCCTCTACTACTAGGTTGAATTAGTGGGAGTGGTGAGGGGATCACTGAACACGGCGAATTTGAGACACACTCATGACTAAACGTATGCAATTATTTTTGCAAACGGTTAAGCAATAAAACAAACATGAAATTAAATGATCAGTTGGTGGCTAGAAGCCTTTACAGCTAATAACGCATTAGCTCATAGCACACAGCCTGTCAAATCGAACGGTGGATTTGGCTCTAATGAAGGAACCAGCTTTTACTAACATTCAACGGATCTTTAAATGTCAAATACAATAATAATGATGGCAGGGCAATTGCTACTATTCTTTGTAACACCATAGTTTCGCATTACTACTGCTAGCTGTATAGCCACGCCTGCCAGATTTAGCTGTGTTTACATCCTAACATAATACCATGGACAGGGAGTCCTATCATAACTGCTGCAGCCTGGTCAAAATACCAAGGCAATCTTACGAACAATTCTGGTCCTCGCACTTTGTTGATTACATAGAGAAGGATTTGAGCTACTCCAAATTCTTAAAGAAGTACTTGCTTCCCAACCATCCGTGCATGTTCTCAAAGAGATTTACTGAAGACTGGAAATGCAGGAAACAGTGGGTCACTGATGAGGGGAAGCCCAACTTCCAGAAACTGCTGCAGCAATTTGGTAAATAAATGCCTTTAACTGTCTACGTATACAGCATGCTATTACGTTATGGAGGTTATTTTGGGTGTCAAACGTTTATCCTGTCAGGTGGATTTATCAAATATTTTATTTTGGTAATAATGCATGTTTTTTACATGCACAAATTGTTTTTATAAAATATGTCACCTTTGTCCTCTTGCAGATGAGACTCCCGTTCCTGTAGCAAACTGCAATGCAAAAGAGTACAATGCAAACCCCAAACAAACTGTTCCCTTCAAAGAATTTATTCACTACTGGAAAGAATACATACATAATGGTCATTCATCACCAAAAGGATGCCTCTATTTGAAAGACTGGCACATGTCAAGGTATTTTATTCCCCTGCAAGACAACATAATTGAAAGTGGTTCCTAGTATGTGAATTAATACAATGTTTATACCTTGATGGTGTAAATGTATTATTAATAACCAGCTAGACATTGCTCAATTAAACCCAGTTTCCTGCCACAGAGATTTCCCTGAACACAACGTCTACACAACGCCGGTCTTCTTTTCTTCTGATTGGCTTAATGAGTATTGGGATACCCTCGAGGTGGACGACTACCGGTTTGTCTACATGGGACCCAAAGGCTCATGGTAAGTTATGTATACATATATAAAATGTAGAGCATAGAATGCATATGCCTTAGTCTCCGCTAACACTGTTTACATTTCTCTCTTGTTTTGCTACAGGACTCCATTCCACGCTGATGTGTTCCACTCTTACAGCTGGTCAGCAAACATCTGTGGCAGAAAGAAGTGGCTCCTATACCCCCCAGGCCAAGAAGAGTTTCTACGAGATAGCCATGGCAACCTTGCTTACGATGTCACTGCCCCTGAGCTTCAAGACAAGGGGCAATTCCCACACTCGGGTGAGGCCTGCCAGCCTCTAGAGATTATTCAGGAAGCTGGGGAGATCATATTTGTTCCCAGTGGTTGGCACCATCAGGTATATAATTTGGTAAGTGCTTCTCGTCTAATGTCGGACTAAATCGATGGTTGATTCGATCGATGTGTTTTTTTCCCTTAAAATCATAGCATTGATAAATAAAAAAATAAAATAAAGTAAGCCTATAATTGTCTCATTTATCCTGCAGGAGGACACTATATCCATTAACCATAACTGGCTGAATGGCTGCAATGTGGACATAATGTGGCAGTTCCTTCAGAATGAGCTGTCTGCTGTCCAGAGGGAGATAGAGGAATGGCGAAATGCAATGGACTCCTGGCATCAGCACTGCCAGGTACAGTGACCTCCATCATTACTTCTACAGTAACACGTTTGTCTTCTTTTGACTCTACTGTCAATTACAGACAATTACTCAGTTAAACTCAAACAATTGATAGTATATATTTCCAACGGATCATTTTATTTAGTCAAAAATACCTCTGGTCGAACAATTGAGGTTTTCTGCATCACAGTTCTGGCAGGGCATCCTCAGATGGATAGAAAATACCCAGCGTCTGGTACGGGCAAGCGGTTGTAGACTCGCAGTTATTTCATGGAAAGAGTATTGATGAGTTAATACTAAAAGTGCTTTATCTTAATTTGGATGTTTACAAATCGTTAAAACAATTGGACCGAAAATAGCATTTTTTTTTTTTTTTTTAAATACAAACACTGTAAGTATAGACCCAAAACAAGTAACGCTTCACTGTCCCAAAAATTATTGTGGTATTTGTGTAAAACACTATTGATATCTACTTAAAATGAGCTGTGCTGTGTGTTTAACTGAGTTTTTAATGTGTTCACCAGGTCATTATGAAGTCTTGCTCTGGGATTGATTACAGCGAGTTCTCCTCTTTCCTGAAGACCATCGCGGACAACCGCATGTCCTTTTTGATCTCTTGCTCCGAAAACTCCTCGAAAAATTATCCGCAACACCTTTCAGAGACACTGGGAACTTTGGGGCGTCACCATGCCGCTTTTGACCTGCAAAGGGTGGCTCAAACTCTAGAATGCATGCTCTGCAATGAAGATTTTAAGAGACTTGATCATTCAACTCTGAGTTCACAACCTGAAAGTTTACTACAGCAGATTAAAGAAACCATTCACTCCACTAGGGGGCAACACTGCCTTTACCAGGATTAGGCCAGTCCGTATGCCTTATGAGTCTTATCAGTCTATTTTGAAGAGAAAAAAAAATTCCAGTAGGCTGGATGGCTGGCCTGTGCTGAAATTAATAAAATGTTGTTTTGTATATTGTGAATAAGACAATGACATTTAAAAAATGTATTCATACATTGTTTGCATTTACATTTATTTGACAAAATACATACACGTCATGTTTCTGACAATAGCTAGCAGCCTGTAGTGAAGAAGTGGCACAAAAAAAAAGAGTTTCTGGAAATCTAGAAGATCAATACTGTAAACAAACTCATAGTTCGTTTTGGCGCCGGTGAAATACTGCCCTAGGTAGTTTGGAATAAGATTAACTATATAGAACCCTTTGAATGTGTGCGTCTCATTTTTATCGGTTCAATAAATCTATCTCCCTGAAAAATATTCATTTGGCTTTAAAGTCTTTGGGCCACCAGCCTGGCACAGAGACCTCCAGAGTCACTGTGGTGTCCTCAGAAGTCTTTGGTGTTAGTGGTTCTTTAATGTGAGCAAGACGGACGAGGCTGAGGCCCACTTCTCCAACTCCTGCCCTGTGGCTTCCAGCTGGCTTGCCAGATTGTGTCTGTAGTAACACTCCTTCCTCCAGACCTCTGGCCGGTGCTGACATGCGTACAGGCATTAGCCGTTTCCGCACCACTCCTGTGTAATGGGTCCTGGCTGTTAGCTCCTGGCCGATGTAGCAGCCCTTGCTAAAGCTGATGCCCTGCATGTAGACCAGGTTGGACTCCAGAGGAAGAGCCACCCCAGGAGGAAGATCCTTCACCCCCTCCGGAAGTCCTAAGAGAAACGGGAAATTATATACGTTATAGGATGATTACAGGAATAATGTGAATCTAACAGCAATATGGGGCAGCAATCGGCTCAATCATATAAGGTATGGCATTCACTCAGTAGTTGACAAAACCACAGAGTAAACTAACCTTGTTTTAGACATTATCTTCTATACCTTATCATTCAAATAAAAAATGTACACGGTGAAGCAGGTCTACACAAATCCACGTGGCCCTGCTGCTGACAAACTACACTTCTGTTATATTTCCTCCACAAATATGCTTACACACACAGGTTTTTCAGCACCCCTTCATGATAGACACTAAAAAAGTGTCACTGAATAGGTGGCTACAGTCAATGGGGTAGACTAGAGCACACAGCAGAAGATGAGATCAGCAGTTTGCTGGTCCTACCTATAGCATAGCGATGCCTGTGGTAATCTGTTGTGTCACCCTGTTGACACGATGAAATCATTTCCACAGGATTCACTTTGTTGTCCACCACCAACCTCCAGCCCATGTTGTCAGTTCTTGGATCTTCCTCCCAAATGAATGCTTTTTCTGGAGCTGTGAGATCAGGCTTTGGCCTCGATTCACCTGTGGCTGTTCCCTGAGGCAACACAGCCCATAGAGAGAGCTCTGGACAGGGGCTAACATTCACCTTCCGGCGAATTTTGTACATATTTAAATGTTTCAAAATGGATTCCTTTAAGGTGGTATCACATTCAACCAGAACATCACAATCCGCTTCTGCATTTTTTAACCTGAAAAATAGACAAAAGAACATGTCAGCCATTGTGTCTGGAGTTTAAAATCTATTTAGCCTGCTTCTAAATGGAAATGCTTCAGTATACCTACTGTATCTTGAGTCTAGTTGTATAGTAATGGACATTATGTGTAACTTAATTTGTAGACAGTTGTGGAAAATGCAATGCTGAACACTGTCCAAGACTGAATTATTTAAATTATAAATCATGTTTGTCTTGGTTATACTTGGTTATAGACTGCACGCTTCCCCCAACGATCCTACCAATACGTTACATTAGAGGACAAGTAACAGTAGATAAATGTATTTAGTTATCTTTGAATTAAATTCAGTTGCCAGGACATCTTGATAAATTAGAGGGGCGTAACGGTGTAAAACGTCATCCAGACAAGCCCCTCCCCCAATGAAGGATCTGGCTCAACTGTAAACAAAAACACTACCCCAGTTAGTCATTAACATCTGAAAAAATGCATATGATAATTGTATAACTGATAAATTAACCTTACCTGTACATGATTATGTCATAGAGTGTCCTTCCTTTAACGTTCAACAGGTGCGCATACAAACTCTTCCGGTCTTCTTCCATAAACAGCCCCATGTCATTGGTCACAATACCCTGCAGATATGCCCGAGTATCAGGCCCTTGGACCTTCAGTAAGCTTCTGTGTGGAAGATGATAACAAACAGACTGTCCCGGTTCTGTATTAGTTGTAGTACATGTTCTCTGAGTGTATTTCTTTATGTTAGAACCGGTCCACTGATAACGTTCACAACATTTTCTTGTGAATATATTGAGTGTGTATAAAGAAGCATTTGAAATCATCGCGGCCCTGGAGAAACTAAATGTTCCCAGGCTATGGATTCCCATTCCCAAGAACAAATGTCAAATGCGACAAATAAGTCAATAACAGGACGGTTTCTTCTTGTTCTGTTGCAACTGCTTCTTCTTCTATGGTGTCGGACTGGCGGTTGGCACTCAACTGCAATGGTGCATTACTGCCCCCTACCGGGTGGAAAGACATTCGCCACAGTGTATCACTACACTGAGTGTTTAGGCGCATTATCGCCTCCCACTGGACTGGAGTGTGGATCAGAGACCGTTGAGGTCTAAATAAACTACATTGTAATGTATATGCAGGCTTGGTAAAAAAAAACATGTATCTGAGTGTTATATTACCAAATGCATCAGGTTGAGGCGATGATTAGCAATATACAGTCATGCCAAAGCTTTTCATATTGACTTCATCCCAGTGTCACTTGTTTTGCAATATACTGTAAAAATCTATTGCTGTAAAAAATTATCGAGGGACTCTGACTCTATCTGTTATGCCTTCTGTAATTCATGGATTCAAGTTATCACATGTGTGTCCGTGCATGTGATTATTTCCCCTTTATAATTAAACAAAGACACAATGAAAAAATAATTACAGACACAGAGCATTTGAACCTAGGTTTATTGCATTTTGAATAAAATACAGGAACAATCTTACCATTTCAGGCACATTGGAGTATCATACTGCTAAAGGCAGAATTATACAGTATGTCTACTGTGAACACAATGCAGAAACAACTTTCTTCAGTATTAATAAAAGCAGAAACACAACTTTTTTTAGAAGAATCCGTAAATCTAAGAAAATTAGTATTCAATTAATTTGTATGATAGATCTTTTATGTACATGTTCTATCAAAATTAGCAATTTCTTTATGGCAAAGCATGCAGATAATTTCCTGCAAAAGAGCAGAAATTATCAAAAATGTTTTTTTATTGTTTTTCAAATTTTTAATACAAGAACCTATTTGCTTTTCTTTTTTGTTCCACTTATTTATTCCATCACTGCAGAGTACTATATTAACCTTGCTAACTAAAGGGACAGTGTATTTTATTCAATATGTGGAACATTGCAACTCGAACATCTGCTAATGCACAACCATTAGTCACTCCCTCAAACATTCTCAAATCAATTATTCATGCATATATTCTCAAGTAGTCTCAAACAACTGAACGTGTGTTAAAAAGTGCATATCTGAACTGTTTGGAATCTCTTGAATATCAGCCCCATTCTCAAACATTATCAGGGTTTACCACTGTATTGGTTTTAACTAGGCCACAGTTTAAAAAGACACCCTTGAATTGAGTTGTTTTAAAGACACTGCAAATGTATCTCTGTCAAATGAATGCAGTTCAACAGGAAAAGTGTAGTAATTATCTTAATGGGAATAATCCTAAAATGACTGCCAACATGGTTAATTTGAAATCTCTCAAAATAAGGGAAGTTTGAATATGCAACATATATGCCTATATTTTATTCTATATCTATATTCAAGCTATGGATTTTGCTGCTCGAAAAACACAAATAAACGCATAAATACTACTGTATTTTGTTAAGGTCTTCAAGTTTTAAAAAATATTGTTCTGAATGTCACAAGTATTTCATATATTGTGCGCTCTCCTGATCTGACGTGTCACACTATTGGTTTCTGCTGGAGACAAACTTAAATAATATCAAGCAGTCTATATTAACCATGCTCCAACGCTTTCAATGTATTTAACTGCTTAGTCTCATCTCACATGTCTTTCATTATCTACGGAATGACATGGTCCTGGAGATCAAAAAATCCCTAGTGAACATCAAACGTCTAATACTTCCTAAATCCACACGGAAGACTTTCCGTTTTTTACAATGGTCCCAGATTTCTCTGCAGTGGCTGATTTCGGTCGAGCTCCTTGTTTCTCCTGGGCCGTGTTGACCCGGTTCTGCTCCGCCATTGTCCCACCAGACATAGGACTACTTGTCCTTGAGGTTGTCTGGTTCTGTTTAGTGTTGTAAGTCTGGAAAGCCATGTCAAGCTGCTCCTGTGCCACCCGTAGGTGGCGATGCAGGCTGGCCAGGTCAGAGGGAATGTTCTCATCTGGACTCGTGCATTCCTGATCATGTTCCTGTGAACCATTAGCCGTGTTTTGCTCATGGTGTGTTATTAGACTATTGGGAAGTACCCTGGTGGGCTTGTCCGTCTTAATGACTAGATTGTACCCGGGTGGAGAGGCAGGGAAATTACGGGAGTATGGGTAGCTGTATGAGGGCTGTCTAACGCCCGGGTTCCTCTTCTTGCGCAGAGTGTCCCTGAATGTGCCAATGGCCAGGTGAAACATCTCACACACGTTGAGGAGCAAGCAGAGGCAGCTGACCACATACATGATAAGCAGGAAGATGGTCTTCTCTGTGGGCCGAGAGATGAAGCAGTCCACCTTGTGGGGGCAGGGCTCCCTACTGCACACATATGACGGATTAACACGGAAGCCATACAGAAGGTACTGGCCGGCCAGGAAGCCAATCTCAAACACGGCTCGGGACATCAGCTGCAGGACGTAGATCCTCATCAAGCCCTCTCTCATGATCTGGCGGCGGCCGTCGTGTTTCTGAGGCTTGGCCGGCTCGGGTTTGACCTCCTGAACTTCCACATTGTCCTCCTGGTATATCATCGGCTCAACGTCATTGTCCTCGTCCTCCTCCAGCACCTCCTCCGGCGGCTGGCTCTCCTTCCACCTGTGTGCGTGAGCGGGTTTCCTCCGACGGTACCTCCGGCGCTCCACCTCCGAGGTGCGGGCGATCTTGTGGATGGCATAGCCCAGGTACATGACCGAGGGGGTGGAGATCATGATTATCTGGAAGACCCAAAAGCGGACGTGTGACAGTGGGGCGAAGGCATCGTAGCACACGTTGTCACAGCCAGGCTGCTTGGTGTTACAGGTGAACTTGGTCTGCTCGTCTGAGTAGATGGACTCTCCACCAACAGCGGTCAGAACGATCCGGAAGATGATCAGGACCGTGAGCCACACTTTCCCCACAAACGTGGAGTGGTTGTGGATCTCTTCCAGTAGACGAGTAAGAAAGCTCCAGCTCATGTTGGTCATAGAGGCTGTTCAACTACAATCTGCAAAATACAAGAAAGTGAAATTAGGATGAATGCTCGCTTCTAATTTACTCCAAAACACAACGAAGACGTATTCGATTATTAGTCTCTCATGTCTTAAGTACGGACGCAGAACTTCATGGAGAACAACAAAATGACAGACAACTTTTGCAATATAAGTATATAATGCACAACTTGTTTTGTTAGGCAAGATGACGAATGATATATCTTAATGATCCTCAGGCTGTCAGCAGTCAAGATGATCCAATTATGTTCACACAGCACTGTCCACCAACAAGCTCGACATGCAAGACCTAAGAGGAATGAACACAACGGATGAATGCTAATTAAAAGCAACAGCTATAAGAGACCAGGGCTAAATAGCTCCTAGCTGTCCCTGTCCAAATTCCTGGTTGTGTTGCAGATCAAATTTCTGCCTGTTGAGTCCAACACCCCTGGTCTCGACACACCTGAAAGTACCTGTCATTGTACACCCGGTCACGCAGCTGATTTAGATTCTGTTTATGGACTCTGGACACATGCATTCATTCATTACCGTAATCCACAGCACACATGCATTCATTCATTATTGTAATCATTCACTCTTCTTATCTGTACCCAGGTCAGCCGATAGAGGAATGGCCAACCCTCAGAGTCTGGTTCCACTCTAGGTTTCTTTCTAAATTTCGACTGACTGGGGAGTTTTTCTAGTTTTTTGTGTTTCAAATTTGCTTTCAATATCTCTGTTTCAGACTTGCATAGTCACTTAAATACTCAATCGATCATTTCTAAGTTAAACATGCCATATTTGAAACCCTTTAAATGGTAGTGCAGTCTGTTAAAGTATATAATGATACAATAATTGCACTTTCAATTGGTGTTGTATTAGAGTTGATATGTTTTTTAACAACCTGTCCGTCAAGTTAAAAAAATACCCAGTCAGCCTGGGCCTCGGTTGAAATCTGGGTTTTTCTTTTCTGTCAACAACAATGTGACATGTTGGTTGCTAAGTAATTGTATCAACAAAATGTCCCAACATGTTGTGTTGTCATACTATCTTTGCATGATTGACTAATAAGTGGTTTTGGGTGGATTACTCCTATGAGTGAAAGCATGTCACATAATAAAGTTCATTCCTTAAAGCCAAGTCTCAGACTGCAGACTGAGTTATACTGAGCCATAATCACACTAGAAGAACCACCTAGAAGCACAGATCTTTAATTAATTAATCCATCTATGATGACATGTCAAGAATAAACCAATAAACCATACATATCGGAATCAAAGTTTAACATTAAAAGCAAAATGTCCGAACTGTTGCTTTGAAAAAGCAGGAATAGAAACCTGGTCACTTCCCAGAAACACTGCTATAACTCCTGGAGAGCTGTAAATCTATCAATGCTTCATTACAGGACTAAGATCAGATCTTATTAGTCAGGCTATGGTGCGCGTGTTGGATGTGGCAGGACATGTGAACCATCACACACACCAGAAACACATGCGGCCGTAAGCTGCCCAGGATACACAGAATAATACCCAGAGCATGCGTAGACAGCTGGCAGGTGTCTTCACAGACATCTTGAATCTCTCCCAGACCCCGTCTGTAATACTAACCAACTTTAAGCAGACAACCATATTTCCTGTCTAATACCACAAAGGCAACCAGCCTAACGAAGAACAGTAGCCCTGTAATGCTTGAACGGCTCATGTCCATACCATTATACCAACAATATGCGCAGCAACACAACACATTTACACATCTGGTCATTTTAATTGCACTTCCTACATTCTCCAAACAGAACAAGAGGAATTATAAAGCTGATACTTGAGCTCAGTGTTAGAAACCTGTTGTCAAAACCATGATACATGAAGAGTCCATCTAGAACCCAGTCACATCAATTGGGCTGAACTTAGTTGCAAAAAAGGGCTTTATGAAATACATTTAATTGATTGATTGAGGTGGGTTCACATCACTGAATGCTGAAAATCCACGCCAGCACGATGCCATATAATGTACCAGGCTGTAGTGATGGTGGTGATGGTGTAATGCAGTGTGTACTTCACAGATGACAAGCTCTTGGCTGACTACCTCATCCATGATCCATGATCCATCCACGATCCATCCATGATCCATGATCCATGATCCATCCATGATCCATCCATGATCCATGATCCATCCATGATCCATCCATGATCCATGATCCATCCATGATCCATGATCCATCCATGATCCATCCATGATCCATGATCCATGATCCATGATCCATCCATGATCCATGATCCATCCATGATCCATGATCCATCCATGATCCATGATCCATCCACGATCCATCCATGATCCATGATCCATGATCCATCCATGATCCATCCATGATCCATGATCCATCCATGATCCATCCATGATCCATGATCCATCCATGATCCATGATCCATCCATGATCCATCCATGATCCATGATCCATGATCCATGATCCATCCATGATCCATGATCCATCCATGATCCATGATCCATCCATGATCCATCATCCATCCATGATCCATGATCCATCCATGATCCATCCATGATCCATGATCCATGATCCATCCATGATCCATGATCCATCCATGATCCATCCATGATCCATGATCCATCCATGATCCATCCATGATCCATGATCCATGATCCATCCATGATCCATGATCCATCCATGATCCATCCATGATCCATGATCCATCCACGATCCATGATCCATGATCCATCCATGATCCATGATCCATCCATGATCCATGATCCATCCATGATCCATGATCCATCCATGATCCATGATCCATCCATAATCCATGATCCATGACCCATCCATGATCCATCCATGATCCATGACCCATCCATGATCCATCCATGATCCATGATCCATCCATGATCCATGATCCATGATGCCGATCAGGCATTGACAGAAGCCCAACCAGCACAGACCTACACGTGTTAAAGTTGCCCCAAGTCATTGTATCACACTGCATACTGACCAAGTGCTTTCAAAATGGTAGTAGTGATACAAACAGACTGTGAACACTGTGATGTGTTGATTTTACAAATTAGACTTCAATTTTCATCAAAGACTGTTGAATAGTAGAGCTTGTCTACAACAAACTGAAAAGCACATTCCAAGAGACAGCAACCCTTGTGGAAAACCATAAAACCCAATTGGCCAACATGCAGAGCAACACATCTGAACAGAGCAATACATTCAACACATAAACTGGGTCAACCTATATGATTGTATGATGCAATATCATACAAATACAAATAAAAGCATCACTGATAACAGCATTAAAGTTTAAACACATGCCAAACAGCTTAAATAGTCAAGGTCAATACCAGTTGACCTTCACCCAGTGATGTCAGACTGGATACCAGATACTGGAGGAACCTGAAGCAGAATTAAAAACATCCTCTGTGATGTCCCCAGGCCTAACCAGGAATTACTAAAAAAGGGAACATAAAACAATATCCCAAAGAGGGATAATATTGGTTACTGTCTAAATGCCAGCTGATCTCTCAGAAAACCATAAACACCATACACATCCTTAAACCCACCTGCAGAGCTGAATCTATTTGTACGTAAATCTCTGGTGAATTGTTTTTTTTTCAATACAACTTGGTGATTAAGTCTTTAAAAAAAGTGTTACATGATATAATGATATACTTACTTTACTTACATGGTAATGTGATTTAATTAGACTCATTAATCTTTATTTTGAACAGGGGTTAAACTAACTTGGTCAGTAGGTCTATGACATATTTAACTTTTTTGAAAAATTTAGATTAGAAATACACATATCTGCCATACGGTAGCAATCCTTATTACTGATTATTAAATTAAACTAAATAACATAAACTACTCATATGTCATTGCTGTAAAGTAAAATGTGTTCTCAGTCAACCTCTACAACTAAATACAAAACATTTTTTAAATATTTTGATCTAGGCAAAATCTTTCTTAGTTATTCTTTGCAATTTAACGTTAACACAAAGTGATATTCACATTTTATTCCAGTGCTTTTTGGTTGAAACAGATGTTTGTTTTATTTGCTCAGAGCTCCTTTTAATTGCCTGTCAGTAGTGTTTTATGTTATCTAATCTGCATATAACACACATGCTCCTCTGCCCTGTGTCTTTATTTCAATCCCCCAGCATATCATTATTAGTTAATGCTAAATGTCATTAAAACAACCCATGTAAAAAAAGCAATGCATAAAACAGTGCCTTTTGGGGATTACAAGAGATTAATGTTCAATCTGTTTAAATAACATGTCTTAACAAACCAAATTATGACAGATCAAATTAATATGAGAATTCTGTATTTATTAAATCCCAATATTCTTGTTTGAGTTTTGGTTATAGAATAAACTGTCAGTTCCAATATGCTTTTTCTTAATCCTAATCAATTTTGAAATGTAATTTACTGTAACATGATATCCAGTTTTCCAACACAATGTTTTCTCCCTGAACTATTTCATGCACAGGACATAGCTTTTCTCCTGCCAAATGAGATAAGCAATTCTTGGAAATGAATAATAATTTTGGTTGTAGCCAAATGGCAAATTAGTTGGTTTCAGAGATATCTAGGTGTTTAGTGAGGCTTGGCACATACTGTAAACAACAACATTTATTTATTCATTTGCACATTTGTTTTTGGTTCCGTATTCCTCCCATTTGGATTTGAATGACTGAAGCGATATAAGCATTCATTAAAGGATAATTTTGGAACAATTGCAACCATATTGAAAAAGTACAAAAAAATATGTGTACAGATTATGAACAATAACTGTATATTCTTTGTACTTCAATTGGGATGCATATCCATATTGTCCTTAAATTATAGCTAGTAACTTTATTGTTTATAATTTGTCCAATTGTCGTTTGCACTTCGATATGGATGCAATTGCCCTACAATTGTCGATATATTTCTGCAATGACTTCCTGAAGTCTGTGACACATTGACATCTCCAGACAACAGGTGTATTCACTGGTACGGCTCAGTCAAGCCTCTATTGTTCAGTTCCTGCTTTTTCAGGCCCTTTTAATAAGAACTTCTTGATGTTGAAAGTCTCCCTGGTAGCTCTGGTTGTGTGTTTGGGATTATTATTGATATATGGTAGCTCTGGTTGTGTGTTTGGGATTATTATTGATATATGGTAGCTCTGGTTGTGTGTTTGGGATTATTATTGATATATGGTAGCTCTGGTTGTGTGTTTGGGATTATTATTGATATATGGTAGCTCTGGTTGTGTGTTTGGGATTATTATTGATATATGGTAGCTCTGGTTGTGTGTTTGGGATTATTATTGATATATGGTAGCTCTGGTTGTGTGTTTGGGATTATTATTGATATATGGTAGCTCTGGTTGTGTGTTTGGGATTATTATTGATATATGGTAGCTCTGGTTGTGTGTTTGGGATTATTATTGATATATGGTAGCTCTGGTTGTGTGTTTGTGATTATTATTGATATATGTAGCTCTGGTTGTGTGTTTGTGATTATTATTGATATATGGTAGCTCTGGTTGTGTGTTTGGGATTATTATTGATATATGGTAGCTCTGGTTGTGTGTTTGGGATTATTATTGATATATGGTAGCTCTGGTTGTGTGTTTGGGATTATTATTGATATATGGTAGCTCTGGTTGTGTGTTTGGGATTATTATTGATATATGGTAGCTCTGGTTGTGTGTTTGGGATTATTATTGATATATGGTAGCTCTGGTTGTGTGTTTGGGATTATTATTGATATATGGTAGCTCTGGTTGTGTGTTTGGGATTATTATTGATATATGGTAGCTCTGGTTGTGTGTTTGGGATTATTATTGATATATGGTAGCTCTGGTTGTGTGTTTGGGATTATTATTGATATATCGTAGCTCTGGTTGTGTGTTTGGGATTATTATTGATGCTGATGTTGCTGATGTTTGTCAGCAGTTACCTCATTGAGAAAAAAGTGATCCAGTTCATGTTACAGAAATATATTTCTAAAATATTATAACACTCCAGCATTTCTTCCTCCGCACATTCCTCTTGCCAATAATGCAAATCTTTGTCTCATTTGTCTCCAATAACGTAATCTAGCTTCTTGTTTGAGACTTTTCTGTCCCTTGACCAGCCTGTGTAGTAAATACATTATTCTGAAGATGATGGTGCCTGGCACATCTATGCCTAGTGGAGATTTCTTTCATTATGGGAACATTCTTTGGTCATCCACTGCAGAGATTTAATGTCTATCAGATTTTACTACAGCTTGTTCATTTGTGCTTTTTTCTCGTACATTTACCAGAATTAACTTTAAACCCATGAATATTTTGACTCTGATTGATTTATTTAATTGTATTGAGCGCCTTATGAAGGCCTGGTCGACATGCATAGACACTTGTCGTTGTCAGAAACATAAACTCCAAAAACAAATGCAAAGCCTACAATCAAGACTACACACAGACATCTTAAACACTCTCTTATGCGTGAGCTGACACTACATACAGATACACCTGCCAAATAATAAACAGCTGTTAAACCAACTATACAAATAATTTGGGCTCCTAAAATGGGGAACTATTTGACACAATGGCAAAATGGTTTATTTGATAAGCTAAAAATAATGCTCACACATAGCACTTTATTCTCGTTGTCATTGTACCATTTTAAATACAAATTGTTGAAATATGAATACAGAGCCAGAAAAACGTCTTGACTGTTCTATAGGTCTAAATACTTTAGCATTGTAAATTGACACTTATCTTTATTTGTGAACTTACTTATACACAGGTAAATACGAAAACATACAATATTTATTTAAATTTCTGTTAACAATTTTAGTTTAAAAAAGTAACCACTTGGGTGTATTCATGGACATCCTCGCTATGGATTCGAGTCAGCGTTTCATTTATTAACTACAATATCTACAGTATGATAACACATGAGAGACTTCTTATGTTTTTGGGGGAAATGTCAACATAGAACAGGACAAACCCACCTGGAGAAGAAGTTGTAGTGCGCGCTCTGTCCAGACAAAAGTGTGTGCACATTTCCATGTCCATTTCTAGATCTCCTGTGCCAGGTCTCCACAACAGCACTGACATGGTGGGTCCATCCTGATCCAAATCTACTGCTGTGACCCACATCAACTAACAACAACACCATGATCTACCCGCCGTTGTCCAAACAGCAGACATTCTACAACAAGACAATTTTCACTTATCCTTGTCTATTTGTCCTCTCTAGACTCAGTGAGGACAGAACGGAACTAGTTCTTCTGTGAATGCCTCCTCACATTCTGAATCATATCTGGTTTCTGTTTTACACCAGCCTTCAGCCCAAGACAAAGTATAAAACTGGGAAGCAGAGGGGAAGGAAAACAGCTCTCCCTCCCGTTGCAAATGACCCTTGTCGTCGGAGGGGTTAGACTTCAGGACATCTGACTGCAATTGAAATGAGCACCCACCCAGCTGAGGGAGGCTTGTTAGCGGCGACACCCACAACCTTCCTCTCCCCTCTTCCTCTCCCCTCTTCCTCTCCCCTCCCGATAACCCTTATAGCACCACATCTGCCTAACACCCACCCCTGATAGCTAAACACTAAGTAACATGTTATGACAGCTCTCCCTCTGTCTGCTACGTCTCTGATCTCAGCTACACATGGTGCTCACTCACATGCCTCTTTATTTTACAGGCTACCTGTTCAGCTAGTTGTAGATGCGCTGGCTTACACTGAACATGAACAAAGTGGAAAGCAGCCATCTGTATATTAGTTGAAGAATGAAGGAACTATTTATACCTCTCTCTCATGCACTCTCTCAATTTATCTCTTACTCATTGAGATACCAGTACAGACAAATGGCACTTTTATTGAAAATGAATAGTTATAAATAGAACAATATGATATTGATTGATGGCTCGTATGTTTTGCTGCCCTCTTTGGGAATATTTAGCTTATCTTTGAAATGCTTATCTTACTATTAGCAAAGTTGTAAGCCAAGGATGACAAAAAATACAGCAAGACTGCGCTGGCAGTTTGAAGAAAACAGTAAATCAGGGTTAACTTCTGAACTTCTTAAACTTACATAAAGTGTTTATGCAGCATTATTAACTTTGGGATCTCCATTGTTGACATTCATATCGTTGTTATAACCCAAATCCCAGTTCTACACAGCCAATCAGAAGCCACCACTGAATGTATCAAAAAGCAACGGAGAGAGGAAAGGCATGCTGGAGTATCCCAAAGTGCCACACAGCACAGAGATAAAAAGCACATTGCCTTCTAGCAGATCCGCTTGAATGTATCCAACAGGTATGCTCAGTCATATGAAGTGTCCAAATATTTAGACTTTTCATCCAGGCAAATAGCCAGAAATGGGTCTGCTGGTCCTACAACGCTCTACGCCGAACATCTTTTTTCAGTGATGTTTCACAGCTTTTTGTCTGGTCATCGAACTTGAAGGCATTAAAATGTTACTTAGTGTCAACTTTTTCACATGACTAAAATAGCCTCTGTGAGTAGAGACAAACCATGATGTATGTTTCTCCATCCAAATGGATTTCATAACTCATACATGCTTCCAATTTATAATTACAAAAATAATTCCAAACTTAATGTTGTTCTGAAATGGTCATAGATCTTGTGCTGCTGTTTAATTCTATGAGCCAGAATGTACAGTAATAAAACACGTTTGAGATTTGATTCTAATGGGATATGGAAACATTCCATCAGTGCAAATCATTTGTGCATGTTTTGGCATTAGAGTTAAAACGACATTACATTAGTGTAAAAATCTGTGACTGATTTGTAAGATGGTCAAGTAAATGTGTATGTAAAAGTGACTAGCGTCACAAGTGAGTGCAAATTATTTTCATGTTTCTGAGTATATGCTGGTTTTTCTTTACATGTTTCCTAAAATCTCAAGCCAAAAAGTGAATTAAGTTGTAAAACTGGTTTGCCACCATCGAACAGAATGGATCGTTCAAATGTATGTTTTCATACACGCTTTGTTTGTATTTCTCTTCATAGCTTTTATAATGCCCAGAGCATGGTCGTTCTGACTGAACTTAATATTGTCGATTATCTGTACTTTCAAGGTTACAATGGTGGCAGCCCCATGTAAGGGCATCAAGGCTCTGCTTGTCACAGAGAGAGAGACAGAGGAGAGAGTCAGGCTAAACAAAACGGTGACAGATATCCTAGTTGTTACGGCATGACTAGTAACCGTAAGATTTCATATCTGTCATTCTGTTTTTGTGCAAGACAGTAAACAATATTTCCTTCCCAGGATTTCAGAAAGTGAAAATGAAATAATCTTTGACAAAAACACCGAACACGAACTACTGCGCATCTAAAATTTAAAAAGAATAGAACACAATATAGAAAATTCTTATTTTTCGTGGTCTTAACTTTCAGTGCCATACATTTATTTAACAATATGTCTCACAAACTATAAATTAAAAAAGATACAAATTAAGAACAACTTCAAGTTGTCTTTTCTTCAACAGATGGACATTTAAGATTACTTCCAGCCCCATGCAATAATAAAGACAACTCATTTATACAAATGACTAAGTAACTGTCATTATATATCAGGTGAATAGTGTAGTTTGAAGGGAGACACATTTGGCAGAGCCAGCACTTGCTGTGAAATTAGTAAAGCATTTGTATATTTCACAATTCTTTAATATTAGCGCAATAAGGCGTGCCTATTATTGTCTTGTTTTTTTATTTCGTGCACTTTAAGTAATGCATCTTGTAATGTGCATTGACCTTGGCAATCGTCTCCATGGCAGCCTTGCAATGTATACCAGCTTAGTAAAGCTGACAATGTAGGTTTTGTTGAGACTGGCTCACAGAGTCAATTGGACATTGTTGAGGTTGTGCTTTTGGGCCATTGGACAACTATCCTGTTGTTGACATCTGTTTGTCCCGGTCGTTCTGCTTTGATTTTCAACCACTTGTCCTCATTGTCTATGTTATTTGACCTTTTCCCGCTTATGTTGTCATAATGTTTGACACTATTTTTTATAAAAAAATTTACACATGATTTTCTATCTGTCAAATTGTCTGTGCACTTCGAATGCAGTTGAACAATATTCCCTGATGTCGTGTGTTCAATGTTAATATATTACTGTAATGTTCATCAGTTGTTGCTATCTCAATGGAAAACGTTACTACCCGCGTAAAGGTGGGCAAACTTTCTTGCATGTTTATGACCTAATAAAACCAGAATCTTTAACACAACCAAATAATAAAACTATACGACTTGGATTAGGAGAACCATACAAATATGTAATTAATGGCTAGTGTTACGACTATCTCGCCAGTGTCACAATTGCCAAATGGTTATAGTATGAAGAGATTTCTAGCCTTTAAATGGTATACTGTATATCTGTATAGTATGTGCACAAACCAGGGTCTGGGTTAAAGGAGTTGAAAGAGCGTGGAGAGCTAAGCCTGCCAGAGCATCGCGGCTGGGTAATCTAAGGCCATGTGAGTGAGTGGATTCTGCATCTGAAACCCAGCCGACCAGGCCTGAAGGAGCTATCAACCGGAGGCTGTGCTTCCAAACATCTTCCTCCCTTCGTTCCTCAATTCCTCATCATACCCACATCCCTAAATATAAATGAGGAGATATGGCGTTACATTTACCCCTGGTGAGAATCAAGGGATGGAAGAGAGCGGATGTTGCTAGAAATGTCTGGAGCATTTGGGGTTCATCAAACCCTCCATGGGCTCTGTTGTCCCGTGAGGCGAGACCAGTCAGGCCACGTCATGGTTTCTTCTCCAAGTTGGATCGCATTCATAGCTCATTCTTGCTCGCACCTAAAAAACACAGTGAAGTAATCGGCCTAATCAGTTCATGTTGATTCTTTGGTTATAATTAGTAAGTATATAATGCATAATGTTCATTCAGGTCATTATATTTGTAAACCACCTGCAGAGACATTTTGAGTTCTGCTGCCATAAAAGGGTACATTCTATTCAAACATCCACATAAGTGTTTGTGAGGTGTCCGGAAAATGAGTCTGCCAGTTCTCCCCTTCAACTGGTGTCTTGCTGGGGTGAAATTACTATTGCAAAAACATCGACCCATGGGGGGGAAGGGAACATCTGGGCAGCTCTCCTCTCCAGAGCCCTTTGATAATGTCAGAAGGGAACATCTGGGCAGCTCTCCTCTCCAGAGCCCTTTGATAATGTCAGAAGGGAACATCTGGGCAGCTCTCCTCTTCAGAGCCCTTTGATAATGTCAGAAGGGAACATCTGGGCAGCTCTCCTCTCCAGAGCCCTTTGATAATGACAGAAGGGAACATCTGGGCAGCTCTCCTCTCCAGAGCCCTTTGATAATGACAGAAGGGAACATCTGGGCAGCTCTCCTCTCCAGAGCCCTTTGATAATGACAGAAGGGAACTTCTGGGCAGCTCTCCTCTCCAGAGCCCTTTGATAATGACAGAAGGGAACATCTGGGCAGCTCTCCTCTCCAGAGCCCTTTGATAATGACAGAAGGGAACATCTGGGCAGCTTCCTCTCCAGAGCCCTTTGATAATGACAGAAGGGAACATCTGGGCAGCTCTCCTCTCCAGAGCCCTTTGATAATGACAGAAGGGAACATCTGGGCAGCTCTCCTCTCCAGAGCCCTTTGATAATGACAGAAGGGAACATCTGGGCAGCTCTCCTCTCCAGAGCCCTTTGATAATGACAGAAGGGAACATCTGGGCAGCTCTCCTCTCCAGAGCCCTTTGATAATGACAGAAGGGAACATCTGGGCAGCTCTCCTCTCCAGAGCCCTTTGATAATGACAGAAGGGAACATCTGGGCAGCTCTCCTCTCCAGAGCCCTTTGATAATGTCACTTTGCCTGGGAGTTCTTTTCTCTCCAGAACTAAGTTGATGGGAGTCGACTGGGAGCCTCGGAGGTCTCTGTTTACGTAACAGATCTAGCAAAGCCATGTGACTTGGACAAGAGCCCCCTGGAGAAAAGAGTGACACAAGACACCAAACCAAAGCATGCAGCCCGGCTGGCAGTCCTCCTCCTCCTCCTCCTCCTGCTCCTCCTCCTCCTCCTCCTCCTGCTCCCCCTCCTCCTCCTCCTGCTCCCCCTCCTGCTCCCCCACACCATCTCACTATTCTAACCATCCATCGTGGGGCGTGGTATGTCCTACAGGCTGCCTGAGGGTGGTGGCAGTCCTCTCTCATTTGTCTACTTTTCTCTAAAATTCCCAGCCAAGCCTATCCTCCCCGTTGGCTCTGTGTGTCCTGTGCCAGTTTGACGGAGGCTCGGGTCCACTGAAGCGACTGGGAATGAAGAGCCCAGAGGTGGGAGCCAACATCACCCCAGAAAATCCTCCTTCAGCTTAGCTTGGATGTCTACTCTCGGTCAACAAGGCATTGCAGTTTATATGTATCTGTGCAGAATGGAGACCATCTATAAAAAGCACCGCGCTGAACTCACACCGTTACAGACATGACATACTGCACAAGGTCTGCCATCTTCCAATTAATTTGTAGAATTTAAAAGATGGTTAAATCTGCTTTAGAATACAAATCTGCGACTGCCCAAACAATTCCAGAATAAACGTGAATGGTTAAAATAATTCCCAGATGCACTAGAATGGTTAAAGCAGTGTTTTTGAATGGAACCCATGCATATAATGACTAGATATATTCTGATATACAAAATCAACAAAATCAAAAAGAGACATGGAGTACATTTCTTCAGGTACCGCAAAACACAATGTTCCAGGAGAGCAAACCTGCTAACTGTCTAATAGGAGGTTTTAGATGTACTATGTTCAGATCTCTACACAGACAGTGCGTTCTATTGGACCGTGAGATAAAACCGCTCGCCCCGAATGACATTGTCTTTATACTAACGACATCCATGTCTTATTAATATTTATTTTAGTTCAGAGAAATATTGAAAATGTAATAAAAATATATACAGCTGTGTGTATTCTGGGGTTAGTAGGAAATGATCTATTAGTGCTCTGGCTTTCACACAGATGCTGTACTTCAGGTGAGTTACTGTGGATTTTACAATGGACCCTGATGTAGTTATTCTAGATTTTATTTTAGAATTATGTTATTTTTCTTCCTTTGACGGATACAACTTGGACGAGAATAACCTAAGTGTTATAAAAAGCATATATTTTCCATTGCTCAGCCACATACTGTATGTTTTAATGACTGCCCAAGTGCTACCTGGCATTGCAATTACTTTGACCTTTGTGTTCTGCAGATTGCACAATCACAATATATGGTTCTCCTTGTTCAATAAAGACATCTTATTTATTATCCTGTCTGCCATGACTATATTAAGCGAAGCCTGCCCCTAGATCAGCTTCGGAGGGAGCCGTGACACATATTCTGTCTGATACATCTTGTCATACTTGACGTGTTGTTTTGAAGACACTTGTGGGCCACAATTTTCAAAACGTTCAACCAATCTTCAAAAGGAGGTCAGGAACTTCACCGGGCCATCTTATTAGTTATTAAGTTACTCCGATATTACCTTGCCTTTATTTCACTTGCCTGAATTTTGTTCATGCATCACTTTACCAATGACTGAACAAGCAGTAGAATGGTTGAGCATGGTTAGCATGCCAAGCTAGCATGATTCAACAGGATCCAGCCATGGGCGTTTACACTATTGTCTTGCTCAAGGTACTAATGGTCCCCGTACTGGGTTCCTGGAGACGCCCAAAGTGTTTTATGGCATTGAGTGGATGTGGGCCGGAAAGGTGGTCACAAAGATGCCTCATTTTGAGTCTGAAGCTGTGAGGGGTGCGATTCAATCTGCCCACATAAACTGCCTGGAACATCTTGCTGTGTTTCTAGTGTTGAAACAATTTCTTTGTTCTTGCAAAGATTTAATCTTTTTTGTCACATTACATTTTTTACAATCAATATTTATTTTGGTGCTGAATTGCGCTTGATGTATCGATTCTCGTGAAACCTTTCTCTGCTAATAATATAGAGATTAATACAGTCCAATGATTCCAAACAGCCAACCTACATAAGCCAACCCGAGAATCAGCACAAACTAGAATGCTTTTAAGGTACAACAGTTTCTTCCATTCTTGTTTTTTACCAATTCCAGTTTTGCTATAAATTTGCTTAATTGTGGCATAATTAAAGATTGGCCTAGAGATATAACTGTTACAGTTGTATGTCAATATTATATTAACAAAAGTGTTTTCTCTTTTTCAAAGACCATTGGAGGAGGTCAGAGGAGAAACCACTCTCTTATTCAATGAAATGGAGACAGAAGGAGACAGAAGGAATATTCAATTCAGGTCTTTCCTGGAGCTGCTTTTCAGTTGGTAAAGTATGTTGCAACGCCAGAAGTGTGGGTTGGATTTGTACAGGGGCCAGTATAATAAAGCATAACATGTTAATGAATTCAAGTCCGCATGGATACAAGTGTGAGCTTAGTGACTGAATCACAATGCTTTTTCTATGTTGTGACATCTGCCATTGTTATCACACGTTTGCCATGATGTGTTCTCTGTCATCTGTAGCTCCAGGAACTCATTGGCCCCACTGGCTTTCAATTGCTGCTCCATCATATGGCCACCCTAACATGAGCCCCAAGAAGAATGTGCTGCTAGAGACAAACTTGAACGTACAGAGGGGAAAACATCCATTTCAGAGTTATAAGGTAGCCTAGAAATCTCTGCTTTTAGTTTACATCATTCAAATTTGTCCAGCATTGACATTTTTAAATGGTCTAATTATTTTGTGCTAAAGGCCCCTAATTTATCTGTTCAAAGCAGAACGCTAAGTCAAGTTGGGAATGACTAGAACAATTAAGTAATAAGTAGTATAATCACATATTTAGACCAAATTCCAATTTTAAATTCAAACTACAATGTTTGGAGTCCTATTATTTCTGTCATGTTTAGTGTGCTGGTTTTTGTATGCCTTTGGTGTAACTGTTCACATGGACATTAGCATATTAGCATTTACAAATAAAATCAGCCGTAACACTTGTTCTATACCTGCCACACATTAACTACATAACTAGACTAACTAGAACTAGTTATAAATTAGGGTTTGTTGTTGATTTTCAGATGGGAGATGTAACTGAACTTCTCACACACATTTAGGTAATTTTCCCATCTCTACCTGCACTTAAAAAAAATCTATTAGCTATAGTGTGTGTCTTGTTGTTATAATATCTACTATGTGTGATACTGCATCATCACATTTAAGATTATTCTGCCATGCAATCAGACACACCATTTAAAAAAAAAATACACCTTTTTTCCAAAATAATTTTTTTAATTATAAATACAAACTGTCTTTTCCATTGTTTGCATTCCATTTGTATGCTCTGAATTACACTGCATTGTTGTCATGTCAACAAGACAGACACTCCACACAACTTCCCCCTAAACCAAACAACAAACAAAGATTGTTCTAAATGCTGGAGGAGCTAAATATTTGACATTATCTTGTCATAACTGACCATGTCATGCGTTGGACTGAGGCGAGGCCCTAAGAGAAGCAGAGTTATTCAGGGTCGTTTGGAATTTAGTAGCAGAGAAATGCTTAGTATAGCCCCACCTCCAGACTAGGAGCTCCAAGTACCTAACTCTTGCTGCTGTGTAAGAAGCAGAACTATTAATTAATTGAACTTCAGCTACTGGACCCAAATATCATGGAATGATATTTCATTACATCAAGCGTTGTCTCACACAACAATAACTGACAAAAGAATCATATACATAATATATATATATTGTATGCTTTTTACAACTGCTCCTGCCACTGTGAAAGTTATATATCATAAGGTAGTTCTGCTACAGTATAGAAATGGAAAAGCTGTGGCGTTTGTCAAGTTGAGTTTCATTGTGAAGTATCCACAATATCTCATACTTAAATATAAGCATAGAAGACCTCTGTGCTGTGTTATAAATATAGTTGTATTTTTATGATATGTTTTATAAACATATATTTATATGAGTAATTGTATGCATCACAGAAAGATGAAATATAACATACATATTATTTCCGGTATCCTGGCTGTTTAGAAATCGCTCAGATGGTCAACATTGCAAAAAATTGGAGCAAATGTCTTATACCAGGTGTTTATAATGTCTGAGTCAACTGGTCTCCCTCCCAACATGACAACATCACCACAAAGTCATTTTCCAAGACAACAAAACCTAAATTAAACTGTCATCCCACGTAGTCCAATGAAAATAGTGGAGGTAAATTGTACAAATAGAGGAACACATATAGTGGTCACATAAAGTGGTCACAAAACACCAAAAATATATTAAATTATGGTTATAGCTTAATATACGCCACGTGTTGTAAGTTAAACACATAAAGTGGTCACAAAACACCAAAAAATATTTAATTGATCCTTAGCTTAAAAACACACCATGTGTTGTAAGTTAAACACATTCCGAAATAAACTAGATCATTATGTTAGTCAGTCACAAAGTCAAGTGCATATTTTGTAATAATTGTTCTGTTGACAACCACTAGGTGGTAGACATGTATCTGAAATGCTGAACCAGATGCTGTCATTGGGTAGCATGTCCCTCCCCCAATATAACAAAGGGATGTCTTACATTACTCCAATCACAGCGCCTAGACTTTATCACATGTGGGAGAATAAGATAATTAGATCAAATCCAGCACTGTTGGGTTTTTAGGGAATTCATTATAGAAATCAATCTAAAAGTTGGTCACATTATAAATATGAACTTAGCAAGTACAAGGCAATATATCCATTATAAATAGTTTTATTATTTATTTATTAAAACTACAATTCTTTAATTGAGATTAATTTGAATTGTCAATACAGTGTTGTTTTCATGTATGTATGTATGTATGTGAATGTATCATGGAACGTTATACACAATAAGTCTGTCTGTCAGCATGGTTTATTTTCAATAGCTTCTTTTTATCAGCTGTGCACGTTGCAACAGCTAGCAGATAGAGGCCACTGCTAATTTGTGAAAACTCGTTAGTTATATTAACTAGTTAGTTAACTACTCAGCAATAGGAGCCAGTAATGTTTCGTATAATACATCTATCAAGGGGTTAAAAATGAGATGTAAAATTTGAAGATGATCTCTTATTAATATATGGAAGAAATTATTGGTGTATAAACCAAGAGTACAGTAGTGTCTCCAGTTGTTCTAATTCAGTCTATTGCCTAGTTTCCCTGATAATAAGAATACATAGTGTAACATATAATTTACTTTAACATCTATAAACATATCACACAAAATATCTATAGAACAGTCAATATTCTGTATCAATAAAATAAAAAATAAAAAGTTATGTATTAAATAATAAATGACAAGAACTATTTCCTATAAATCTATGTAATGACCGGCAAACAAGTACAGATATTCTTCGCAAAAAACATCTGACGGGACAATACTAACCAATTCTCCACCAAAAATCCTGGTATTTAACCGATCACAAGTCCCCTGAGGTAAGTGGGTGGTAAGATCACAAACATCACAAGAGCATCATTACTAGATGACAAAAAAGGCACACGTACCTCTCCATGATAGGTAGGGAACTATTCTCAGTTGAGCATTCTGGGACAGCCTCCAAAGACACACTGCTTTGCTTTGCTGAAACTCGGAAGCAGGTTGAGAGTAAGACACAATGGTTCATTATGCTTCAAAACCCCTCACCACCAAGTACAGGCAGGACACTCCTGCAAATGGCCCCATTGTTTGCTGGCTTGGTCATTCGCCTCCATGACAGGAACTAGCTCTGCTATTGTGCTACAACTTGTTCATTTTATCAAACACTCTGTACTTCTGGTATATTGCAATGTGACTTAATGTGTTAGAAAAGTGGAGCAGTGAAGCCATAGAGACTCAGATTGTCAGAACTGCACTGATTGGGGCATATTCAGCCGCCACAGATAATCTTGATGAATTTACTGATGCTGTGACCTCATATATCAGCTCACAAAACAGGATTCGCTATAATAACGACAAACCCTGTTTCACAACCACAACTTGTCTACGGCAGTTAAGGAGGCCTACAGACCAGTTGTCCTGACCAATCAATCAATCAAATGTATGTTACAGGGCTTAAAGTTGTCACAAAAGTGCATTTACAACCCAGCCTAAACCCGACAAGTTGATGACCTCTGTGGTTATGAAGTCCTTGATCGCCTGATGCTGTTGCACCTCAAGACCATCACAGATCCAGTACTTGACCCATTGCAGTTTGCCTACAGAGCCAACTGGTCTGTGGACGACACGATCAACGTGGCTCTCCACTTCATTCTCCAGCATCTTGACTTTGTAGACTTTAGCTCTGCTTTTAACACCATAATCCCAGCCTTCCTCCAGGACAAGCTCTCCACCATGGGAGTGCCTGTGTAAATGGATTACAGACTTTTTCTGCGACAGGAACAGCTTCTTCCCCATGGCGAGAGGCGGGTCTAAGGAGTATGCCTGTCACGATTGGTGTGGTGGCGTTGCTACACTTCCATTTCGGTGATCCACTTCCGTGTTTTTGTGTTCACTAGCTGTGATTACTTCCTCTTTCACGTGGTCACAGCTGTTAGTAATCTGTCACTTTATGTGGGGATAAAGGGGTCGCTAGCAAGTCACTCCTTGCTTAGCATTGTTTGTTGTTACATGTCACTGTGTTTTAGAGGTGAGTGTTTGTACATATATAGCTGTCGTTCTTAAATGTTTGTGTGTAAGTCGCTATGTGCGCATCTTTGATTTAAGTTCACAGTTTAGTGTGTTTTCGCTGTACTCGGTTTGTTTTATGTTCAGGTTGTCTTTAATAAACCTGGTTAAACGGATCTATTGGCTCTGCACATGGCTTTCACCGCACTACGCCGCTCCATCCGTGACAGAATGCTAAGCCACCCAAAAAGCCCGCAGAGCCGGACGGTGAGTGGATTCCTCGGAGGGGCAAGCTATAGCGCTCCGAGGTATGAAGCTCACCGTCAACCCACGGAGCAGCAGGAGCGGCGCTACACCTGGCAGGGTGATTGGGGGTCCGACTCCCTCTCCTCGGATGATGAGGAGGCGGTCTGAGCGAGTGGAGGAGGACTCCTGGAAGACGCCCTGCTATGGGATCCCGTCCTCAGTCGACTAGTCCCCGCAACATCGGACGTCGGCTGGGGCGGGCAGAAGACACCGCCCACTGTTCCGGGGCTGCAGACAGGAGGAGGAAAACCCCTGGAGCTACAGCCACTACCCCCGCCGTGGGAAGACCCTTTTCTGCCGCCGACGTCAGGGACAGAAAAACCCCCGGAGGGGTTGGATGACCAGCCCACGGCCATTATTAGGACGTGGTGGAGGACATGGCTGGATTTACAGGAGCCAGCGCCTGAGATGGTCGCCACCACGCTTGCGCCTGAGATGGTCGCCGTCACGCCAGCGTCCACGATGGCTCCTGTCGTCCCGCCAGCGCCCAAGATGGCTGCCGTCGTCCCGCCAGCGCCCACGATGGCTCCCACCGTCACGCCAGCGCCCACGATGGCTCCCGCCGTCACGCCAGCGTCCACGATGGCTCCCGCCGTCCCGCCAGCTCTCAAGATGGCTGCCGCCGTCACGCCAGCGTCCACGATGGCTCCTGTCGTCCCGCCAGCGCTCAAGATGGCTGCCGCCGTCCCGCCAGCGTCCACGATGGCTCCTGTCGTCCCGCCAGCGCTCAAGATGGCCCCCGCCGTCACGCCAGCGCCCAAGATGGCTGCCGTCGTCCCGCCAGCGCCCACGATGGCTCCCGCCGTCACGCCAGCGCCCACGATGGCTCCCGCCGTCACGCCAGCGTCCACGATGGCTCCCGCCGTCCCGCCAGCGCTCAAGATGGCTGCCGCCGTCACGCCAGCGTCCACGATGGCTCCTGTCGTCCCGCCAGCGCTCAAGATGGCTGCCGCCGTCCCGCCAGCGCTCAAGATGGCTGCCGCCGTCCCGCCAGCGCTCAAGATGGCTGTTGCCGTCACGCCAGCGCTCAAGATGGCTGCCGTCGTCCCGCCAGCGCTCAAGATGGCTGCCGTCGTCCCGCCAGCGCCCAAGATGGCTGCCGCCGTCTCGCCAGCGTCCACGATGGCTCCCGCCGTCCCGCCAGCGCTCAAGATGGCTGTTGCCGTCACGCCAGCGCTCAAGATGGCTGTTGCCGTCACGCCAGCGCCCAAGATGGCTGTTGTGGTCACGCCAGCGCTCGAGATGGCTGCCGTCGCCACGCCAGCGCCCAAGATGGCTGCCGCCGTCACGCCAGCGTCCACGATGGCCCCCGCCGTCACGCCAGCGCCCAAAATGGCTGTTGTCGTCACGCCAGCGCCCAAGATGGCTGTTGTGGTCACGCCAGCGCTCAAGATGGCTGCCGTCGCCACGCCAGCGCCCAAGATGGCTGCCGCCGTCACGCCAGCGTCCACGATGGCCCCCGCCGTCACGCCAGCGCCCAAGATGGCTGTTGTCGTCACGCCAGCGCCCAAGATGGCTGCCGCCGTCTCGCCAGCGTCCCCGATGGTCCCCGTTGTCCCGACAGCGCCCAAGATGGCTGTTGCCGTCGTCCCGCCAGCGCCCAAGATGGCTGCCGCCGTCTCGCCAGCGTCCACGATGGCTCCCGCCGTCACGCCAGCGCTCAAGATGGCTGTTGCCGTCACGCCAGCGCTCAAGATGGCTGTTGCCGTCACGCCGGCGCTCAAGATGGCTGCCGCATCGCCGCCCACAATGGCTGCCGCATCGCCGCCCACAATGGCTGCCGCATCGCCGCCCACAATGGCTGCCGCATCGCCGCCCACAATGGCTGCCGCATCGCCGCCCACAATGGCTGCCGCATCGCCGCCCACAATGGCTGCCGCATCGCCGCCCACAATGGCTGCCGCATCGCCGCCCACAATGGCTGCCGCCCACAATGGCATCGCCGCCCACAATGGCTGCCGCATCGCCGCCCACAATGGCTGCCGCCACGCCCCACGAGGGCCGCCGCCACGACGACGCTCACGATGGCCGCCGCCACGACGACGCTCACGATGGCCGCCGCCACGCACGACGCTCACGATGGCCGCCGCCACGACGACGCCACGATGGCCGCCGCCACGCGCGCTCACGATGGCCGCCGCCACGACTACGCTCACGATGGCCGCCGCCACGACTACGCCACGATGGCCGCCGCCACGACGCTCACGATGGCCGCCGCCACGACGCACGCTCACGATGGCCGCCGCCACGCCACGCTCACGATGGCCGCCGCCACGCTCCACGCTCACGATGGCCGCCGCCACGCCACGCTCACGATGGCCGCCGCCACGCTCGCCACGATGGCCGCCGCCACGCCGCCCACGATGGCCTCCGCCCGTCGCCCACGATGGCCTCCGCCACGTCGCACACGATGGCCTCCGCCACGTCGCCCACGATGGCCTCCGCCACGTCGCCCACGATGGCCTCCGCCACGTCGCCCACGATGGCCGCCGCCACGACGCACCCTGAGCCGCTCAAACTGGCGGCCTCTCAGCCGCTCGAGATGGCGGTCGGCTACCGTGGCCTATTCAGGACTGGACCCGTCCTGATGGACTAACCCATTGGGTTTAACTGTGGGTCCTGTCTTGTTGCTCCCTTCTGGTTTTTGTTAGTTCGTTCGGCTATCTGGGGAGCTAGCCTTTTAGTGGGGGATACTGTCACGATTGGTGTGGTGGCGTTGCTACACTTCCATTTCGGTGATCCACTTCCGTGTTTTTGTGTTCACTAGCTGTGATTACTTCCTCTTTCACGTGGTCACAGCTGTTAGTAATCTGTCACTTTATGTGGGGATAAAGGGGTCGCTAGCAAGTCACTCCTTGCTTAGCATTGTTTGTTGTTACATGTCACTGTGTTTTAGAGGTGAGTGTTTGTACATATATAGCTGTCGTTCTTAAATGTTTGTGTGTAAGTCGCTATGTGCGCATCTTTGATTTAATTTTCACAGTATAGTCTTTTCGCCGTTTACGGTTTGTTTTATGTTTTATCATTAATAAACCTGACCCAAACGGATACCTGGCTCTGCATATGGCTTGCTACACCACACTACGCCGGTCAATCGATGACAACTAGTCCCCGCAACATCGGACGTCGGCTGGGGCGGGCAGAAGACACCGCCCACTGTTCCGGGGCTGCAGACAGGAGGAGGAAACCCCTGGAGCTACAGCCACTACCCCGCCGTGGGAAGACCCTTTTCTGCCGCCGACGTCAGGGACAGAAAAACCCCGGAGGGGTTGGATGACCAGCCCACGGCCATTATTAGGACGTGGTGGAGGACATGGCTGGATTTACAGGAGCCAGCGCCTGAGATGGTCGCCACCACGCTTGCGCCTGAGATGGTCGCCGTCACGCCAGCGTCCACGATGGCTCCTGTCGTCCCGCCAGCGCCCAAGATGGCTGCCGTCGTCCCGCCAGTGCCCACGATGGCTCCCACCGTCACGCCAGCGCCCACGATGGCTCCGCCGTCACGCCAGCGTCACGATGGCTCCCGCCGTCCCGCCAGCTCTCAAGATGGCTGCCGCCGTCACGCCAGCGTCCACGATGGCTCCTGTCGTCCCGCCAGCGCCAAGATGGCTGCCGCCGTCCCGCCAGCGTCCACGATGGCTCCTGTCGTCCCGCCAGCGCTCAAGATGGCCCCCGCCGTCACGCCAGCGCCCAAGATGGCTGCCGTCGTCCCCGCCAGCGCCCACGATGGCTCCGCCGTCACGCCAGCGCCCACGATGGCTCCCGCCGTCACGCCAGCGTCCACGATGGCTCCCGCCGTCCCGCCAGCGCTCAAGATGGCTGCCGCCGTCACGCCAGCGTCACGATGGCTCCTGTCGTCCCGCCAGCGCTCAAGATGGCTGCCGCCGTCCCGCCAGCGCTCAAGATGGCTGCCGCCGTCCCGCCAGCGCTCAAGATGGCTGTTGCCGTCACGCCAGCGCTCAAGATGGCTGCCGTCGTCCCGCCAGCGCTCAAGATGGCTGCCGTCGTCCCCGCCAGCGCCCAAGATGGCTGCCGCCGTCTCGCCAGCGTCCACGATGGCTCCCGCCGTCCCCGCAGCGCTCAAGATGGCTGTTGCCGTCACGCCAGCGCTCAAGATGGCTGTTGCCGTCACGCCAGCGCCCAAGATGGCTGTTGTGGTCACGCCAGCGCTCGAGATGGCTGCCGTCGCCACGCCAGCGCCCAAGATGGCTGCGCCGTCACGCCAGCGTCACGATGGCCCCCGCCGTCACGCCAGCGCCCAAAATGGCTGTTGTCGTCACGCCAGCGCCCAAGATGGCTGTTGTGGTCACGCCAGCGCTCAAGATGGCTGCCGTCGCCACGCCAGCGCCCAAGATGGCTGCCGCCGTCACGCCAGCGTCCCACGATGGCCCCCGCCGTCACGCCAGCGCCCAAGATGGCTGTTGTCGTCACGCCAGCGCCCAAGATGGCTGCCGCCGTCTCGCCAGCGTCCCCGATGGTCCCCGTTGTCCCGACAGCGCCCAAGATGGCTGTTGCCGTCGTCCCGCCAGCGCCCAAGATGGCTGCCGCCGTCTCGCCAGCGTCCACGATGGCTCCCGCCGTCACGCCAGCGCTCAAGATGGCTGTTGCCGTCACGCCAGCGCTCAAGATGGCTGTTGCCGCCACGCCGGCGCTCAAGATGGCTGCCGCATCGCCGCCCACAATGGCTGCCGCACGCGCCCACAATGGCTGCCGCATGCGCCGCCCACAAATGGCTGCCGCATCGCCGCCCGACAAATGGCTGCCGCATCGCCGCCCACAATGGCTGCCGCACGCCGCCCACAATGGCTGCCGTGATCGCGCCCACAATGGCTGCCGCATCGCGCCCACAATGGCTGCCGCATCGCCGCCCACGAGGGCCGCGCCACGACGACGCTCACGATGGCCGCCGCCACGACGACGCTCACGATGGCCGCCGCCACGACGACGCTCACGATGGCCGCTGCCACGACGACGCCACGATGGCCGCGCCACGACGACGCTCACGATGGCCGCCGCCACGACGACGCTCACGATGGCCGCCGCCACGACTACGCTCACGATGGCCGCCGCCACGACTACGCTCACGATGGCCGCCGCCACGACGACGCCACGATGGCCGCCGCCACGACGACGCCACGATGGCCGCCGCCACGACCACGCTCACGATGGCCGCCGCCACGACCACGCCACGATGGCCGCCGCCACGACCACGCCACGATGGCCGCCGCCACGACCACGCTCACGATGGCCGCCGCCACGCCGCTAACGATGGCCTCCGCCCCGTCGCCCACGATGGCCTCCGCCACGTCGCACACGATGGCCTCCGCCACGTCGCCCACGATGGCCTCCGCCACGTCGCCCACGATGGCCTCCGCCACGTCGCCCACGATGGCCGCCGCCACGACGCACCCTGAGCCGCTCAAACTGGCGGCCTCTCAGCCGCTCGAGATGGCGGTCGGCTACCGTGGCCTATTCAGGACTGGACCCGTCTGATGGACTAACCCATTGGGTTTAACTGTGGGTCCTGTCTTGTTGCTCCCTTCTGGTTTTTGTTGGTTCTGCTCGGCTATCTGGGGAGCTAGCCTTTAGTGGGGGATACTGTCACGATTGGTGTGGTGGCGTTGCTACACTTCCATTTCGGTGATCCACTTCCGTGTTTTTGTGTTCACTAGCTGTGATTACTTCCTCTTTCACGTGGTCACAGCTGTTAGTAATCTGTCACTTTATGTGGGGATAAAGGGGTCGCTAGCAAGTCACTCCTTGCTTAGCATTGTTTGTTGTTACATGTCACTGTGTTTTAGAGGTGAGTGTTTGTACATATATAGCTGTCGTTCTTAAATGTTTGTGTGTAAGTCGCTATGTGCGCATCTTTGATTTAATTTTCACAGTATAGTCTTTTCGCCGTTTACGGTTTGTTTTGTGTTTTATCATTAATAAACCTGACCCAAACGGATACCTGGCTCTGCATATGGCTTGCTACACCACACTACGCCGGTCAATCGATGACAATGCCTCTAGCACTAGACTGGCCTTTGCACATACTCCCTCGTCCACAAACCTTAATAACCTCGTACACTATCGGCTCTGACACGGAAAAACTCAATAGACACCCTGAACTATAACTAGACATTGATCTTCTTTTGCACAACTCCATATACAACTAGACATTGATCTTCTTTTGCCACAACTCCATATACAACTAGACATTGATCTTCTTTTGCCACAACTCCATATACAACTAGACATTGATCTTCTTTTGCACAACTCCATATACAACTAGACATTGATCTTCTTTTGCACAACTCCATATACAACTAGACATTGATCTTCTTTTGCACAACTCCATATACAACTAGACATTTATCTTCTTTTGCACAACTCCATATACAACTAGACATTGATCTTCTTTTTGCCACAACTCCATATACAACTAGACATTGATCTTCTTTTGCCACAACTCCATATACAACTAGACATTGATCTTCTTTTTGCCACAACTCCATATACAACTAGACATTGATCTTCTTTTGCACAACTCCATATACAACTAGACATTGATCTTCTTTTGCACAACTCCATATACAACTAGACATTGATCTTCTTTTGCACAACTCCATATACAACTAGACATTGATCTTCTTTTGCACAACTCCATATATAACTAGACATTGATCTTCTTTTGCACAACTCCATATATAACTAGACATTGATCTTCTTTTGCACAACTCCATATACAACTATTATTCTGCTACTAATCACTTTCTGCGTTTCGGGGCCAAATACTCCAGTATGTCCGCTTCCAGGCAGGCTTATTACAATACAAAAACTAACATTCTTATTTATTGCCAATATAGTAGATAGAGGTATTTAGCTATTTATTAACCAACATTGCCAAATGTTCTAAGGTTAACAACCTGTTGCCTCATTTAATTTGTGTTTTTTATCTTTCCAATGTCAATAGAAGACTAGGGCAAAGAACACTTGGTCAACTTCCAATAAAATATTATTTATTTATTTATTTAATCAGGCCACATTAACAACATGTTAACAATAACTGCCTGTATGTAAAATTTACATTGAAGAAAAAACTATATATTGAAATGCAATACATAATAAAATAAGTTTAATAATGTAAGATATACCACAATTAAATCCCTAAATGTTATTTATGGAGGCGGTTTGGCTCTTCCAAAGAATCCTCCAGAATCCTTGTGGCCTGATAAGGACCCATGTTGGCCCTTTACCCCTGGTATAAAAGCAGTGTCCTTTAACTTTTGGGACCATGTGGCTTTCAGGTTTATTGCTGACCTGTATAATAGTTCAAATATAATGTTGTTGAAATGTTACATCCCTAATAAACACTTGTTTGGCTCCCTACAGACAGGCCACTTTATACATTCTAATGTCACATCCCTAATAAACACTTATTTGGCTCCCTACAGACCGGCCACTTTATACATTCTAATGTCACATCCCTAATAAACACTTATTTGGCTCCCTACAGATAGGCCACTTCATACATTCTAATGTCACATCCCTAATAAACACTTATTTGGCTCCCTACAGACCGGCCACTTTATACATTCTAATGTCACATCCCTAATAAACACTTATTTGGCTCCTACAGACAGGCCACTTCATACATTCTAATGTCACATCCCTAATAAACACTTATTTGGCTCCCTACAGACAGGCCACTTCATACATTCTAATGTCACATCCCTAATAAACACTTATTTGGCTCCTACAGACCGGCCACTTCATACATTCTAATGTCACATCCCTAATAAACACTTATTTGGCTCCTACAGACCGGCCACTTTATACATTCTAATGTTACATCCCTAATAAACACTTATTTGGCTCCTACAGACAGGCCACTTTATACATTCTAATGTCACATCCCTAATAAACACTTCTTTAGCTCCCTACAGACAGGCCACTTTATACATTCTAATGTTACATCCCTAATAAACACTTCTTTAGCTCCCTACAGACAGGCCACTTTATACATTCTAATGTCACATCCCTAATAAACACTTCTTTAGCTCCCTACAGACCGGCCACTTTATACATTCTAATGTAACATTCCTTTCTAGATCACCAGTGGGAAATCCGATTGGTATCCTTAGCTGTGTTGGAAGCTCTTTATTTGAGCCAATAATGTCCAACAACCGAACCAAGCAGGGACAGACTTTGAATAAAAAACATCTTTATCCCAGCATGCGTCACACAGCCACTAGCAGTGTTGTAATGATAGCCTTTTTATACTCTTGAGGGAACATAAGAACTGGAAAACACTTATCATATTGTATCAAACAGAACTATATTGTGAGTATTACAGAGGCTGATCTAAAGGTATATATACATGTTTGAATGCTCACATAAAAATGAAGGTGGCCAATTTAATGTGAAGGGAGTATCTGCTTCTTCAATAGGTAATATCTCTCTGCAGGTCTGTCTTTGAAAACGTCACAGTCAAGGGACATAAGGAAGGGTTTTCTCTGTAGTCTTAAGCATTCATGTTCCAGGTGTCACTGGGAATTTGTGCTCTTGCGCAACTCTTGATATATTTGAGAACAGAAAAACTTCAATCACAAACTCCTAAGCCAACGAACTGAAAAACGTTGTACAGGGTGAAAGGTTGATAGCAACATGTTGACTTTCTGCCTTTTCCACTCCGCCCCATCTGAGACACCCCCTGTATCACGGTTCCTAGTGGGCTAGGAGGGTGTTGGTTAGTAGTCGATCACAGCTGCTTTACTTTGGGGTTTAACTGAAGTGTCACGGCTGCTGGGGATTTGGTGACTATGTGTTTGTAAAATGTATTTGGTATTCACATGTGTTGGTTGTTGTTTCCAAAGTCACAGCGTTATATAGAGAGGTGACTGTTGCAAGTTTAAGATGTGCTGTTGTTGTTTGTTTTTTATAAGTGGCTGTACATGTGCAATGTCATTTAATCACAGTGTCTAGTTTTTCCGTCCGTTGTTGCGTGTTTGTTTTATGTTGGATAAAAAAAACACCACAAAATGTTTATCCTGGAATCATGCAAACTTGATAAAGAAAGTTCTGGAAGGTTTCTGGGATTAAGGGGTTAACATAGAGTGGTTAACTGGGTTTATGGAGGCACTCTGTGACTGTGTCTGTGATCTGGTTATGGACCAGAACTACACAGGTACTGTTTGCATCTGTAAAGCCCACATCCCTTCCTATTTCACCATCTATCATCTTATTTTTCTACCTTTTTTCTCTGGATGTGTTTCCTCCAATTTAAGAGTAGACTCTTGAGACATCAGGTTTGCATTTGTCCACTGAACAAAAGTATCAGCAGCTCTCTCAAATGACTCAACATCGTTTGTCTTGTTTTTTAGAATATCTTTTAATACCAGTATTAAATATGACTTTATAAGGGTGCCAATAAATGTATTACACATGGTAAAAAGATAAATCTTTATTAGAATCTTTATTAGGAATAAGACAAAGCACAATATTTTGATCTCCCGATTTTCTCCCTTTTGATGCCATGAAATAGGAGGACTTAAGGTGTTGTCTTTGTTAAATGGTAAAAACAATGTACATTAATATCCTTACATATTTGGTATGAATCTATATTCGAACCAGTTACAAATTGCTATTTAAAATCAAAGGTTTTCAGTGTATTTATTTATAATGAGAATTATATTACAACCAAGGCATTATACAGGAATTGTATTGCATCTGAGGAAGAAATACACACAACGAGTAAATGATTAACAAACGCTGGACTAAATGGTTAGATCACAAGTTCTAAAAAATACAGTAAACAAACGTTTCTTGAAATAAATAATAATCTCTTAAATAGAATCATCTTTGTTTCAAAAACTGAAATCTTGTTTTATTTTTGACTCATGAACTTAAATTTGTACAATTTCTTCTTTACAACTAACTAACAATGACACCAATAATTTCTATTTTTCTAAGAGCTTCTATGTTCACAGCTTTTATTCTAAACAAAAAAAGATATATATCTAGTATTGTAATGTGAAAAGTTATATCTTTGCTGTACTGTGTGAATTATAGATACAATTCAGGATTACCAAATAATTTGTAATGAAACACAGCAGATGAACCACAAAGAAAAAGTATGTTATCATTTTAAGTATAAGTTTGTCACTCAGTTAGTTGTTTAACTTGAGTCTGTACCTAAATTGGACATCATTGACGGGCTGCATGGACCCAAAACCCCAACGCCTGACATCAATTTCTGGAATCTTCTCATCTGGGTTTTTAAGCTCTAGGTCAAAATATGCGAGCATGAGAAAGACAAACTGTTTCAACTCATTTGTGGCAAAGAATCGGCCGGGGCACATGGTACTCCCAGCACCCCAGGGCATGTTGTAGTACTTCAGTCTTTTCCCATCTTTGTAAAATTCAGTTTTTTTATCCCCTTCTGCAGTCAGGAAGCGATCATACTTGAATGAGAGCGGATCCGGTGGATATTTGGATCTTTCTGGACAGCAGTGTGGGGAAACATGGCTAATCTGTCTCCTTCCCTTAAGCAGTACTCATTTCCATCAGCCATCTTGAGTGACATGTCCTTGATTACGGCCCTGGTGAGGATGGGAGCTGTGGTCAGACGAAGAGTCTCCTCCACAGCGCTGTCCAGGATGGGTGTCTGTAGAAGCATGTCTCTGGTCAGGTCCACCAGGGGGGCGCCATCTTTTACCTCCTGGCCAGTCTCCTTCAGCACCTTCTCCACTTCCTGTCGTACAGCCCTCATGGCGTCCGGATGCTTCATGAGATAGAGGAGAAGCCAAAAGGAAGAAGGGCCTGTGTTGCTCTGTGAGGCCCAAAGGAGAAGAAGCATGAATCTGTCCTGCATAAACTCTTCCATGTCTTGCTCCGCCCGCTCTTGCTGCTGCACCTGTACCCAGGAACTGATGTTGCCCTTGGTTCTCATTTTACGCACTGACAGCATGTTCCAGAACAACCTCTTGAGCCTCTCTGCCTCTATCTTCTCCCCTGGTGGCAGGACCCTATATACCAGTTTGGGGAAGAGCTGGTCGTACTTACGGAACTCACAAAAGAGCTCTTGGGACTCCTCTCTGTCTTTTTCCAAGCTCGCTGTAGATGTAGGTGTTTCGTTACCAAACAGAGACAGGTAGCCTGCCCTGAAGACGATATTGTAGCTGTAGTTAAACAGACCGTCCTCCTTCCAGATCTTCTGGCTGTTGTTTCTTGTTCCTATGCTGTGTAGCATCAGATTCTGTAAGTTGCTCATCATGGCCTGTGTCATGACTACTAAACCGTCCCCCATCAAATGCTTGTTGCTGTTTTCCAATGAGAATTGGTTTTTTATCATGGGCTGGTAACCAAACACGATTTTAACCAGCTGCCCTGCAAACGTGTTGAAATCCAGTTTGGTTCTGGGCTCCTTCATAACCGTTCCAAAGGACAGTGGGTCCATGACGAATGTATAGTAGTAACCCCCCAGAAGCACGGTAAATATGTCCCCATGCTTCCTCTTCATCTTCTCCAGAAACGTTGCCGTGTCCCTACGAAAGTCTAGAACGTGTCCCAACCAGGGCAGAGGGCCTCGGTCCAGTGGGGGTTCCCCAGAACGACGCTGTCTGAAAGCCCCTAGGAGATAAAACCCACCCAGGACAGAGGCTAGCACGGCTAAAAGGATTAGCAGCAGAAAGTCCATGATCTTTTCCTATTTGTCCTCACAAAACAAATGTGTTCACGGTGGAATTCCTCTGTATTTATTACAACCACGCTCCACCCCCTACCGTAAGTTCTGTGGAAGTTACTTTAGTATTTCATTTGCTTCACATGCTTACAAAACATGAGGGCCAAGCTGAAATGTATTTGGTTTAAAATAAACGAATCCATTGGTCCCTTATTCTATTACAGAGAGTGTAGTAATATAAATATCTATTCTTGCCCTATATTGTAAATAGATGTATTAGTTAAAGTGAGTCGTTAGAATACGATCGTGTCTAAACTATAGTTATTACTAGTTTTTGAGTTAATAGGAATATAGTCTGCTCTTTGTTTCAGTAAAAAGGAGAAGTCAATAGGCAGATAGTTACAGTGTATTTCTCTTCTAGATTGCATCAGGGCACCTGCCTTTGGAATAGCCTGGAGTGAAGAGCTTAACTGGAGGTCTAAGTTTGCAATAATATGAAATAAATATATAAATACATATATAATGTAATACTTAAATATATAAATACATATTGCATTATTGCAAAAGGTAATTTCATTTGTAGGGTGTTGAAGTTGTTGATCATTCAAATGCAAAGAGTTGTGTTTGCCAATATAGTTACTGATTTCCCTATAATGTTATCTAGTAAAACCAGACAGCTTCCTAGTTGGACCCATTTTAATTTTTCAACACAACTAAATTGATGATGCAATTCAACCCAAAAAGTTAAATATGTCTCCTTGCTATTGTTACATCCCATATTGATCACATATCGGCAGTTCATTTGCCAATGTGTCCCAAAGCTGAGTGACAAGATAGAGGCAACTTACACTCTCCAGTGACCCCTAGTGGCGAGTGAGCAGTGATGCAGCTTACATGAGTGATGTGGAATATATTATGCGTGTGTGCTTACAAAATTATACACAAAATAAAGAATTATTCATGCAAATTTCTTTGTTAGACCTTTTATAGTAGACCCTATATTCAACAATTCATATATTAAAACTTGGAACATACTAAGGAAATAACAATTCACAATCAGTAGAACAGCAGAGAAAAAAGATACAACATCACTACTGATTGAATGAACAACAATGACAGACGGGTCTGTGGTCTGTCAGTGTTACTCATAATTATACATGTGTGTTTGAGATCAGATGTCAAAACAACACGTGAAAAACTCAAATGCATGCATTTGTCATGTGTTTTGACTAACATTTTATTATTGATGTATAAAGTGGAACATCAATTCTATCATTGAACAACAAGGCGCTTGAGGGAGTGTGATGCTCTAGGCAATGTAATAGAATAAGGGACCTATGGATTTGTTTATTTTAAACCAAATACATTTCAGCTTGGCCCTCATGTTTTGTAAGCATGTGAAGCAAATGAAATACTAAAGTAACTTCCACAGAACTTACGGTAGGGGGTGGAGCGTGGTTGTAATAAATACAGAGGAATTCCACCGTGAACACATTTGTTTTGTGAGGACAAATAGGAAAAGATCATGGACTTTCTGCTGCTAATCCTTTTAGCCGTGCTAGCCTCTGTCCTGGGTGGGTTTTATCTCCTAGGGGCTTTCAGACAACGTCGTTCTGGGGAACCCCCACTGGACCGAGGCCCTCTGCCCTGGTTGGGACACGTTCTAGACTTTCGTAGGGACACGGCAACGTTTCTGGAGAAGATGAAGAGGAAGCATGGGGACATATTTACCGTGCTTCTGGGGGGTTACTACTATACATTCGTCATGGACCCACTGTCCTTTGGAACGGTTATGAAGGAGCCCAGAACCAAACTGGATTTCACCACGTTTGCTGAACAGCTAGTAAAAAAAGTGTTTGGCTACCAGACCATGATAAAAAACCAATTCTCATTGGAAAACAGCAACAAGCATTTGATGGGGGACGGTTTAGTAGTCATGACACAGGCCATGATGAGCAACTTACAGAATCTGATGCTACACAGCATAGGAACAAGAGACAACAGCCAGAAGATCTGGAAGGAGGACGGTCTGTTTAACTACAGCTACAATATCGTCTTCAGGGCAGGCTACCTGTCTTTGTTTGGTAACAAAACACCCAAATCTACAGGGAGCTTGGAAAAAGACAGAGAGGAGTCTCAAGAGCTCTTTCGTGAGTTCCGTAAGTACGACCAGCTCTTCCCCAAACTGGCGTATGGGGTCCTGCTTCCAGGAGAGAAGAGAGAGGCAGAGAGGCTCAAGAGGTTGTTCTGGAACAAGGTGTCAGTGCGTAAAATGAAAACCAAAGAAAACATCAGTGGCTGGGTACTTCAGCTGCAGCAAGAGCGGGCGGAGCAAGACATGGAAGAATTTATGCAGGACAGATACATGTTTATTCTTCTCTGGGCCTCACAGGGCAACACAGGCCCTTCTTCCTTTTGGCTTCTCCTCTATCTCATGAAGCATCCAGACGCCATGAGGGCTGTACGACAGGAAGTGGAGAAGGTGCTGAAGGAGACTGGCCAGGAGGTAAAAGATGGCGCCCCCCTGGTGGACCTGACCAGAGACATGCTTCTACAGACACCCATCCTGGACAGCGCTGTGGAGGAGACTCTTCGTCTGACCACAGCTCCCATCCTCACCAGGGCCGTAATCAAGGACATGTCACTCAAGATGGCTGATGGAAATGAGTACTGCTTAAGGGAAGGAGACAGATTAGCCATGTTTCCCCACACTGCCGTCCAGAAAGATCCAAATATCCACCCGGATCCGCTCTCATTCAAGTTTGATCGCTTCCTGACTGCAGAAGGGGATAAAAAAAAGGATTTTTACAAAGATGGGAAAAGACTGAAGTACTACAACATGCCCTGGGGTGCTGGGAGTACCATGTGCCCCGGCCGATTCTTTGCCACAAACGAGTTGAAACAGTTTGTCTTTCTTATGCTCGCATATTTTGACCTAGAGCTTAAAAACCCAGATGAGAAGATTCCTGAAATTGACGTCAGGCGTTGGGGTTTTGGGTCAATGCAGCCAGTCAATGATGTCCAATTTAGGTACAGACTCAAGTTATAAAACTCAGTGACTGACATAAGCCAGCCTTTATCATTGTTTGGTGATAATGTACATCTGATCTGAGGATAATATGCTGTATATTATAACAAATTATATGGTCATCCTGAATTTTATTCAGGACACGCAGTACAGCAAAAAATATACTACATTACAATACTAAAAATAACTCTTTACATGACAATACTAGATTCAACTCTTTACATTATAAAACTAGAAATAAATCTTTGTATTACAATACTAGACTTAAATCATATAAGTCTACATATGACTATGTTACAGTAACAGAGAGAACTCTTTTTTATTTAAAAAAAAATCTTGATATTTTTGTAATTGTTTTGGCAATAACTGGACCCAGACGCAGAGCTTCTGTTTTGATAGATTTATTAATATTTAGTACATTAGTTGTCAGCTCCAAGACATAAAACAATGCAAAAAGAAAATGGTGTCAAACACCAGGCCAAGAAAACACAAACTATGAGTAGGCAGAAGTGATGACAGGCAGTTGATGGAAGCAGGCAGAGCTTGTGTTGTGCTTGGACACATAGATAGTCTGGTTATCAGAGCTAGTCCAGTTACTACTGAACACCTATTTGCAACAGTAAAGTACTTTAACAATCACTAAAAATATATCTTATGTTAATCTTTCAAGCGTATCATGTCAAATTTATATAAAACACACTTTCATTTATTTTAGCTTAGATTTTTGTCCTGCATTAATCAAACATTTGTTTTTACTATAAATTGTATAAATTGTTGAAGAGATGTGAAAAGCTTTTAATAAAGGTGTCTCTAAACCGTTTTTTCTTTCTTATTTGATACATTACGGTTCTTTTTTGCATGCTCTTTCCATTTTGTGTGATGTCTTGAGAAACAAACACATGAATTGCCTTTTGAGATTGTAGGCCTCCTTGGTAAAGATGAGCAAAAAGGGCTAATACATTTTAGTGTTATTTTTACAACTTCATCTTACTTTCAAAATACAAGAACTATAACACTACATTGAGAAGAAAAGGTTCTAATGAAAAAAACAGTTTACAAGGAAAATGGTGTTGTCACAATTCCAGGTGAGGTGTGTACAAACATATCTGCTGTGCAGTATAAACTGCCAAATCATAACTGTGCCAACTTTTACAAAACAAAATAGACCAAGGTGCGACGTAACGCCAACGACACTTCTCTCAAGGAAGGCACAATTAAAAAACAAGATCTCACACAATACGGACATGTAAGATTGAACAATTCCACACTAAGACAGCCCAAACACAAGGAACTTATATACTGTACATAATCAGGGAAATGGACACCCAGTGTGTATATGACGGGAGGAGATAATTATGTGACACAAATTTGACGGCACTTGGCCCCATCCGTCCCTTTGATGCTGTGAAGTTGTCCTGTCCTCTTAGAAGAACCGTTCAAATAAACTATTCAATTGATAAATTATAGACTGAGCATGAGGTATAGAAAATAGAATAAGAACAAATTAGGATGATCTCAGACAGGGGCGAAAATCTGTTATCAACTTTGGGGGGGGGCAATTATATAGCATTTTCTCAGAAGCAATTCCTGAGGGGGGACACCCATATTACTGCTGTAATTGTAAACGGATAGCCTACATTGTAAAATGTAAATGTATTTATTGTAACGTTTCATGTCTGTGCTGTATGTTTGTTCTGGCCTTTGTTTCTTTTGTTTTTCCAGCTCCCCGACCACTTTTACCCGTTTCCCTTTTGTATTTTCCTGCCACCCGGTCACTTAAATGAAACGCCCTTTTCTTTCCTGTCCTGTGTAACTGTTTACACCTGTTGGTATTTGTGCTTGTTATGTCTGTATATAGTCTCCATGGTTTCTCCTCTGTTGGTCGGGCATTGTTAATCTTAAATTAATACATAAGAAATCAAAATATGTCAGATTTACAGAAAACATAAGCTAAACCTTTTTACAGGAGTTAACACAGATTCATTTGTAACTTGTTCACATACCCGAGCAAATCAGCCACATTGTTCCCAGATGAATATTAACACTATACAATGTACTAAATATATTTAAAGTTACAACGTTAAATATAATCGAAAACATTTTAACTTTGTACTGTAGTGACTTATAAATAACCCACCTTTGCTGAGACAACATTAACATTGCCTGTGGATCAAACCATTGTGGGACCAAGGGCAGGGTTCGCAATCTTTTGAAACTAAAAAAGCACAATAGTGTCCATAATCAGCAAAGCGCTTTTATTGATAATATTGAAATTACACAGTTATGTTGACAGTGATTTATTGGGGGGGGATATCATATTTCTCCTAGGATTGGACCCCGCCCGGGATTCCCGCCCCTGAACTCAGATGTAAAACAGTCTTGGAGCGAGTGTTGGAGCCAATAACAACAGAATAATGCCCATAGGAATACCGGAACGGAACAGATCGTGCTGTGCCCTGAATAACATTGAGCCCCTTAGCAGCCCTTAGCAGCGCTGTCATGATGCCATTTTTTTTACGGTGAAGGAAGGTTTAATACGTAGGCACTCTTTGCGTCTGTAAAGCTCCCTGGGAACCCATTCGGCTCTGAACTTGCTCTGGCGATGACAATTATAATGTTGAAACATTTCTTTCAGTTGAATAAGGTACGGTCTTGGTGTGACACTACCACTGGAAACAATTGCTGGGTTCACCCAGGATTTGTGATAATCCCAAATTTGTGAGAACATGGCCCCCCCACCCTCATTGGTCTAATCTCTGATGGGGATGAGACAGCCTGTGTCCTGGAGGGCTCCCCTGTAAACACAGTGGATTCTTTTTGGTTCCTGGGCCACACTATCGCCCAGGACCTCAAGTGGGAGCTGAACATCACCTCTCTCACTAAGAAAATACAACTAAGACCGCTTGTGTCAGCTCAAAAAGTACAAACTGCCAACGTCCCTGATGATTAATGGCTACACAGCCATCATTGAGTCCATCTTGAATTCCTCCATCACCGTCTGGTATGCTACAGCCACTGTAAAACTTGGACTGCCAGACATGATCTGCTCTGTGGAGCGGACCATTGGTTGTAAGCTGCCGTCCCTCAACAATCGGTTCAAAGCCAGGTCACTGAGGTGGGCAGCAAAGATTGAGGCAGACCCACCCATTCGGGTAATGGCCTATTCAGAACTCAGTCTGACAAACTGCTACAGTTTATCAAGACCAGAACATCCCGCTACAAAACAGCTTCTTCCCCACTGCAATAATAATTAATATGCCTCTAGCACTGGACTTGGGGATACATACTCCAGTATGTCTGCTTCCAGGCAGGGTTATTACAATACAAAAACTAACATTTAGAAAGAGGTATTTAGCTATTTATTAACCAACAGTGCCAAATGTTTTACAGTCAACAACCTTTTGCCTCATTTAATTTGTGTTTTTTTATCCTTCCAATGTCAATAGAAGACTAAGGCAAAAAACACCATGTCAACTTCCAATAACCTGTTATTTATTTATTTAATCAGGCCAAATTAACAACATGTTCTTTTTTAACAATAACTGCCGTTATGTAAAATAAAATAAAGAAAAAAACAATATATTAAAATGCAATACATAATAAAATATGTAAGATATACCACAATAAAATCCCTAAATTTCATCTACCAGGTGATGGAGGTAGTTCGGCTCTTCCAAACTAAACTTGAAATGCAGAAACATGCAAACTTGATGGAGAAAGTTCTGGAAGGTTTCTGGGATTAAGGGGTTAACATAGAGTGGTTAACTGGGTTTATGGAGACACTCTGTGACTGTGTCTGTGATCTGGTTATGGACCAGAACTACACAGGTACTGTTTGCATCTGTAAAGCCCACATCCCTTCCTATTTCACCATCTATCATCTTATTTTTCTACCTTTTTTCTCTGGATGTGTTTCCTCCAATTTAAGAGTAGATTCTTGAGACATCAGGTTTGCATTTGTCCACTGAACAAAAGTATCAGCAGCCATCTCAAATGACTCAACATCGTTTGCCTTGTTTTTTAGAATATCTTTGGTGTTCAGAAACATTTAGTATTAAATAAGATTTTATGATGGTGCCAATAAATGTGTTACGCATGGTATAAAGATTAATCTGTTTCCTTGTAAACCGTTTTTTTAATCTTTTTGTGTAAGCGCGTTTACTTTTCATTCAGTGGACATTTGTGTTGCTGCTTGTTTTATTTGATCAAAACGACCACAAACGTTATTTCTGGCTCTGCATCGCGCTTTCTACGCTTCAACCTGCAAGAGTTTCTTGAGAGATGCATATCATTTTAGAAGACTATACTAGCTCTGGATGGACATGTCATATTCAGCCATACCCGTACTAGCTCTGGATGGACATGTCATATTCAGCCATACCCGTACTAGCTCTGGATGGACATGTCATATTCAGCCATACCCGTACTAGCTCTGGATGGACATGTCATATTCAGCCATACCCGTACTAGCTCTGGATGGACATGTCATATTCAGCCATACCCGTACTAGCTCTGGATGGACATGTCATATTCAGCCATACCCGTACTAGCTCTGGATGGACATGTCATATTCAGCCATACCCGTACTAGCTCTGGATGGACATGTCATATTCAGCCATACCCGTACTAGCTCTGGATGGACATGTCATATTCAGCCATACCCGTACTAGCTCTGGATGGACATGTCATTTTCAGCCATACCCGTACTAGCTCTGGATGGACATGTCATATTCAGCCATACCCGTACTAGCTCTGGATGGACATGTCATATTCAGCCATACCCGTACTAGCTCTGGGTCCCGACTCCAAGCACAACACAAGCACAAGTGATCTGCAAGTGGTCAAAGAAATACTTAATTAAAATGTTTTCTTATGTCAGGTTTTGCATTTGCTTCTGTTTTCTTATTCAATTTAACATGACTTATGATGCCATGAAATAGGAGGAATTAAGGTGTTGTCTTTGTTAAATGGTAAAGAAAATGTACAGAAATTGAAACAAAGGTTTTCATGTATTCTTTTATAATGAGGATTATATTACAATTACATTACATACAAGCATTTTATTGCATTTGAGGAAGAAATACACAACACGGGCTAAATGATTATCAAACGCTGGACTAAAAGGTTAGATCACAAGTTCAAAAAAATACAGTAAACAGACGTATCTTGCAATGTGAATAAACTCCTACATGGAATCATCTTTGTTTCAAAAACTGAAAAATGTGTTTTCTACTTATTAACTTAAAGTTCCATTTGTACAATTTCTTCTTTACAACTCACTAACAATGAAAATAATAATTTATATTTTTCTAAATGAATAAACAGTAATATCTAGTTTTTTAATGTGAATATATATCTAGTATTTTTAATAGTATATTTCTTAGTTGTAGGCTACTGTGTGTCTTTTAAATGAAATTCTGGATTACCAGATCATTTGTAATAAAACACAGGAGATGAACAACAGAGAAAAAGTATGTTATCATTTTAAGTATAAGTATGTCACTCAGTTAGTTGTTTAACTTGAGTCTGTACCTAAATTGGACATCATTGATGGGCTGCATGGACCCAAAACCCCAACGCCTGACATCAATTTCAGGAATCTTCTCATCTGGGTTTTTAAGCTCTAGATCAAAATATGCAAGCATGAGAAAGACAAACTGTTTCAACTCATTTGTGGCAAAGAATCGGCCGGGGCACATGGTACTCCCAGCACCCCAGGGCATGTTGTAGTACTTCAGTCTTTTCCCATCTTTGTAAAATTCAGTTTTTTTATCCCCTTCTGCAGTCAGGAAGCGATCATACTTGAATGAGAGTGGATCCGGGTGGATATTTGGATCTTTCTGGACAGCAGTGTGGGGAAACATGGCTAATCTGTCTCCTTCCCTTAAGCAGTACTCATTTCCATCAGCCATCTTGAGTGACATGTCCTTGATTACGGCCCTGGTGAGGATGGGAGCTGTGGTCAGACGAAGAGTCTCCTCCACAGCGCTGTCCAGGATGGGTGTCTGTAGAAGCATGTCTCTGGTCAGGTCCACCAGGGGGGCGCCATCTTTTACCTCCTGGCCAGTCTCCTTCAGCACCTTCTCCACTTCCTGTCGTACAGCCCTCATGGCGTCCGGATGCTTCATGAGATAGAGGAGAAGCCAAAAGGAAGAAGGGCCTGTGTTGCTCTGTGAGGCCCAAAGGAGAAGAAGCATGAATCTGTCCTGCATAAACTCTTCCATGTCTTGCTCCGCCCGCTCTTGCTGCTGCACCTGTACCCAGGAACTGATGTTGCCCTTGGTTCTCATTTTACGCACTGACAGCATGTTCCAGAACAACCTCTTGAGCCTCTCTGCCTCTATCTTCTCCCCTGGTGGCAGGACCCTATATACCAGTTTGGGGAAGAGCTGGTCGTACTTACGGAACTCACAAAAGAGCTCTTGGGACTCCTCTCTGTCTTTTTCCAAGCTCGCTGTAGATGTAGGTGTTTCGTTACCAAACAGAGACAGGTAGCCTGCCCTGAAGACGATATTGTAGCTGTAGTTAAACAGACCGTCCTCCTTCCAGATCTTCTGGCTGTTGTTTCTTGTTCCTATGCTGTGTAGCATCAGATTCTGTAAGTTGCTCATCATGGCCTGTGTCATGACTACTAAACCGTCCCCCATCAAATGCTTGTTGCTGTTTTCCAATGAGAATTGGTTTTTTATCATGGGCTGGTAACCAAACACGATTTTAACCAGCTGCCCTGCAAACGTGTTGAAATCCAGTTTGGTTCTGGGCTCCTTCATAACCGTTCCAAAGGACAGTGGGTCCATGACGAATGTATAGTAGTAACCCCCCAGAAGCACGGTAAATATGTCCCCATGCTTCCTCTTCATCTTCTCCAGAAACGTTGCCGTGTCCCTACGAAAGTCTAGAACGTGTCCCAACCAGGGCAGAGGGCCTCGGTCCAGTGGGGGTTCCCCAGAACGACGCTGTCTGAAAGCCCCTAGGAGATAAAACCCACCCAGGACAGAGGCTAGCACGGCTAAAAGGATTAGCAGCAGAAAGTCCATGATCTTTTCCTATTTGTCCTCACAAAACAAATGTGTTCACGGTGGAATTCCTCTGTATTTATTACAACCACGCTCCACCCCCTACCGTAAGTTCTGTGGAAGTTACTTTAGTATTTCATTTGCTTCTCATACTTACCAAACATGAGAGCCAGGCTTAAATACTCTGCTCTTTGTATCTGTAGATGGGACAAGTAAATATAGTTGCAGTCAACTGCTCTTGTAAAATGCAGGAGGGAAACCCCCCCTGTAGTAGCCTAAATTCAGTTTTACTGATAAATGCAAATATATGTCATATTCTCACTTAAATCTTATACAGTAATTTTTACAACTTGGATAGTTTGTGCCAATTATTGTTTGTTACGAAGTGAAATGGAAAACTAAAACAACTTGATCAAATTGTCCTGTGGATTCATGCAAAAGGAATTGAGAGGAGAATAGTATAGTTAGAATAGTTAGAGCAAACCTAAGGCTACAACAATGTAAACTCCACCCCCTTTGTGTTTGGCCAGGAGGGAAGAGTGAAACAGGACTGAACTGAATAAAACCAGATAAACGTGTTGTTTAGTTTACCCTGTCACACAGAAATACAGACGGCTACTGACCTGTGACTTGCTGTCTTGTCTCTGCATACAAGTATAATAAATGACTATTGTGCTATAAGAATTGGTTCTCTGTATTAACATGCCTAGAAAAGTTGAACCGGTTGAACCTTTGTGTTCGACACAGATAGCACAAAATACTACTTTTTTTCCTAATTTGATCTTTTGAATATGTAGAAAAAAAGCAGAGGATAAGAAATAAAGCCACAAAATTAACTGACAGGCTGACAAGACTGGTAGGTCGAAAACATACTTGCGTGACTAAACGAACCGTCAGGGCTGGACCATCAGGTTGTTTAAATACCTTCGATGATAGGAGATCAGGTCCAGGTGTGAATTATGAATAATGCCAAACAGGTGCGTAGTGGAGCAGATCAAAGTCTAAAAAATAAGGCCATTATCCACCAGGGGGAGACAAACCCAGAAAGTTTCAGGAACCCACACCCAGGTGCTTCCGGCCCAATCAAACAGGCCTCCAGTACCTGGGCTTCTGGGAATCCAACACCTCTCCTCTGGACCATAACCCGCCCAGTCTCCTTAGTGGACGGAAGTTCTGGTAAGGACAGAAAATGGGCAAATATACTAAAACAATCCACCACAGTGAGTAGGATGGTGTTACCTTCAGAATCAGGTAAACCGGTCATGAAATCCAGACCCATATGTGACCACAAACGATGAGGTATGGAAAGCGAACGTATAGCAATCCAGCTCGGACGGTAGATCCCTTATTCTGGCCGCAAACGGGACAGGCGAAACGTATTTCTGAGTGTCCATTCCCATTGATGGCTAACAAAAACGTCTCAGAAGGAACACCATGATGCGAGTGACTCCTTGGTGACACATGAGGTTGGAAGCATGTGCCCAATGTGTCAAGACAAAGTACAGGAACAGAACTTAAGGGATTAAAGTGGGAAAGCTTTGTAGAAATACACAAGACAAACTAGCCGGGAAGAACCAGAAACCAACTGACTAAATACCCCCCACGAAAGAGAAGATGGGAACACCTGGAGTGGGTGGACCTAACACAGGTGAACACCTGGAGTGGGTGGACCTAACACAGGTGAACATCATGGAGTGGGTGGACCTAACACAGGTGAACATCGGGAGTGGGTGGACCTAACACAGGTGAACACCTGGAGTGGGTGGACCTAACACAGGTGAACAACGGGAGTGGGTGGACCTAACACAGTTGAACACCTGGAGTGGGGGGACCTAACACAGGTGAACATCATGGAGTGGGTGGACCTAACACAGGTGAACATCGGGAGTGGGTGGACCTAACACAGGTGAACACCTGGAGTGGGTGGACCTAACACAGGTGAACATCATGGAGTGGGTGGACCTAACACAGGTGAACATCGGGAGTGTGTGGACCTAACACAGGTGAACATCATGGAGTGGGTGGACCTAACACAGGTGAACATCGGGAGTGGGTGGACCTAACACAGGTGAACATTATGGAGTGGGTGGACCTAACACAGGTGAACACCTGGAGTGGGTGGACCTAACACAGGTGAACACCTGGAGTGGGTGGACCTAACACAGGGTAACACCTGGAGTGGGTGGACCTAACATGAACACCTGGAGTGGGTGGACCGAACATAGGTGAACATCGGGAGTGGGTGGACCTAACACAGGTGAACATCGGGAGTGGGTGGACCTAACACAGGTGAACATCATGGAGTGGGTGGACCTAACACAGGTGAACACCTGGAGTGGGTGGACCTAACACAGGTGAACACCTGGAGTGGGTGGACCTAACACAGGGTAACACCTGGAGTGGGTGGACCTAACACAGGTGAACACCTGGAGTGGGTGGACCTAACACAGGTGAACACCTGGAGTGGGTGGACCTAACATGAACACCTGGAGTGGGTGGACCTAACACAGGTGAACACCTGGAGTGGGTGGACCTAACATGAACACCTGGTGAACAACGGGAGTGGGTGGACCTAACACAGGTGAACACCGGGAGTGGGTGGACCTAACACAGGTGAACACCTAGAGTGGGGGGACCTAACACAGGTGAACACCTAGAGTGGGTGGACCTAACACAGGTGAACACCTGGAGTGGGTGGACCTAACACAGGTAAACACCTGGAGTGGGTGGACCTAACACAGGTAAACACCTGGAGTGGGTGGACATAACACAGGTGAACACCTGGAGTGGGTGGACCTAACACAGGTAAACACCTGGAGTGGGTGGACATAACACAGGGGAACACCTGGAGTGGGTGGACCTAACACAGGTAAACACCTGGAGTGGGTGGACATAACACAGGTGAACACCTGCAGTGGGTGGACATAACACAGGTAAACACCTGGAGTGGGTGGACCTAACTCAGGTGAACACCGGGAGTGGGTGGACCTAACACAGGTGAACACCTGCAGTGGGTGGACCTAACTCAGGTGAACACCGGGAGTGGGTGGACCTAACACAGGTGAACACCGGGAGTGCCTGGACCTAACACAGGTGAACAACCTCAGGTTGTGACAGTTTCACTATTAATAGAAAGGTGGTTGTGTCGATTGTCTTGGCTTTTATGCTCTCAGATATTTATCCTTTGATAAGAACCATAAGGGTGTAGACTTATTCCAGGTTAATATTCTCTGTTCATTGACTTGGATCCAAGCAGACAGGTGTGTCCGGCTCTGTGCACTGTACTTAGTTTGGAGTACATTTGCATACAGACTGACAGGACTGGGGGTGTGAATCAAGTGTATGTTAATCACAGGGCATGCAATAGTTCTCACCGGCACACAAGTGCAGTGCAGCGCAAAGCATTGCAGGACTTGTGTGAATGCATGTTTACATTACATTATCTTATTTGAATGCATGTTTACATTACATTATCTTATTTGAATGCATGTTTACATTACATTATCTTATTTGAATGCATGTTTACATTACATTATCTTATTTGAATGCATGTTTACATTACATTATCTTATTTGAATGCATGTTTACATTACATTATCTATTTGAATGCATGTTTACATTACATTATCTTATTTGAATGCATGTTTACATTACATTATCTATTTGAATGCATGTTTACATTACATTATCTTATTTGAATGCATGTTTACATTACATTATCTTATTTGAATGCATTTTTACATTACATTATCTTATTTGAATGCATGTTTACATTACATTATCTTATTTGAATGCATGTTTACATTACATTATCTTATTTGAATGCATGTTTACATTACATTATCTATTTGAATGCATGTTTACATTACATTATCTTATTTGAATGCATGTTTACATTACATTATCTTATTTGAATGCATGTTTACATTACATTATCTTATTTGAATGCATGTTTACATTACATTATCTTATTTGAATGCATGTTTACATTACATTATCTTATTTGAATGCATGTTTACATTACATTATCTATTTGAATGCATGTTTACATTACATTATCTTATTTGAATGCATGTTTACATTACATTATCTTATTTGAATGCATGTTTACATTACATTATCTTATTTAAATGCATGTTTACATCACATTATCTTATTTGAATGCATGTTTACATTACATTATCTTATTTAAATGCATGTTTACATCACATTATCTTATTTTAATGCATGTTTACATTACATTATCTTTTTTGTCAAGTTACTGTTCAATGTCAATCAGCCTAGAATTTATTTGATTGGGGGGGGGGCGTGAAAATGACTAATAATGGGTCAGGGGTGCTAGGCATAAAAAAGTTTGAGAACCACTGACATAGCAGATGTTTACGTATTTGTGAAGGAGAACATTAGGATTCTCTTAAATCCTATTTGTGCAGAACTTTGTCCCTCCCAGTCTTAAAAAAGTATAAATATAAACATTTTCCAGTTTCTGTTAGCTCTTGCTAGCCAGCATATGGAATAATTTCTAAGCTTTAATGACTGAGACATTCTCCGCCTTAGAGGTTTTTCCACATGACCAGGAATCAAAGGAATGTGATAAACACAGAGTACATTCTTATTCTGAACTTTCGCAATAGGAGAAATTTGTTGTTATTTAAGGACCTTTATTTCTTACAAAAAGGAATTCAGAACATTGTTTTTATAGAGGTAAGTCTACCCTAATGCATATTACATTATAAGAAACATTATTTTTATTCTTGACACTAATACATCTGACCATGTGTCATTCATTTTTAGATACACAAACAGATAATGGATCCTTCTTCAACTCAAGAAAACATCACTAAACAAAGTGATGTTCATGATTATAGCGATTACTATTATGAATTCACTAATGATCCGTTGGACGACTTTGTACCTTGTGAATATTCACAATTTAAGGAATTCGGAAAGACTTTCGTACCCATTTCTTATGTCCTTATCTGCATTCTCAGCATTTCAGTAAATGCACTTTTTATTAAAACGTTAATCAAGTCAAAACATAAGAAAAAAACTTTTCCTTTAAATATGTGCGTTTCTGATCTTTTGTTTGGATTTACTCTCCCTTTTTGGGCAGTGTATGCACACAGCGGATGGATATTTGGCAACGTCACGTGCAAGCTAGTTACTGCGACATACATCACCACTTTGTACAGCAGTATTCTGTTCATCGCCTGTATAAGTGTGGATAAATATGTCGGTGTAGTATGGAACGTTTCCCACAGAAACAACTCGACACCTATGAAGAACGTGTTAGTGTGCTCTGTGGTCTGGACCATATCCATCCTGGCAGCTGTCCCACATTGGACGTTTGTAAAGGAACAGCACATTCACAGTCAGACGGTTTGTTCATATGACTTTGGTGTGACGGACCACATGCCTCCATGGAAGATCTTCAACAAGATTCAGTTAAACATCTTTGGGTTCCTTATGCCCGTCCTGATCATGTTATACTGCAGCCTGCATGTCCAGTGTACCATAACAAGGTTCAAAGGGAGAGAAAGATACAAGGGTCTGAACTTGGTCATGACAGTTGTGTTTTTCATTCTCTGGTTCCCATACAACTTTGTGTCCTTTTTACATTTCTTGCAAAATGTACATGTAATTTCGAGCTGTTTAACGAGCCAACATCTATATTTTGCTATTCTGATTACAGAGGTTGTGGCTTTTTGCCATGTTTTTATAAACCCACTTGTGTATTCCCTTGTCAACATTAAGGTTTGGAGGTGCTTTGCTAAAATGTATGGGGAAAGATGCAGAAGAACCACTGACTACATACAAGAGAGCTTAGACAGCACAGATAGCAAGCCAGTCCAGGGTGGAGGAATCGAGTTAAAACCAGTTTAGAGATAATAGTCAATTAGAGGAGGTACATCTTGGAAAAATAGAACAATATACATTTAGTTTACCATAGAAAATGTAAGTTACAGTTGAATGTTTAACATGGGCCTAAATTGCAGTCTCACAGATTTATTTGAGGGTATTCAAATTTTTGGAAGGGTTTAGGAATTACAGCTCTTTAATATGTAGCCCCTTCTTCTTTATGGGACCAAATGTAATTGGACAGGTGTGTGGTTGGGCGGGAGCTCCTCCATTAATTGAACAATTACATTTATATTAAAAATAGGAAGACACATAAAAGGAATCCAATAAAAATCCCCAACCAATGGTATCCCATACCCAAAAACTTAAACAAGGCAGTTGGCCACATTTCCACACACACACTTCCATGATATGATATCTATGATTGGACTGCTGTATTTAACACATCATACTTAAAATAGTACTTTCATGTCAAGTCAATATTAAACTCCGGTATCCGGCTCCGCCCACAAAATGGCGATACGTCTGCGATTTCTACCGAATAAATCTCTCTGTGTGATCGTTAAATGTGTCTGAATGCTTTAATTTGTATGTGTATATTTATGTATGTAAAACATGTCGTAGTCTTTGTTTCGTTTGATCTGAAAATACTGTGTGTAACATTTTGTTCTTAAAAATGTGTGCGGTTTTCTCGGAGTTCCCAAATGTCATGAACGCGTCATCAGAAAATGCCGGTGTTACGTGTTGTAGTCACATGTGCGGGTGAAAGTGTTTCATCATTTGGTTGCTCGTTTTGAGTCGCCCACTTTGAAGAAATTAGGCTCGGATCGTTTATTGCTCTACGTGGATTTGATTGTTTATTGTCGTTTCTCTTGAGTAGAAACTAAACGGTAAGACATGTTATTTACATTGATTCCGGTTATCACTCTGGTAGTTCTGATGGTTTTATTCCCACCAGTAGCCTTTGTTTGACCTTCATTCAGACGTGTTCATTATGTCTGCGTAGATTTGTGAATGTTCTGAGAACAGAAAAAAACAATATCCATATATTATTATTATTTTGTTCCAACACCATATCTGTATCAACTAAGGATAAAACCCAATTCCATTGTCTACAAAGTTACATTAGAGAATAATAGTTTCAGGAAATTATAGATATAACACATTTTATAATTTTGTATTTGATTTGTATGTTGTTTGGCTGCTTGTATTTTGAAGAAATGTATTAAATGTAAGTACTTTTATATAAAATGTTAATCAATATAAAATAAAGGGAGCTTATTTCAATTTAAAAAAAAAAATATGTCTGCGTAGATAGTAAGATCCTAAGGTTGAAAGGTCATGTTTTGTAGGTTATCGTGGCATGTTTTTTTGTTTCCTTTATCGTTATGACTGGTTTGACCAGTATGTAAGAGACATTCTGACAGTATTTGTTAAAGATTAATTGGATAAATTACATATACAAATATGCAAATGAGTACATTGATGAATTATGTTGGTGTTGTATTTTATTGCTAGCCTAGTTTATTTTTTGTAAGATAACGATTGTGATTAACATTTTGCTATAATTGTTATAAAAGCAATTTAGTAATTGTAATGTTTTTTTGTCATTTCAGCTAAGATGTCTGCACTTGAATATGATGGAGGGTCTAAGTTTATACGGAAGGCGAAGGAGAATCCATTTGTCCCAATAGGTGTTTATTACACAACATACAGACACACATTAAGCCATCATTCATATTGATAGCTCAAGTACCTCTGTGGTCACATGTATAAGTGCAGGCTATGAAACAACTGATTTGGAAAAAGACATAAGCTACTTCAAACTAACTGAAAGTGACTGTTTGGTTTATAGCCTAGATTTCACGCCAGTAGATAAATCCCATTGAAATGTTATTTCAGAGTTACGTTTTATCTTTCTGAGGCTCACTAGGTGGTGCATTTACGGTGCATCTTGCTGGTTGTGAGCCACCTAAAAAGGGGACTTTCCCCCAAAAGAAATAGAGACACTGTAAACATATTATGATAATATGTATTCCAGCCACAACCCTTGCTTTGATAATCGGTTGATATATGCCAAAAGAAACATCCTGCTTTTACACTCAGAATCAGTTTTTTTTGGCAAGTATGTTCACACACACCATCATTTGTTCTGACCCCTAGCTGCAACTTTTATAACACACGTTTTAAAGCATACACGAACAGTGCAAACAGAGCAAAAACAGAAGACACGAACTGTCCGACAAGAGACCATGCAGAGATGGCATTTTTTATGGATAAATATAGGGCAGTCTAGTTCTACGGGAAGAAGCAGCTCTGGGGGGGAATTAGTCATTTACTGTCTTTTTTGTAGTATTAAAAGCCCCCTGATTAACACAAGATATGAACATGCAAATACAGAATCCTTTACACATATTCAACATATGTTGTTTTGTTTTACTGATGTGGATATTTACTGTCCGCTTGTACCCGCGATCTCGTTCTTTCGGTCATGACCCAGCTTTCATGACCATAGGTGAGGGTAGGAACAAAGATTGACCGGTAGATCGAGAGCTTTGCCTTTCGGCTCAGCTCTCTTTTCGTCACAACGGTGCGGTGAAGCGAATGCAACACCGCCCCCGCTGCTCCGATCCTCCGACCAATCTCCCGCTCCATTGTTCCCTCACTCGCGAACAAGACCCCGAGGTACTTGAACTCCTTCACTTGGAGTAAGGACTCATTCCCTACCCGGAGTAGGCACTCCACCGGTTTCCTGCTGAGAGTCATGGCCTCAGATTTAGAGGTGCTAACCCTCATCCCAGCCGCTTCACACTCGGCTGCGAACCGATCCAGTGAGTGCTGAAGGTCACCGACCGATGAGGCCATCAGGACCACATCATCCGCAAAAAGCAGTGATGTGACCATCAGCCCACCGAACCGGAACCCCTCCCCCCCATGACTACGCCTTGATATCCTGTCCATGAATATTACAAACAGGATTGGTGACAAAGCGCAGCCCTGGCGGAGGCCAACCCCCACCTGGAACGAATCCGACTTACTGCCGAGGACACGGACACAGCTCATGCTTTGAGCGTACAGAGATTGGATGGCCCTGAGAAGAGACCCCTCACCCCATACTCCCGCAGCACCTCCCACAAAGATCCCGGGGTACCCGGTCATACGCCTTCTCCAGATCCACAAAACACATGTAGACTGGATGGGCATACTCCCAGGCCCCCTCCAGGATCCTTGCGAGAGTAAAGAGCTGGTCCGTGGTTCCCGGCCAGGACGAAAACCGCATTGTTCCTCTTCAATCCGAGGTTCGACTATTGGCCGAACCCTCCTTTCCAGCACTTTGGAGTACACTTTACCAGGGAGGCTGAGGAGTGTGATACCTCTGTAATTGGCACACACTCTCTGGTCCCCCTTTGAAAGAGGGGAACCACCACCCCGGTCTGCCACTCCTCTGGCACTGTCCCAGACTTCCATGCAATGTTGAAGAGGCGTGTCAACCAAGACAGCCCTTCCCCACCCAAAGCTTTTAGCATTTCTGGACGAATCTCATCAGTCCCTGGGGCTTTGCCACTGTGGAGTTGTTTGACTACCTCAGCGACTTCCCCCAGGGAAACTGACGATGACCCTCCATCAGCCTCCAGCTCTGCCTCTGTACTAGAGGGCATGTAGGTCGGATTCAGGAGCTCCTCAAAATGCTCTTTCCAGCGCCCGATCACATCATCAGTTGAGGTCAACAGTGTCCCATCCTTACTGTACACAGCTTGGATGGTTCCCCGTTTTCCCCTTCTGAGGTGCCGAACGGTTTTCCAGAAGCATTTTGGTGCCGACCGAAAGTCCTTCTCCATAGCTTCTCCAAACTTCTCCCACACCCGCTGCTTTGCCTCTGACACGGCAGCGGCTGCAGCCCTTCGGGCCTGTCGGTACCCTGCAACTGCCTCCGGAGTCCCCAGGGCTAGCATATCCCTGAAGGCCTCCTTCTTCAGTCGGACAGCTTCCCTGACCACCGTGGTCCACCACAGTGTTCTAGGGTTACCACCCCTTGAGGCACCTAGGACCTTGAGACCACAGCTCACCGCCGCAGCTTCAGCAATAGAAGCTTTGAACATTGCCCACTCAGGTTCAATGCTCCCAACCTCCACAGGGATGCAAGCGGCCGAAATGGGTTTTCTCAGAAAGGTGGCTGGCCTCTCCCTTAGGGATAGGGTGAGAAGCTCAGTCATCCGAGAGGAACTCGGAGTAGAGCCGCTGCTCCTTTGCATAGAAAGGAGCCAGTTGAGGTGGTTCGGGCATCTTGTACGAATGCCACCTGGGCGCCTCCCTAGAGAGGTGTTCCAGGCACGTCCAGCTGGGAGGAGACCTCGGGGAAGACCCAGGACTAAGTGGAGAGATTATATCTCCACACTGGCCTGGGAACGCCTCGGGATTCCCCAGTCAGAGCTGGCTAATGTTGCCCGGGAAAGGGAAGTCTGGGGTCCCCTGCTAGAGCTGCTACCCCCGCGACCCGACCCCGGATAAGCGGTTGAAGATGAGATGAGATGAGATGATGAGATATTTACTGTGTACTATAGACTATGTGGTCACGTGTACTATTTACTATCTGGTCAAGATCAGTGTTTATATTAGCCCAGTTGTCTTTATATACTTGACCCTTTTGTTTTGTATTTGCATTCAAGGAATGGCCGGATTCTTTTCCATCGTGGGATACAGACTGTTCAGATTGAAGAGCCGTGGAGACATGAAGATGTCCGTGCATCTCATTCACATGCGTGTTATGGCTCAAGGATTTGTGGTGGGAGCTATTACAATTGGTAAGCTATGTGCAGTTTTATAGGCTGTTGGACCAGGATGGCAGATGCACTTGTAGGGACATTCAAGAGAGTAGAAAGTACTCATTGAAAGATGTATTCAGGTTGTTTCTTGATTTCTTGACTTTCTCAAAATAACATGATTATCCCTAGACGAGTTACACGCTAACTTTCTTCTGATTTTATGTATTTTCATTTCATTTTGAGTAGAGTACATCATTCTAGTCGACAATGTACACTTTTCAAGAGAGGCCAGGCAGAGTTCTTGTCCTTTTATGTCCTTATTTGACAAAAGGTTAGACTAGTCTTGGGGCTTGGAATTTGAGATTTGGAATTTGTCTTTACATTCTATTTGTGTTTAATAAAATAATGTGAAATTAATCTGAGATACAGTAGAAGTACTATTTGGGAGCTATATATCCTGTCTCTTTTCAACCATGCCACACGTGCTGGCTCCCTGAAAAGATTTAGAAAGCCCACCACTAGATACAGCCAATGATGAACTGCTCTGGTATGACCAGTTTCCAGTTGCCTATATCAATCAAATACTCAATCAAGCATTTGCTTTTATACTAGATTTCAGTTCTGGATTTTTGAGATTGAGGGGATAATTGTCTCAACATTTCTAATGCATTTGCAATAGGCTCATTTAATAATACTGCTTTTTTTACTATGAACATCCTAATAGTTTATTTTGTTTATTTTTCAGGGGTGATATATTCAATGTACAACGACTACATTGTAAAGCCAAGAGAAGAATTGAAGGCATTGAAACAGCAGACCGTGTTGCAAAACCAAGAACCCCACAATTAAATATGAACTGATTTGTTACGACTCCTTTATATTACCTCACATTAAGGTGTAATAACTAAGTTATTAATAAGTTATTTATGGATGGGCCATATATTGTACATCTCATTCAACAAGAATGTCTACTGCACTCTCTGTTTTATTGATGACATGACATACCTCAACTCACTTTTGAGCTTTATTATCCGGAAAATTCATTTCTCGCCACATCTAGAACTACATATTATTATTGTTTTGCATTTACATTTTTTTCTCTAATTAGATACTTTTATCCTCTTACCATTTCTCAGAATGTATTTAACTTGAGGACAAGTGTTCATGGACACTTTAATTTCACAGTTGTCAGGATTTTTATTTGACAGTGTGCATTTCTTGTAACTGAGATTATTTATTAAAGGGGCAGTACAATCCTCTTACTGAAACTAGGATGGTATTAGCTAGTCCAGGGTGGTTTAGAGTGGGAAGGATAGTACTGCAGCTGACTAAAGTGAATATGAGGACATTACAAGCCAATGTGAATTCGGAACAATGACAAATGTTTGAAATCTTAACTTGAAACATTACCTGCCGATGCCTTCAGGTGATTTTTGCTTGTCATTATGCTAGCAGTGCAATAAAAGTGTGTGGCCCGTTTCATTGAGGATATAATGTAGGTTTAAGGCAATATAATTTTGAAGGTTTCGCACAAGTCATTTTCATCAGAGCACATGTTCTCAGCTGTCACTCTTGATGCTATTTTCATTTTTTAATAATGTATTTTATTGTATACTTTCATATATTTTATTTAGATTAAAGTATTTTGCTAATAAAAATACTTTTTGCGTATTAAGTCTTTTATATTAAAATGTGCAGGTATAAAATGTCAGTACTCTAGCATTCTCAATAGCACGCTTCCCATCATGCATTTGTAAAATTCAAACAAATTGAGCGAGCATTGAAAAACATGTTTTAATAAGTTGAATGATTTTCTCTTTCAACGAAAGAATAGCTTTTCTAAGTTGTCGCAAATGTCGGATATTTGTCTGTGGGGCATATTAAGTTCAGTCTGACCCTCCAAGTTTGTCAGCAACGTGCGATCATGGAGGGCACTCAAAGAAGTGTGTAGTGGATAGGGGTCAGTGTGAGATTCACAGTGCCATTTAGATGTCAACGTGCTCAATACTTACATTAGCAGCGTGTCTAGGGGTTAAATAAATGCATCCTTGCCGGGATACAATTGTGCATGGAGTTATGTGATTAAAGGTAAATGGTTACTGAATACAACCTGCATGAGATTTCAATTTACAAATCCCTCCAATGTGTTAGGAAATAAAAAAATTAACATAATCGGCCAGGGATCTAATTTGCCCCTACGCCCTTAAATACAAACAACGAGAGACCAGGCCCACTAGATTTGACCAGGGAAATCAAAGGTACTGTATGGGGGTCTTCCCAGTATTGTATGGGGGTCTTCCCAGTATTGTATGGGGGTCTTCCCAGTACTGTATGCGGGTCTTCCCAGTACTGTATGGGGGTCTTCCCAGTACTGTATGGGGGTCTTCCCAGTACTGTATGGGGGTCTTCCCAGTACTGTATGGGGGTCTTCCCAGTACTGTATGGGGGTCTTCCCAGTATTGTATGGGGGTCTTCCCAGTATTGTATGGGGTCTTCCCAGTATTGTATGGGGGTCTTCCCAGTACTGTATGGGGGGCTTCCCAGTACTGTATGGGGTCTTCCCAGTACTGTATGGGGGTCTTCCCAGTACTGTATGGGGTCTTCCCAGTATGTATGGGGGTCTTCCCAGTACTGTATGGGGGTCTTCCCAGTACTGTATGGGGTCTTCCCAGTACTGTATGGGGGTCTTCCCAGTACTGTATGGGGGTCTTCCCAGTACTGTATGGGGGTCTTCCCAGTACTGTATGGGGGTCTTCCCAGTACTGTATGGGGGTCTTCCCAGTACTGTATGGGGTCTTCCCAGTACTGTATGGGGTCTTCCCAGTATTGTATGGGGGTCTTCCCAGTACTGTATGGGGTCTTCCCAGTACTGTATGGGGGTCTTCCCAGTACTGTATGGGGGTCTTCCCAGTACTGTATGGGGGTCTTCCCAGTACTGTATGGGGGTCTTCCCAGTACTGTATGGGGGTCTTCCCAGTACTGTATGGGGTCTTCCCAGTACTGTATGGGGGTCTTCCCAGTACTGTATGGGGGTCTTCCCAGTACTGTATGGGGTACTGTATGGGGGTCTTCCCAGTACTGTATGGGGGTCTTCCCAGTACTGTATGGGGTCTTCCCAGTACTGTATGGGGGTCTTCCCAGTATTGTATGGGGTCTTCCCAGTACTGTATGGGGGTCTTCCCAGTATTGTATGGGGGTCTTCCCAGTACTGTATGGGGGTCTTCCCAGTATTGTATGGGGGTCTTCCCAGTACTGTATGGGGGTCTTCCCAGTATTGTATGTCTTCCCAGTATTGTATGTCTTCCCATTACTGTATGGGGATCTTCCCAGTATTGTATGGGGGTCTTCCCAGTACTGTATGGGGGTCTTCCCAGTATTGTATGTCTTCCCAGTATTGTATGTCTTCCCATTACTGTATGGGGATCTTCCCAGTATTGTATGGGGGTCTTCCCAGTACTGTATGGGGGTCTTCCCAGTAGTGTATGTCTTCCCAGTATTGTATGGGAGTATTGCCAGTATTTGATTATCAACTTCAATATTGGCCACCAGGTGGCGCGGGTTTTTTCGTCACCTGGCAACCCACTATACAAAACATCAAGTTTAGCAAAACATCCAAAGAGAGCGACCCGGATTTAACCACCGATAAGATATCTTCCTTTTTCACTAACCTGGAGTTTGTTTATGCCAGCTGAACGTGGAACTGTGTTGCATAGGTGAGTTAAACGTGTTCAGCATATCCTGTTTAACAGGTAGATAGTATCTGAATGTGTTCACTAATGTAACGTCATTACCCGGCTAGTTACTGTTAGTTTGCCTGGATATCTCTGGCTTATCCTAATTATAGGACGTATCCACGTTTACACTAAGGTGTACAATATAATACAAAGGTATTGTTAATTTTTAAAATAATTTTGTATTTCTAGTGCCTTGTAGCCATACCCCTCCTTAGAGTACATGTATACAGTATGTATAAAGTTACTGCGGTTATTGTTGCATCTGTTTGTGTGAATGGGAATAACATGTCCTCTACCTGTAAACCACACATCATTGTCATAGTCAATACCTACATATTTCCACCCAGTTGTTTTTGGGTTGCAGATTTCCCTAGAATATGGAGGAAAGTGATCGTCTGAAGGAGAACCTTCGCCTACAGTTCCAGGCTCTGCAGGAGCAGCAGGAGAAACGTCTCCAAAGAAGACTCAAGATAAGGGAGGAGCAGGTAGCAACTGAGACCGAGGAGGACAGGGGTCTCATGCACGATCCTGGTCAAATGTGAGCTCCATCAGATGTTATGGTATTGTCAAAGTTTAGAAAACCCTACTGTATTTCTCTGTCACCGCGTTATATACCGGTACATTTTAAGTCAGTACACATACTGTATGGTACCTAGAGTAAGCAAACAAACAAACAAGTACGTACAGCTAGATTTGTGACATCTCCTTTACTCTTGGGCATCAATAATTATTGTAATGAGCACCATGACTGGGTCTGTTTTCTTGGCCTGATGAGTTATTAGATTCCCACATAAGACAAAAAAGTTATTATACATTTTTGTTGATATGATTTGGTCAATTTGCCTACCATTTCAATTGATGTGGTTAACATTTAGCTGTAAATAACAGTACCGGTACATACAAATGTTTTTAACATGATTCTTTTTCGTTATTATTGAAAGTATTTGGTGTGGGTCATTTGTTTTAGACCAAGTTTTTTTATTTGGTTAAGCCTGTTTCTAGGCGATGAGCCTTCATGTGAGTTCTAGTTTGTGTCCATTATTGGAGGGAATTCATCATATTTCATAATAAACGGTTGGGTTGAACCCAAACCCATACAGGCTTCTGCAGAATGAAAATGAACAGTTGCTGGACCAGCTGAGGCAGCTCTTGGATGAAAATGGACGACTATTCAAGCTCCTGAGTGAGAAAGACTTTGAGATTAAACATTTGCAAAAGAAGAGGGAAGAAGAAAGGCTGGCTTTAGCAGGTATTGTATAGTTATGTGACACAACTGCAATTATTTTATTTTGAGTGTTATTAACATTAGATAAGGCTCTGAGTTTAAATATGATATACACTCAGTGGTCACTCAGTTATTTTATTATCTCCCAGTTTAAATGTATTGTTCATCCAGTGGCCTGGATTTTACAAAACAAATCCGGTCAGCAGAGGTCCTTTGGTCCAAAATAATGACGGATGATGAGAGAGCTTCAACGAAATGGGCAATAATTCTACAAGCTCACAGGCCCGGCCCCACACACTGGCCAATAACAGTGGAGTGATGGGTATTATGGCATCACAATATGCACAAGCCTTGGTTCTACTGTTGTGTTATAAGCTTACACGTTCTGCATCCACTTTTTAATAGATTTTTTAAAGCTGCCTGGCATAAGACAATGTTTTTCTGTTTGCTGTCTAGCCTGCTTTGAGTCCACCATACCGCTGAGCTCATCCAGAGCCATATGTATGTCCTCTGTGTTTTCTCTATCACAACCTTCTACTAGGCATGTCTGGCTTGTGTTTTCTCTATCACAACCTTCTACTAGGCATGTCTGTCTTGTGTTTTCTCTATCACAACCTTCTACTAGGCATGTCTGGCTTGGCAGGTGATGCGGCAGCTACCAAGATTGTTGAGCTTTCTAAGAGGAATCGAGAGTTAGCGGCTGAAATGGAACGAGAAAAAATGAAAGCAAAGCAATGCATCAACAGAATAAAAAACTGGAGAAAGAGGTTTATGTGTATTATGTATTTTGGATGTAGAACTATAAACATGAACATTTGTAGAGGCTGTAGGCTATGTGAGTTTCCTGTAACAAAGAATCAACAAGTCAACTAGTCTTTTAATTAACATGGACTTTTGGTTAAAACACTTATTTTGTCATTTGCCTATGGTTTTGCTTCATAGACTCTTGACTGAATGGATAAATTATGCCAAACACAAATTTGTTAAATAATTTCAGCTCCAGGTTGCATTGTTGCTTAGCCCTCCTGGGAAAAAGGTGGATGTAAAGCCCCAGGTTGTGAGAGCATCCCAAGATGTCCAGGAGGTAATCTGTTTTTATAACGTTGAGTTTAGTTGTCATGAGTTCCTGGCAATTCCCAGTCATATGTACAATGTTTTCTTTAAAGAAACCCTATTTGTATTGCTGTTGTATTGCTGTTTATGTAGACTTTTTAGTGACCTCAATGACTACTTTTCTCTAAACAGAACAGTCCAGTGGTGAGATCTCTGCAGGAAAAACTTCATGCCGCCCAATTCAAGATGACTGAATATCGCAACCAGATTCAAGCTATCAAACAGGAATTAAAAATAGCTCAGAAGGTGTGTACAGAACAATTTCTTTAAATGATTTCCAAGGCTAAACGATACTTTTGCAAGTATGTTTTTGTTTCTACTTCAGGTGTTATCCAATGAGGTGGGAGAGGAAGTCAACATACAGCAGCTACTGACCGGCCCGGGGAACTGGAGAGGTCGCTCCCAGCAGATCCTGGCTCTCCAATGCAGGGTGAGCTGATGAAGTGATGACACTATGTTGTTCATCGACATACAAGGCGGTAGGCATACTGCATTGCAGTCACCTCAATGTTTCTTTTGCGTTTTGTGGTCGGTAGGTTCGAGAACTGGAACAGCAGCTGAGCCAGTCAGCAATGAGGAAGCAGACATCAGGTGTCCATGTTGAGGAAGAGCTCCGGGGGAACGGAGCCTCGCAGAACACAAACCTGCAGAACACACACCTCCAGGACAGGAACCTCGGCTACATTCGTACAGTGGAGAGGGAGAAGAGAGAAACACTAGAGGTAGGAAGTGCTGGACAATTGATTGAGTTCAGTCACACCCAAATTGTGGCATTTCAGATACGATTACAGAACACAGTTGGAATTCTAAACTCCAACGACCAAGTTGCTTTATGTACTTGATTGTATGTTTTCACAATGACCTTGTCAGCGTGTGCGTCGGTTGTTTGAAGAAAAAAAACCTAAACATTTGTCATTAATCTCATTATTCTTCATTGCTATTTCTCATTGGTGTTATTGAACTGTGTTAGAGGGTGACTGAGGAATATGGAGCTCTGATGAGTGACCACGAAGACGTGAAAAAGAAGCTAGAAGGCTCCAAAGCTAGAAACAAAACCCTGAGCACCGAGGTTAAATCGCTCAAGGTCCAGATCGCCACCCTTCTGGACAAAGGAAAGCATGACGATGAGCTGGTGGACGCCCTACTGGTATGTGAGTTGCTTGGTTTTGGCCCCTCGACTAGTTCAGTTGTCTGAGAGCAATACCCACTCAGTTGTCGTAGTGTGAAGGCGCCACTACACCCATAGGTTCAACACCAGGGTGTATCCAGTGGGTATTGCATATTGGCCTTGTTCTGTCCCGGCTGAGGGAGCAAATGGTTTCTTGTCTCATCATGTTGTAAATCTCCCTCAGCTAGGTTGAGCACCTGCAAGCTAATAGTGGTTGTTCCCCGAGGAGGCTTTTCCCACTAACACATTTCTCTTATCTTATAGCTGTCGGCCATCTTCTACCACCTCTCCTAACCCTTTTTTCTATCTATGCTACTGTGGGCCCCTAGAAGCAGCAAAGTCAGCTGCAGGAAGTGCTGGGCAGGCTGAGCAAGCAGGACATACAGACCAAAGAAAGCCAACAGAGCCAGGGGCAGCGGCTGAGCATCGAGGACCAGAAACACACATCTCTCATTCAGCAGCTCAAACTAATGGTCACGGAGAAGGAGGCCAGAGTTAAAGAACTGGAGGAGGGGATACAGCAAATCTCCTTAAAGGTAAAATCACAGCAAGAAAAAAGCACCTCTAGTAAATACCGTGTAAATATATGAGATCTTTGACATCAGCTTTTTGGCTTATTTTTTAGTTTATTTCCAGTTGCTTCCATTTAATAGCATTTATTGAAATGCAGCAGCCCTATGGAGGTTAGCTAAATGGTAATTTTGAAACTGAAATGGACTTCGCTAATGCGTTGCAGAGAGAGAATTGTGGGCCGTCAGTCCCTATGGCTTCAACTGGCAATTCACAACCTTTGACAGCAGGTGGAGCCAGCGGACAGAGGATGAGGTCAGTCTGGTATGTCTACATCATAAATACATTCATATTGCGTCATGATTACTTGTACATTTGACTCAATCTATGTTCTCTAGTTGATATTCTATACATTCTCAATGTATGTGTTTTTGTCTGGTGTAGTTCAGTATCTAAACATGGACATTTACTTGTGGAGTCAGTTGCTGGGATCACTATAGATGCCAGGTAGGTTTTAGCCTCCACACCATCTGTACCAATAACCTTGTCTGTCTCAGTACCTCACGTTAGATAATAACCATTGTGAGGTTAGACTGGTTTCTAGTGGATCACATCAACTGATACGTTAGCACAACTGTTTCAGAGAAGCAGAACCTCCAATGTGTAATCCGACGTGTTCAGAAGAGTCGAGGTCCCTGAGGGCCCTGGAGGGGGTGTACAGAGTTGTAGACCCCCTGGGAGGCGGCCACAGTGTGGCGGGATATACTCCTAACGCTAGTCAAGCTTCAGCAATCCAGATATTACATACAGCAGCTGCCACTGGATTTAATTTCTTTGACTAACTATTTCTGGTCGTATTATAGTGCAGTATTTTTATTTTACTTGACAATCCGGATGCTTGTATTGGGTTTTTAGATATGTCTTTTTTAAATGATTAATGTTCATGCGTTTTGTATCTGAGCCTCAGAACAGTCTGTAGTTTGGCGATGACCTGAGCCGAAGCATTTGGTAGTGCTTCACTGGTACCTGTTGCTATAGCAATAAAGAGTAGGGTCTTGTTGTGTCATTCCACGTTTACTTACCTGATACTTTTCTGTGAATTCTGCTCAACACAGAGTTTGTACAAATCCATTGGTGCACAGGATGTGCTGTTCCAAGTGGTCTGACATTAACAAAAACAAGCCCAGAGGTGCTTCCATCTTCTCCCGTTTCCTTTTCTCCAACTGATCCCAGGATTCAGGGATCACATGTCTGGGCACTTAGACTTACTTAAATGTTTATTTAATCACGTAATAAAGTTTATAAATAATAAATAAATAAGAAGAATAAAGACAATAGATAAATAGGTACTGTCCAGCAATATTCAACGTCCATTCAACAACCCTCCATAGACCTCTGAGATGGAATATTGTTGTCATCCTTTTAGAGCTCAGTGGGCTTTATCATTGTGAAACGGAGGACGTTTCAAACCTCTAGGATTATTGCTGGAGCTGGCTGTTAAGCCAAACTAGAAACCAATGGTCACTCTAACAGAGCTTCAGAGTTTTTTCTGTAACCGTCTCTACAACACTACTTTGTTCAGGTGGTAGAGTGACCAGATGAAAGCCACTCCTGAGAATAAGACAAATGACTCGCGTCTGTAGACACCTGCTGGGAGCATAAACTAAATGAGTCTCTGGTCTGATGATGAGAACAAAATCTAAAAATCATAAATCATAAAGTGTGATGGTAGGAGCATCGTACTGACTCGATGCTTCCCAACGGCAGGGACTTGGAGACTGGTCAGGGTTGAGAGAAGGATAAAAAGTAAAAAAATGCAAAGAGATCATTAAAGAAAACTGGAGCCAGCGCACCCAGGACCTCAGGCTGGGCATTAAGCATAACAAGAACCTGAGGGACACAGCCAAGACAACGCTGTTTGGCTTTGGGATAAGTCTATGAATGACCTTGAGTGACCCAGCCACAGCTCAGACTTGAACCCTATTGAACATCTGCTTGGAGACCCGGAGATTGCATTTCACTGAAGCTTCTATGTTTGTTTCGCCTACCGGGACTACTCATGGTTTGGGCGGAAACAGAAGATGTACATCCTAATGTGGGCGGATGTGCTCCAGTGGGAACACTTCAGGTAGCAGGTGGAGACCAGGGTGGAGACCAGGGAGAAGACCAGCCAGAGGCCAGGGTGGAGACCAGCCAGAGACCAGGATGGAGACCAGCCAGAGACCAGGGTGGAGACCAGCCAGAGACCAGGGTGGAGACCAGCCAGAGACCAGGGTGGAGACCAGCCAGAGACCAGGGTGGAGACCAGCGAGAGACCAGCCAGAGACCAGGGTGGAGACCAGCCAGAGGCCAGGGTGGAGACCAGCCAGAGGCCAGGGTGGAGACCAGCCAGAGGCCAGGGTGGAGACCAGCCAGAGGCCAGGGTGGAGACCAGCCAGAGGCCAGGGTGGAGACCAGCCAGAGACCAAAAAGCATCCAGGTCATGGCTACAGGGAGACAGTGAATGTCAAAATGACATCACACGCTCACTCTAAAACTCCTCCCATCAGTGTTTATAGTCGCTCACACAGTCTGAAATGTAAAGACCTGTCCAAGGCCTGCTTACATGTATTTGGGTGAATCTTTATTGTATTTCCGTGATTTTACCAAATCCTTTCTATTTTCTCCTCATAAAATCAATTGGATGAGATGGTCAAGGAGTTCCCTGCACTCTCACCTTCTATTGTAACGGGATTTTCCCAGGAGCCAATGAGAGAGGGTGTGAGGAATGGAGAGAATTGCAATCAGATCTTCCGTTTCTCACTTCTCTCACTTCTCTCTGTAAAGTACATCAGTACTGCTCCAATAATTTGATCCCCTGATGAATTTGTACATGTGACAAAGAAATGATCAGTCTATAATGTGTAATGGCAGGTTTATTTGAGCAGCGAGAGACAGAATGATAAAATCAGCAGGGGGTCAAATGCTTTCTTCCTTCACCGCACTTCCCAGCGTGTAAACTGTGTGTATGTATCGAGGGGAGTAAGGAGTGTCATGTGAAACCTCCTCCATGCCTGAGCAATATCTCCCACCTCCTCATGTATGTTCTCCCCCTACTGCTCCGAATATTCTCCCCTCTCTCATCCCCAGATAATAACCCTGCTATAAAGCGACTAACCTAGCATGCCATGCTACCAGACGTAGATTTGCTCATTTCAAGCTTATTTGTCAAGCATATTGCTTCTGCCGATTCACACATGAATGTGGTGGTTATGAAGCTTTGAGAAAATTGGATTTAAATGTAAATTAAATATTCAGCCAGGAATGTTCCCTCTGGTCCATGTCTGTTCACGCACGGATGAAAATGTTTCTGTTTGTCGTCCCGGTTTATCGACAAATAGTGTGGTATACATCACACTTTAATAAGATTATAATACATGTTTCTGATGTCACATATTACAACCCTATATTTTTTTTTAAACACTTCTACAACACATTTACATAAAAAAATCTGATCGGGCTGAGAAAGTGAACGTTTGTGTCTCAACTGCAATAGACATGTAAACCTCTTTACTTAGTCATGACTAGTTTAAGTGTACCAGATTTATCACAACAGTCATACAGTAGTGGTAATGTGAGACTTGGTTTGATGTGACAGAGAGGAGGAAGTGAAACAGAAATGCCTAGAGGCAGAGAAAAAACTCCAGGGGGAACACCTGAAGGCCACAGCCTTAGAGCAGCAACTAGAGATGGCAAAACTGGATTTGGGCGAAGGATCGACTCCCAGAACCACTAGCAACATGAGCAGTGGAGGTACGTTTTATGGGGGCATACTGACCTATCAGTTCATGGTCATGTGTAGCACATGCTTACATACATTATATGCATTTATTCACAAATAATTCTCCAAATTGTTGTCAGAATGTCTCTCTGCACGTATAACTTATTGGGGCATTTTATTGGGACATTTTACATCTAGCTGGAACAATTTGCAGCATTTATTTTCTCTGACAGTGGTGCAAGGTAACATGTCATGACAAACTTAATGTCAGCTGAGCTAGGGAGTGTGAGTCTGACAAATAGTAGTATTACTCTAGTATTTGTCATTGTGCAACCGAATGTGTTTGTGCGCACCTACGTTTTTTATCTTAGGCGAACAGATGCTCTTTGTTCAAAAGGTTGATGGTTGAAGGTCGATGAGCACTGCAGATGTAAAGCCCACATATTCTTTAAAATGTTCCAAAAGAAATTAAAGGCATATTGCAGGATCTGCAAAAATGTAACAAGCATATTTGTGTATATTTAATATTTTGCCAGCACGGTGAGGAGTATATAAATAGTTAATATCGTAGGGCATTGTGTGCAATCTGTCAAGTTAGTGGCACTATAGGGTCAACGCTGAACACACAACACAATTCTGCTTTCAGGCTTTATTCAGTATTTATTCTACCCTCCTAACAGCCGTATCTAGTGGGAGACAGAGGGGAGCATTATCCCCTCAATGATGTCCTGACCTTTACCAGGATGGCCGGATCAATGAATGAAGTAACCAGTGAGTGTCTTGGGTACTGACCTTGTCTGTCACAGCTTGGAGATACAAACTGTCAGTCTGTTAAATGCTGATTAGACAGAAAGTATTTTGAACGATGCTACAGGAGAATGGAGAATTCAAGAATCGTACAATAAGACTGATATTCTACAAATGGTGTATATTTTGGGAAACGGTTAGATACATTGAATATGTATAAATTGGATTCTTTGCAGTTCTAAGTCTGTGATTGTTGGATTCTTTGACTCCCTCACAATCTTCTTTTGCCCCCTTATGTTTGAGACCAAAATATTACTGATTGTTTGTAGAGTTTTTTTGCATTTATTTTTGCTCAATTTTATGAAGGGTGCTAGCATGAACAGGTAACGTGGGGACACTCCAGTAATTGTTGTATCTGCAAATCTGACACCCAAGTCTTGTTCATCTAAATGCAACTATCGTAGTATAAAAACCCATGTAAAGTCAATAACATTAAACATCAAATCAACCCATATATTTATATAAAGAAAGGACAATTCAAATATTGGTGTGTGTATATTAAACTGACTACAGTATAAAAAAATACACCGTTTACAGTTCCAAACCAAACATCCAATCATGTAATGTCTTTTAATGATTTTAAAATAATACACAGAGCTAACGGGGCTAATCACTTGACAACATGACATAAACCAGATGTTCGGAAATTGTGGTTGTAAACAAATGCAAACTGCAAGCTGCACATGCCTCTCTATGGGTTCCCTAGAGCCTGTATGTGTATGTATCCTCTATATACTGCACACTACATGACCTGTGTATCTCATTCCACCAGTCGGTACCAAAGGTCTGTTTACTTGACTGAGAGTGGCCCCGACCTATAACCTAATATACTGAGTATCCTAGTGGGAGTGGCCCTGACCTATGACCTAACATACTGAGTATCCTAGTGGGAGTGGCCCTGACCTCTAACCTAATATACTGAGTATCCTAGTGGGAGTGGCCCCGACCTCTAACCTAATATACTGTGTATCCTAGTGGGAGTGGCCCCGACCTCTAACCTAATATACTGAGTATCCTAGTGGGAGTGGCCCCGACCTCTAACTTAATATACTGTGTATCCTAGTGGGAGTGGCCCCGACCTCTAACAACGCACTTATTTTCTCGCCATGTTAGCCAAAAGGATTTCAGCAGAACCCCCTGTTCCCCCTCTACTCCCCCCGGCACCCCCTCTACTCCCCCTGCTCCCCCTCTACTCCCCCGGCTCCCCCTCTACTCCCCCTGCTCTCCTCTACTCCCCCTCTACTCCCCCTGCTCCCCCTCTACTCCCCCCTGCTCCCCCTCTACTCTTCCTCTACTCTCCACCTCGCCACATCACGCTTAATTTAAACCCATGGCTGAGTTAGTGTGCTACTAGAAACACCGCACCATTTCTCCCAGAACCCTGTGGGAGATTGGCGGGTCCTGGTCGGACCAAGCAAAAGAGAGAAAATGTGGCACAAGACTAAAATATCAGACTGTTGGACATTATGAAGAAAGCCTTTATACTGCAAGAAACAAAAAAACGCTTGTGTTTCAATGCATCCCCAGGGTGGAAGTTTCTGCTTGCTGTGTAGTGTAGTGTACTACTTTAAGCATTCTAGTTTTCTGACTAGGATATCATCTTTATTTGCTAGTTTTGAATGCAATGGGGCAGTTTAATAAAAATAAATGTTATAGTGTTGTTAAATGAGCCGTTAGTTTTTTTTATATACAGTAACTGCCTCTCTATCTAAAAATTAAACAGGTGTTGCCTAATAGATGCCTCAGTCGTAATTTCTCAACCATATGTTCAATAGGTAGGCTAATATTAACTTAGGCATATACTCAGCTTTTACCATAAAAAAAAACAAAATGATTAAACAAGTGCTTCATTCAATAATCTGTTTTTAAGCAAGCAAGTTTATCTATATTGACCATTTTATCATAATAAAATAGAAATAACTTGTATAAATAAGCAGAACTCTAGAGTGGACATTGTACAGTGGCTAATGTTAAGGGCGCCAAGGTGGCCTAGTGGTCTGGATGGTCCCTGGTTCTAATCCCCCCACCACCAAGGTGAAAACCGCATCGTTCTGTCCTTGAGCAAGAACCCTAAAATGCTCCCCGGGCGCCGTGACGTGGGAGTCAAATCAGGTAACTGATTAGGGCTGCCCCCTGCACCTGCATACTGCCAGCTTTAATTTCAGGGTACATTCATATGTTATCAAACCTGAAAAAAAAACATTTATGGAAAGATTCTTTATTATTGTCGGTTGATAAGAATTTCTTGAGGTAACGCTAATTGTTAGAGATGTGTTCTGGAGAAAAAATTGGATATGGAATTTGCTAAAAGTCTTGTCCCAAATGAAAGTTTTTCTTCGTACGTATTCTAAGTGTAAGTTTATGCTGGTAAACAACCATACATTTTCATCTGTCATAGTGAAAGATAAAGGATAATTATTTTAGCTGAAAAGGCACTGGATGAGACTTGAACATGCCTTCATTCTGTCCAGTAAATGTGTACCATAAGTATTTGCTTAGACCACTGCATTGACACTTCTTTACTAAAACACATGATAAGAACCAGCAACTTTTTATTTATTGCCCAAAAGCTTTTGAACACTAGGTGACCCTGTTGCCCTGTTTTACCTCGAATAAAGATGAATGTGCCTGATATAATCCCTTAGAAATATGATGTGATTCCTGTTGTAAATGGACCCCTAGTAATGTTCAATAGTATTCATATGCAACATTAGTTACTCGTGTGTCACCTAGGCATAGTCCCATGTATTCTATATAGTCCAATGTGTTCTATATAGTCCCATGTATTCTATATAGTTCCATGTATTCTATATAGTCCCATGTATTCTATATAGTCCCATGTATTCTATATAGTCCCATGTATTCCATATAGTCCCATGTATTCTATATAGTCCCATGTATTCTATATAGCCCCATGTATTCTATATAGTCCCATGTATTCTATATAGTCCCATGTATTCTATATAGCCCCATGTATTCTATATAGCCCCATGTATTCTATATAGTCCCATGTATTCTATATAGTCCCATGTATTCTATATAGCCCCATGTATTCTATATAGCCCCATGTATTCTATATAGCCCCATGTATTCTATATAGTCCCATGTATTCTATATAGTCCCATGTATTCTATATAGTCCCATGTATTCTTGTATTTCATATTCTGATTACTTCAGTAATCAAAGTGGTGTCATCGTTGTAAAATAAATGACATTTCAACCAAACCGTTTTTATATTGTCGTATGAACGTTGGATTACACGAGATGGTGTAGATTTATTCCAAAAGGCCAATAACCCACCGAGCCAAATGCAAACTTGTGTAAACATGGCAGTATGTAAACAAGCTGACCTATTTGTCATTCCAGGTTTCAATGAGTCCTTTCTCCATCTTTCTCCTTAGAGGTATTCCCTCTCGTTCTGGACCAGTGCAACCTCCAGACCATTGACTGCATCCAGAAACTAAAGTCAACAACCCAAGCTGTGAACGTAGAGGTTAAAGTTAGCCATCAGTTTTTGAGGGATACTGTGTGTGTGGGTGTGTGTGTGTGTGTGGGTGTGTGTGTGCCCTTGTATGGGTCCATTCATTCCCACTCTAGCGACTTTATAATTTGCATGCAATGGAAAGAAAATAAACATGCTGCCTCAGCTGAGTCCTAATCTGTTAATTTACAGCAAGTGGGGGGATGCCGCGGCTGTGGTTTTATGACAACGAGATAAGACAAACCTGGGGCCAATTTACCACAGTTGAAAGAAAACACTTCATAGAATCATCTCAATTGGTGTTAATATATAAACACTGCACACTTATAGAAAAAAAATTAAATTTTATTCACAACAACAAAAATTAACAGAACAACGTTCCTTGACTGTGCACATCAAATAGCGATTTCTATTATACTCAAACACAGCTTCTCAGTAACATTACAACATTACAACAACAGAGACAGGGGCCAAACAGAGGGGATATATATACACATACTGATGAGGAAATGGACACCAGTCGTGGGCAATGACAAGACAATTAGAGAGATGACAGGTGGAACGGAGTGGGCTAGACGGCCGGTGACGAGGAACAACAAATCGTTTTGTAGACCTTAGCCCTAGTGCCCTGATAACATCTAACAGGCTGCAGCAGCAGTATAAACAAAAAATAGCCTGGGTGCCTATAGTATTTTATGGTCTAACATGATTTCACATGTTGTTATCCTGTCACCATGTTGTGAAGTTACATGTCTCCTCTCTGTAGAACCAGGATGGAGGTGTCGTCCGCACACTGAACGACTTACGGTCACACAGTCCTGCGTGTACAGGGCGCACAAGAGGGGACTGAGTACGCAGCCTTGAGGGGCTCCGGCCCTCAGGGTCATGGCAGAGGAGGTGATGTTGCCCATTCTCACTACCTGGGGACTGCTCGTCAGGAAGTCTGGGATCCAATTGCAGAGGTGTTAAGACCCAGGGTTCTGAGCTTAGCAACATAACTTAGTGGGCACAATAGTGTTGACTGCTGATCTGTATGTGTTACCCGTTTCCAGGTGGGAGAGGGCATTGGGTTCTGTCAGGATGACGCCATCGACTGTAAATATATTTCGGCTGAATGCAAATTGAACAGGGTCCGAGGTGTCCCCAAGAATAGAGCAGACCAGCCGCTCGAAGCCATTCATGATGATGGAGGTCAGTTCTACAGGGCGGTAGTCATTCAAACAGGGGATGCAAGGTTTCTATGGTACAGGAACGATGACAGTCTGAATCAGTCTGTTTAAAGCTGGTTAGGACGGCAGACTGATGTAGGGAGAGGTTGGATATTGATATATTTTCAAACATGTATGTATCGTGGATGCATTTTTTGTAGGTATGCAACTTTACTTTAAAAGTAACCATTTCTCTGTAACAAGCATTGTTAAGAAAAAAGTATGTCATGTCATTGGCTATGTTCTTTTCTTGTCAAATAGATTTAAATTTGTGAAATGGTCTGAATCCAAGATGCGCTGTTTGGATGTGTTTAAGCATTAGCGTGTTAAAGTTAAAATGTCAAAATCTAAATCTGTGGTTATTGTTACTCTGTGATTGTGTCCTGCCTTTATGCATTGTAACATGAATTTGGGCAGGCAACCGCCCCATTGTGGTTGGTTCTGTTCTGCACATCGCTTATAGGTACCTGCCGAACGTGTCATTTAATCTCTCCAATACACCAAATTAGGAGAGGCAGGCTGAGTGCAGGATCTGTTCACGGTCCAGATTTACATTCAGTGTTCACCACTAGATGGCACTATGGTCAATTCAGTTGCATATCTGAGTAAAACTATTTTTCAACTTTTAATATTATCATCTAATCTGATTTTACTACTGACTTTTTTCATCAGAAACAATCAAGGAGACTATCTGACCCCAACAGGTCATGTGACAGCGACTGCTATCAAAACAATCTTTATGAAAAATGCCCTTTTGACCATTCCACTTTTCACTGAGCAGATTCCAGACACGTTATTACCTGAATCCCACTCATGTCAAAGACAGGAATGCCATTCAAGGCTGAGGTAGTCAGAATGAGATGGTCTAAGCTGTCTGGAAGTCTAAACCATTGATGGTGTTTTGTAAATGCCATATCAATAACATTATAGCCACCTCTGCAGATATCTTATGTACCACGTGTTTCTTGAGAAAGAAGACATAAGTTTCCTCTGTGAACAGGACAAATACTGTACTGTTCTGTAGATTGGGTTCAGGCCTGGCAGCTATTCTCTACACTTTAATCCATGTTACACACAGACAAATATAACTGGTGTAGTACACCACCTTGCAGCTGCAAAACTGACAAAGGACGGAATACCTTTTGACGTTATGTTTAGTGGAATATAAGTCAGTTTGTCATCCATGTCTGACCTGAGATAAAAACACTGTCCTCAGTACAACGGCTGTAAAGATCAAACCAGTGTATGTCAGATCCACTGAAATTCAGTAGCATTCAATGTTTGGCGTCACTTTGTGAAATAAAGGCAAGTTTTAAGTCCTAATAACATTTAATTAATCATAAACAAGTTGTAGACGTTGTAAATATGTTCAATGACTATTGTAACCAGAAAAAACTCTGACTCTTATTGGAATATCAACATAGGCGTAAAACGGCCCGCAACCATCACTCCTGTGTTCCAACTGCGTACGCTGTACGCTAATCCGAGTTTACAATGTTTCAAGTCTAATTGGTCATTAGAAATCCCTTTTGGAATTATCTTAGCAGAGCAAAACCTGTGCAGTTAGTTAATTATCTAGAACATCAGCAACTGTAGGTTTGATTACAGACTCAAAAGAACAGCGCAAACTGGTTCTAACCAGAATAGAAACAGGAGTGGGAGGCCCCGGTGCACAACTGAGGAGGAGGAGTAAAAAAACATTATAGTGTTTGGTTTTCGGACCAGTTTTCGGATCAGAAAAACGAACATTTGTGAGATTGATTTACCAAATTGTTATGGCCAGATGACTGGGTCAGATCATGGTGCTCCCGGTCAGCAGTGGTGAGAACCGACCAACAGTGGTCCGACGAGGGACAAACCGGCGACAGGGCGTTTGGTGCACAAGGGCAACCCACAATGCATCACACCCTGTTGCGTACAACCCACAATGCATCACACCCTGCTGCGTACAACCCACAATGCATCACACCCTGCTGCGTACAACCCACAATGCATCACACCCTGCTGCGTACAACCCACAATGCATCACACCTTGCTGCGTACAACCCACAATGCATCACACCCTGCTGCGTACAACCCACAATGCATCACACCCTGCTGCGTACAACCCACAATGCATCACACCCTACTGTGTACAACCCACAATGCATCACACCCTGCTGCGTACAACCCACAATGCATCACACCCTGCTGCGTACAACCCTGACCCCCAGGGTCAGGTCATTCATGTTGATGTCAATGTTCTGCTGGGAAACCCTGGGTCAGGTAATTCATGTTGAGGTCAACTTGACATATCCTTCCTACCTAAACATTGTTGCAGACCAGGTACACCTCTTCACTGATATTCTCTGATGGCAGTGGCTTATATCAGCAGGATAGTGCCCCCTGCCACACGGCACTTATTGTCCGGGAATGGTTAGAGGAACATGTTCCAGATCTCCATCTGATTGAGCATTTCTGATACCCGGCGGCTCTGACTGGCAACTTGTAGGATTTGAAGAATCTGCTCCAAATATCTAGATGCAAAAATACTACAGCATAATGTTTTGGCATATAGGTGTATATTACAATATATTTTATACATTTTACATACATATATGAAATGTATTAAACATAAATTCCATTATATTATTATTCCGTTTGTGTGATTCTGCAAGTCATGGGAAACAGATCCCCTCCATTCAGTTGCACCCTAAACCTAACATTAACCCTAAACCTACCCTAAACCTAACATTAACCCTAAACCTAACCCTATCCTAAACCTAACCCTACTCTAAACCTAACCCTAACACTGAGGTCAGTCTACATCTATATATAATTGATTTGTTTTTATGTTTGTAACTAGCAACAAACCTACTCGTCTGATTTTGGACATAATAAGTATCTAGCAAAAACATACTGATTCTAATGAATCTCCCTCTGTATTTTCTCCTTCCTGTCCAACAGAAGTCAGTGATCTCACCCTCAGACTACACCACCCCATCCCCCACACACAGCAGAGGTAACCATGCTACCTCACTTCCCAGAATGGTCTGAAAACTACACCTGCCCTATTAATTAATTAATGACCCCGAGGGAAAGGTCTGGCTAGTGACTAGAGGAGCTGCTTCCAATAATACAGGCTGCTTACAATTATACACACAGTGGCGTAGATTTGTGTTGGATAGAGAAGGAACCAAGGTGGGAGAGACAGAGGCAGTGCACCAGATGGAGAGAGGACGGCCCTCGTCAGCACCCCTCCACTGACCGTAAATCACCCAGGGCCATTCTGGTGCTGTCCAGGGTTGCCCACGGCGCAGCCGCCCAGCAGAGGAGAGGATAAAGGGGGCAGGGAGCTGTAGCCAGCAGGGTTGAAAGGAAGGGGAAAAGAATGACATCCGGGGAGCGGCCTTCCAAATGTACCCCCCTCAGCCGGTCCTGCTGGGTCTGGGGGCGACCCTGCTATCGTTCTACATCTCTGCTGTGCTTTCGCAGATTCCAGATCCAGCGGTAAGAACCTGTTCATTGTTGTTCTCTGTCCACTGGTTCGGGCTCTTCAGCGGGGGACTGTTTCCAGAGGTGTGGGTGTCTGTCGACCAGCACTGTTTATGGGGTGTTTGGTTGTTTTTATGATGTGAGAACGACACTTGTTCGCTATAGAGCTATAGAGCTGGTCAGCCTAGCAGACAATAGTGGCGTAACGCGATACTTAACATTGTTGCGTTCTTTCCAGAACAGCATGAATGGGTTGTCACAGACATATTCACGTTCACCCTGTGTCGCCATTTGTGTCGTCTGTTTTCCAGGCATGTAGTGATGCCGCAATACCTGGAATCAGAAATTAAATACAGTGTCAGAATATATTATAAATATAGAGAGAAGCTATATCATTGTTTTGGCATTTCAGAATGAATGCAGTACTGCTTTGTATTCAGGTATCCTTTCTAATATTTGTTCAACCTATTTAACTAATGCATCTGCCAAGTATGTTTATAACAAGCCCACATTTTCCATCTCAAGAAAGAAGATCTTAATATAATTGGCATGTTTAGAATACAAATAACCAAAAGAAGATCTGCATTTTTACCAAACATTTTTATGTAAACCGTCTTAGGGACCTTTACATTGGTCTTCCAATACTTCCTGTTTCACTGGGGTGTAACATCATTACTTAAATATTACTCTAAATACCCCAGTATTATTAGTAGTGGTAACATGGGTTGGTAGTGAAGGCATGAGTATCAATGTGCTAATTATTCTGTTTATTGGTAAATAGTAAATAGTTAAATAGCATTTATAGTCTTAGTGACTGCAGTAGTTGTATTACTACTCTTAATGTCAATGTAGACTATGAATTTGTTCCATGTTTGGGTATCCAGCAGGTGTGTGATTTGCAGGGACCATTTGATAATCAAATGAAAACAAGATGACAACGTGTGTGTATTCTGTACTACAATGTAACGCATGCTGAATGTTACATGTAAAACCTTCACAAAGCCTATAGACCACAACCAGCAATGGCAGAAAACTAAATGAAAAGTAATTAAAATGTACATCAACATGAACATCAACAGTGCAAGGTGACTCCTGGTTGCTGATCTTCTAGAAAGAGTTGCAAGGAAAACGCTTTGTCTCAGACTGGCCAATAAAGAAAAGATTAAGACGTGCAAAATCACAGAGACAATGGACATAGGAAGAACTATGCCTAGAAAGCCCTCATCTCACAACCTTTAATCAGCCCACCATTTTCAGTTGTGCAACATAATTTAAAAATGTTTTTTTAATGATCAATTAGCCTTTTGAAATGATACACTTGAATTAGCAAAGACAACGTGTCATTAGAACTCAGAACTGATGGTTGCTGATAATGGGCCTCAGTATGTCTATGTTGATATTCCTCTGACAATCTGTTGTTACCAGAAACAATTGTCATTTACAACATCACAATGTCTACACGGAATTTCTGATCAATTTAAAGGTATCTTAATGAACAAAAACAGGGGTTGTGTATAAAATTTAATTAATGTATTTATGAAATCACAAGTTTCACATAAATATCCAACATGGATGCATTTGTGTTAATGTATGAACCTGTGTCATCTAGTTTGTTATCTATATATAGATAAGATAAATAGATCTATAGCATCTGTGATAGCAGGATCTCCTTATCTTAGCCGGGGAGAGCTAGCAGTCTGTCTAACACTTTTATGTTTGGCCTGGTGATTGAGTCTATATCTCAAATGTTCATCTTTTTATTATTCAATTCCGGTTGTAAAATCCAACTCCAAGCCCAGTTTCATTCCATGTTATGCTTTAATTCTGATTCAATTTCAATTTTATTCACATTTTTTGTTGGTTTTGTTTTCCATTCCATTTCCCTTACTGTTCAGATGGTCAAATATTCAACTACAATTCTCCACTTCCTGTTTATGAATGTAAAATTTAGATTGACCGTAAAGCTTGTTTTCAGGACAGTTGGACATCACCAATTCAAAGATATATAGGAAACTAACTTTTCCACTTATCTTAACATCATAAATGTAAGTGAAGCTATGTTATTATTCAATTAAGTCGAACTACACACAACTTCTAATTAAATGTACGTATATTTTAATTTAGGAAGAAACCCAGGGAGGAACTAAGATCTGAAGGGTGGCCAGTCCTCTTCTGACTGTGCCTGGTCAACTTTTAATAGTATTAAAAAGCAATCACATATTTTATGTCAAACAAAATCCAAGTCAGTGGTCCAGTGACACTGTGGCTGAGACAGGTATAGCAGTACAGTTATATTGAATTATTTTGTACTATAATAATGGCTATTTTTATATCAGTTTATAAATTATAGGATGCAAAAAAGCATGTCTGATGTTACAGTGGAAATTACAAGCTGCGAGCCCTTTTCTTCTTTAAATGGAATCCTACAACAAGAAGATTATCAAATTGAGTTGAGGCATCGATACTGTGATGTTCCATCTGGTCCATTATTGGAAAAACACAGACATTTGAAACCTCCATGCCAAGGTTAATCACATTGTAGCAAAAATAAATCTATAAGTATTGATTTTGCTTAGAGAATATCCTTAACTATTATGGTTTGAATTAGGCACATGACAAAATTCATTCAATGAGCACTGTGTCATCACACATTGCTTTTTATTTATAACCTGTCAGCTTGCCAGAAAACGCTGGGTGTAAAATTCACAAATCTGCTTCATGCTGATTTGAGAAGATGTGCATAAAAATATGTAGCCGATTACATGGTTCCCTGCTACCAAGATAATAGCTTTGTTTTTATTGTATTCTGACCGTGTTTTTCTGCATTTGGTAGCTTTTCAGAAGCTGGATTAACAGCTTAAGTTTTCAGTGCCAAAAAAGGTAAAACTCAGAGAAAGTAAACATAAAGGAAGACAAGACAGAGTATGCCTTAGAAGCTTATGTTTAAAATGATTCTTCATGATGTAACAAATATGAATGCCTCCTTGTCTATTTTGTAAATTGGTGTTGCTCAGTTCAATGTATTTTTTCATATTGTTGTAATATATGAAATTCTCAATTTCAAGCCATGCCAATATTTAGTTTCTGATGGATTTTGTGATGGATTTCATTAAGCAGAATTTGTCCAAATTGGATTTGATTGACTGTATCATAAAGACACTCATATGGCATGAAAGAATCCTACCCCCTGATGACACTATGATTTATTTATGCCAATATTTCCCCCTCCAACAGCTTTCGCCAACCAATCCTCCCAAGAAGCCCGACCCAGTCACTTCAGAAACCGTGGTGTTCTGGGGATTACGACTATGGCAGGTCATAGGAATCTTCTCCATGTTTATTCTAGCTGTCAGTAAGTATTTATCCAAACCAGCCAGGCACATACAAGACTATTCATAATAAAATCACAAATCAAAATGAAATGTGATAAATGAGGGTAATGTTTACAGAAATAAATCTTCAGGTGCCTGGAGTGACGAACATTCCACACCGGATATACAGTACATTCATATTTTGTGTCTTTCTCTTTTCCATTTGCAAGTCATTACCCTATGCTGCATCTTCAAATGCCGTATCCCCAGAACGAAGAAAGAAATTGAGGCGCGACACGCTTTAAGGGTAGCAGCTAAAGACTACGCCAACACACTTGAGACGGTGCCTCCTCTCAACGAGCTCACCGAGATACCAGGAGGTGAGTGATGCTCATCTAAGTCCCTCCCTGCCAACAATAGAACAATGCCCATTTTAGGACATTTACTGTCAATAACTACTGTATCTAGGAGATCGATGCATTATACAAAAGGCATCAGAAGGTAGACGGGTGTGTTGTAACATTTGAGGAAATCTTCCTTTGACAGAAACAGCTGGGATGTAATGTGGTCTTTATTCTCAGGATTAGTCAGATAATACGAAATGTCACTAAGATTAGTTCATCTTGTTTCTTATTGATAATGAACAAATAAATCAAATCATTGTCCATCTCTGGATATAGTGTTTGTCCATCTCTGGATATAGTGTTTGTCCATCTCCGGATATAGTGTTTGTCTATCTCCAGATACAGTGTTTGTCCATCTCTGGATATAGGGTTTGTCTATCTCTGGATATAGTCTTTGTCTATCTCCGGATATAGTGTTTGTCTATCTCTGGATATAGTGTTTGTTTGTCTATCTCCCATCTCTGGATATAGTGTTTGTCCATCTCTGGATATAGTCTTTGTCTATCTCCGTTTGTCCATCTCTGGATATAGTGTTTGTCCATCTCTGGATATAGTGTTTGTCTATCTCCAGATATAGTGTTTGTCCATCTCTGGATATAGTGTTTGTCCATCTCTGGATATAGTGTTTGTCTATCTCTGGATATAGTGTTTGTCCATCTCTGTTTGTCCATCTCTGGATATAGTGTTTGTCCATCTCTGGATATAGTGTTTGTCTATCTCTGATATAGTGTTTGTCCATCTCTGGATATCTCTCTGGATATAGTGTTTGTCCATCTCTGGATATAGTGTTTGTCTATCTCTGGATATAGTGTTTGTCTATCTCTGGATATAGTGTTTGTCCATCTCTGGATATAGTGTTTGTCTATCTCCGGATATAGTGTTTGTCTATCTCTGGATATAGTGTTTGTCCATCTCCGGATATAGTGTTTGTCCATCTCTGGATATAGTGTTTGTCCATCTCTGGATATAGTGTTTGTCCATCTCTGGATATAGTGTTTGTCCATCTCTGGATATAGTGTTTGTCCATCTCTGGATATAGTGTTTGTCTATCTCTGGATATAGTGTTTGTCCATCTCTGGATATAGTGTTTGTCCTCTGGATATAGTGTTTGTCTATCTCTGGATATAGTGTTTGTCTATCTCTGGATATAGTGTTTGGATCCATCTCTGGATATAGTGTTTGTCCATCTCTGGATATAGTGTTTGTCCATCTCTGGATATAGTGTTTGTCCATCTCTGGATATAGTGTTTGTCCATCTCTGGATATAGTGTTTGTCCATCTCTGGATATAGTGTTTGTCCATATAGTGTTTGTCCATCTCTGGATATAGTGTTTGTCCATCTCTATAGTGTTTGTCCATCTCTGGATATAGTGTTTGTCCATCTCTGGATATAGTGTTTGTCCATCTCTGGATATAGTGTTTGTCCATCTCTGGATATAGTGTTTGTCCATCTCTGGATCTCTCTGGATATAGTGTTTGTCCATCTCTGGATATAGTGTTTGTCCATCTCTGGATATAGTGTTTGTCCATCTCTATAGTGTTTGTCTATCTCTGGATATAGTGTTTGTCCATCTCTGGATATAGTGTTTGTCCATCTCTGGATATAGTGTTTGTCCATCTCTGGATATAGTGTTTGTCCATCTCTGGATATAGTGTTTGTCCATCTCTGGATATAGTGTTTGTCCATCTCTGGATATAGTGTTTGTCCATCTCTGGATATAGTGTTTGTCCATCTCTGGATATAGTGTTTGTCCATCTCTGGATATAGTGTTTGTCCATCTCTGGATATAGTGTTTGTCCATCTCTGGATATAGTGTTTGTCCATCTCTGGATATAGTGTTTGTCTATCTCTGGATATAGTGTTTGTCCATCTCTGGATATAGTGTTTGTCCATCTCTGGATATAGTGTTTGTCTATCTCTGGATATAGTGTTTGTCCATCTCTGGATATAGTGTTTGTCTATCTCTGGATATAGTGTTTGTCTATCTCTGGATATAGTGTTTGTCCATCTCTGGATATAGTGTTTGTCCATCTCTGGATATAGTGTTTGTCTATCTCTGGATATAGTGTTTGTCCATCTCTGGATCTCTGGATATAGTGTTTGTCTATCTCTGGATATAGTGTTTGTCCATCTCTGGATATAGTGTTTGTCCATCTCTGGATATAGTGTTTGTCTATCTCTGGATATAGTGTTTGTCTATCTCTGGATATAGTGTTTGTCTATCTCTGGATATAGTGTTTGTCCATCTCTGGATATAGTGTTTGTCCATCTCTGGATATAGTGTTTGTCCATCTCTGGATATAGTGTTTGTCCATCTCTGGATATAGTGTTTGTCCATCTCTGGATATAGTGTTTGTCCATCTCTGGATATAGTGTTTGTCCATCTCTGTTTGTCCATCTCTGGATATAGTGTTTGTCCATCTCTGGATATAGTGTTTGTCCATCTCTGGATATAGTGTTTGTCCATCTCTGGATATATAGTGTTTGTCCATCTCTGGATATCCATCTCTGGATATAGTGTTTGTCCATCTCTGGATATAGTGTTTGTCCATCTCCGGATATAGTGTTTGTCCATCTCTGGATATAGTGTTTGTCCATCTCTGGATACAGTGTTTGTCTATCTCTGGATATAGTGTTTGTCTATCTCTGGATATAGTGTTTGTCTATCTCTGGATATAGTGTTTGTCCATCTCTGGATATAGTGTTTGTCCATCTCTGGATATAGTGTTTGTCCATCTCTGGATATAGTGTTTGTCCATCTCCGGATATAGTGTTTGTCCATCTCTGGATATAGTGTTTGTCTATCTCCAGATACAGTGTTTGTCCATCTCTGGATATAGTGTTTGTCCATCTCTGGATATAGTGTTTGTCCATCTCTGGATATAGTGTTTGTCCATCTCTGGATATAGTGTTTGTCCATCTCTGGATATAGTGTTTGTCTATCTCTGGATATAGTGTTTGTCCATCTCCGGATATAGTGTTTGTCTATCTCTGGATATAGTGTTTGTCCATCTCTGGATATAGTGTTTGTCTATTTCTGGATATAGTGTTTTCAATTCCTTTACAGTAGTTGCCACATTTACCATGTCTTGTTTGTATCTACTCAGACAAATAGCATAAAGTTACAAACACATTCTGGATAAACAAATACATGACCAAACTACTTTCATAGGAGCTCTATTTCTTCTGTATATTTATTCCTTTGCATCTAACTTTCACATCTTTCCTTTTTCCTCATCCCATCATTTTCCAACAACATCTCGTTTATTCTTCTCCGTTCACTCGTCCTTCTTTGTGCCCCTCTTCTACCTTCCTCTTTCTTCCTCACTATACTCCCTCCCTTCACCGTACCTCTTTTAATTATCCTCTCCTCTTACATTTCACCTCTCTCCTCCCTCTCTTCCATCATCTCCTCCTTCTCTTCGTTCTGTCCTGCCAGCCATTCCGGACATTTCTTCCCTCCCAACGATCTCCGAGCAGGTCCAGGCTCACAGTGGCAACAGCAGCAGTCAGCTGACAGTCGTGAGAGAGGAGGAGGAGCAAACTGGCCCTCCCACTCTGCCGTAGACTGGATGACTTTCCTCCTCCTCGTCCTCCTTCGGCCCCCCTTCTCTCAACCTGAGACTACATTACATTCTTCCTTCCTTCCCTGATGCCGTATATGTTCTTTACTTCCTCTCCATATTCATCGTGGGATAAAGTGGACAATCCACAAGAGAAAACATCAGAACAACAACGCATTTGCACAAACGGTTTGACTAGGCGTATAGAATAGCTATTGGAATTGTTTTCAGACGTTATGTAGAAAGTGTCCTGTGGACTATGAATATAGAGAGATTCATCTGGGAGTCTTCTGACATTTGTGGTGCACTTCCACACCTGTCAGTCATTATTTATCTTCATTTTTCTCCCTTGCCGTGTCTGACTTAATCTGTAAGCTTGGCATTGAATAAATGTATGGTCCCTTTCATGTAAGCTTAAATGCTACAGCCGTGACAACCACCGATCCAGCATTTCTTCAACCTAGTACCAAGCACCAATGTCTGCACATTCTATCTGTCCTCATGCTGCATATCTCAGGTCCACATAGGCGTATTCAGGTCTAAAACATCTGGATCTCACATTTATTCACAATGACTGATCCCAGAACTGCATTTACTTATGCAGTTAACCCTTTGCTATAAACATTTATTCACAATGACTGATCCCTGAACTGCATTTACTCATCGCTATAAACATTTAACCAACCATCGGTCTGTGAGCGGTGGAAGCCTAAAGGTTATGATTTTGGGCCAGTAACCAAAAGGTTGCTGGTTCGAATCCCAAAGTTCTCATGTCCTTAAAAACCCCTCACTGACAAATCAGCACATGGCTACATATGTGATGATTCAATATGTATATTTCCAGTCTTGAATAGTATTTTAATCAACTGAAATTCCACAGGAGGAGATCAATTGTTTATATACATTCATGTGAATTATTATATTAAGCAATCATTGGCCAATGCCTAGTTATGATATATGTTATATCCATTTTTGTTAAGTAGTTTGCCTTCAAAGTCAAGACAATATTTTTTATTTACAAATTCACCCAATAACATAGAATCATTCTTGTGACATGGCACGCAACATGTACGCAATAATGATTTCAGATACACATACAACATAAAATAGTAGCATAGTAGCAACAGTGAAAAACAGGGAATATGGACAATATGAATAGAAATAATAAATATATATTAGCGTAATAGTGCATATAAATGTGTACATTAAAATATACTAATGTGCATTGAGTGTACATGCCTGGATCAGATAAAGTCTTTATAAATTAACACGCCGAAGTCAAAGACTCTCTCCACTACAGCTCTGTCGACCTTGTCCTTTCACCATGTAGCCAAGTCACTTGACTCCTCTCTTAAGGATGAAGATGGAACTGTGTGTGTGGTCACAAAGTCCTGCGTGTACAAGGTGTACCAGAGGGGACTGAGTACACAGCCATGAGGTGCTCAGGGTCAGTGCAGAGGAGGTGACGATGTTTATTCTCACCACCTGGGGTCTGCTCGTCAGGAAGTTCAGGATCCAATTGCAAAGGGAGGTGTGAAGACCCACCTTCCTGAGCTCCTAAGGATGCCTGGAATGCAATCTGGCCCTGGGGGACTTTCAAGGGTTCACTCATTGAAAAGCTCTTGTCAAATCAGCTGCGGTTAGAGACAGAGCGCAGTGGTCTCGTTCCTCAGGTGGCCTCACAGATGGAATGGTGCTGGTCAATATAAACCACGCATAGAAAGTGTTGAGCTCGTCGGGAAGAGAAGTGACAGACTGGGCATCAACAAAGTTCCTCCATATAGAGTCTGTGATGTGTCGCAGTCCACACTAGATGTATCGCAGGTCAGAGATGTTGCTGTTGGACGACAGCTAATCCCTGTAATCTCTCTTTGCGTCTCTGATGACCCTCGTAGGTCACATCTGGACCTCCTCAAAGCCTCCAGGTCACCAGAACTGCAAGAGGACCATGCTCTGAGTTAACCCGGGGCTTTAGGTTGGGAGAAGTCCTAACATTTAACCTTAGGGTGCAATCATCAACAGAATCCTGTGACAATGTCTGTGTATTCATTCAGGTTCCGATTAGCTTCAGCACAGAACACGTGCCAATCTGTCGTTTCAGTCTTGGTGAGGAGAGGGGATTTCTTGCTCCAGCGCTTTTTTCTACATTTGCTATTTTCCTACATTGCATTGCAATATTGAATGCATACTTGAGGCATGAAATGAGACACATTATCATGACACTAGCCGACCTGCACTGTTGATATGGTAGAGTGATGATGCAATTTGAATAATTGTTGTGTAAGAAAACAGACTTATGACAGAAAGCAAAGGAACTGCAGACAGCAATCAGTTCCCTCTGTTTACATTTAGGTCAAACATGAACGGTTTGAGGCACAAGCGAGACAGGAGGTTGCTTGGGGCCTCCGAAAGCTAGAACAGGGGGTTCCAAATCGGAATTTAGTCCCCAAAAGGTTAAAGCAGTTAAAAAAGGTTAAACCAAAATATAAAAGATAACCATATATTACTTAAGAAAACCATTCATTAAAACCAAAAGCAATGTTTTATTTTATTAACTTTATGTTTATAATCAGGCTTCCTAGACTTAATGAGGCTTTCAATTTAATGCGCACATGCACCTGAATTGCATCGGATAGCCAGGAAGGTGGATCGTGTTGTCCTCTGACTTCCACTGAAGCATCAACGATCAGAAGGTGGATCGTGTTGTCCTCTGACTTCCACTAGAGCATCAACGATCAGAAGGTGGATCGTGTTGTCCTCTGACTTCCACTAGAGCATCAACGATCAGAAGGTGGATCGTGTTGTCCTCTGACTTCCACTGAAGCATCAACAATCAGAAGATGGATCGTGTTGTCCTCTGACTTCCACTGAAGCATCAACAATCAGAAGGTGGATCGTGTTGTCCTCTGACTTCCACTGAAGCATCAACGATCAGAAGGTGGATCGTGTTGTCCTCTGACTTCCACTGAAGCATCAACGATCAGAAGGTGGATCGTGTTGTCCTCTGACTTCCACTGAAGCATCAACAATCAGAAGGTGGATCGTGTTGTCCTCTGACTTCCACTGAAGCATCAACGATCAGAAGGAAGAAATCTCAAGTGCAAAAACCCTCTGCCCTGAAGTGAGAATGAACAAAATATTTCCAGAAAATCTCAAACAGCTTATCAAGGCTGTTCAGAGGTCTGGAGGCAATCTGTGCTGTCTGATCTGCTGAAATTAGGACACATTTTAGTTAAATTGGTCTTAGGGTGAATTATGCAATATCAAACATCCGATACTAAAATAACCTGATATCTTAGCTATTTGGGAGCTGAGCGCACATCCAGATTATTCAACATATTATTGAGAATATATTCAGTTACAACCAAATGCATCTCCTGTCCTACAAGATTTATGAATGGGCACAATATTTAACCAAGTAAGTAGTACAGTACCTTCATCCTCAACTATCTACAACTGTGTCTGATTTAATTCATGCAAGGACATGCTTGGTCACAGACGCACTTAGAATAACAGGCGCAGGGATATCAGAGGGCTATTCTGGTCTCCAACCGATTTTCACATTAAAACAGGGGCCAGGAGTGTGAGTTTTCCCCGTCACACCTCAGACTCCTCTGGGAGTGCACAACACTACCAGACAGGCAGAGACACAGATAGTGCACACGAAAAATTGATTGTGTAAATTCACTGTGAGCGGACTAGCGTTGGAATAATGGGACAGAGGGAGGGAAAGTGCTCAGACTTGATGTGTTGGGAGACGCTGATATTGGTTTTACGACTGCTCGCACAATTTCAGGGATTTTGTAAATTATCATTCATCAAATGAAATGGTTGTGGGGTACGGTGAACAAAATGTATACACATATCTTTATAGCAATTTTTACTATTCAATATATTAAATTATGTTGATGGTGTACACTCAACACAGGTACATTAATAGTTTCTGTGGTTCAAGACACTTTACATTAATTGTTACTGAAAAAGGTCTTTTATTCCATCACAGCTCTACTGCCCAACCAATCTGGAGCTTCTATCGGTGTCTTTTCTCCAGACATTTATTCTCTTATAAAATTATATGAGCAGCTGGTAAAACACCTTAATTTTCTCTAGCTTTTTAAAAAAAGTCCTTTGAGATACCATGGTCTATTTTTTTGGATGGCAAACTCTGTTCTACAATGAAATGTTAATAAGGCACATTTAAGGTGCAATAACAAACCTTAATTATTTGTCGATGGACTCAACATCCTGTCGCTGGATTGTAGATCATCCCTCCATAGACCACTGTTGGTAGATACTCACCACTGCTGACCGGCTGACCGGGAGAACCCCACAAGCCTGACAATGTGGCCCTCGTCAAAGTCACTCTGGTCTTTTCTTCAGCCTATTTCTCCTTCATACAACACATTGACTACAAGAACTGATTGTTTGCTAACCATCACTTACGATCAACGTTGTTCACGTCACCTGTGTTTTGTCTCATCAGTGTATATTGTAAGGCTCTCTGGCCACTAAATGTTTACACATTGCCTACTGGCATTGATTAAGTTACCAGAGGTATTTATTCTGCCAAGAACATTAGTTGTGAAGCGTTTTGTCAGATTTTTTTTAATTAATCTAATAAAACTCTATTTTGCTCCCAAAACCAACTTGACAGCCATTGTGTGACTTGACTGCAGAAATTAAACTCTGATACATATTTCTGTATATTTTTTCTTGGTCTTAAGAAGCAGCCTGTGATCAACAGAATGAACAAATAAAATATAGTCAGCCTTTGTGTCACGATTGGTGTGGTGGCGTTGCTACACGGACATATTTCGGTGATGCACTTCCTTGTTTCACTTCCGTGTTTACGTTTGTCTCACGGCTGTTTGCACTTATAATCAATGGGATATAAGAGGGTCGCGAGCAGTGCACTCATTGCTTCGCATTGTTCTATGTCACATTGTTTGTAGAGGTGAGTGTTTTTGTAACACGTTTGAATTGTTGTTTGAAGGTGCTTGTTTTAAGTCGCTATATGCGCATTTTCCTTTCATTCGACCAGTACGTGTTTTTGTCGCCGTTTACGGTTTGTTTTATGTTTTGTCATTAATAAACCTGACCCAAACGGATTACCTTGGCTCCTGCACATGGCTTCATCCACACTACACCCCACGAGTCGTGACAGAATGCGAAGCCAACAAAGAAGCCAGCAGAGCCAGCAGACGGTGAGTGGATTCCACGGGGGGGCAAGCTATAGCGCCCCGAAGGATGAAGCTCGCCGTCGCCCCACGGAGCGGTGGGAGTGGAATCGGCCGGAGACACCACAGGAGCGGTGGCTACGTCTCCGGCCGTATGCTACGGTGGAACCACCGAAGCGGCATTCAGGGCCAGTTCTGATGGGTCCGCGGGCCTTCTATGAAGGAAGAATGAGGGCATCCCGGAAGCGCCCCAAAGAGATTTTTGGGGGGGAGCTAACGGGGTGTTCAGGAAGGTCCGCGGAGAGAACACCCACGGTCCTGGTGCTGCAGGAACGGCCACCCACGGCTGCAGACAGGGGGAGGAAAACCCCTGGGGCTACAGCCACTACCCTTTTCTGCCGCCGACGACAGGGACAGAAAACCCCGGAGGGGTTGGATGACCAGCCCACGGCCATTATTAGGACGTGGTGGAGGACATGGCTGGATTTACAGGAGCCAGCGCCTGAGATGGTCGCCACCACGCTTGCGACTGAGATGGTCGCCGTCACGCCAGCGCCCACGATGGCTCCCGCCGTCCCGCCAGCGCTCAAGATGGCTGCCGTCGTCCCGCCGGCGCTCAAGATGGCTGTTGCCGTCACGCCAGCGCTCAAGATGGCTGCCGTCGTCCCGCCGGCGCTCAAGATGGCTGTTGCTGTCACGCCAGCGCCCACGATGGCTCCCGCCGTCACGCCAGCGCTCAAGATGGCTGTTTCCGTCCCGCCAGCGCCCAAGATGGCTGTCGTCGTCCCGCCAGCGCCCAAGATGGCTGCCGCCGTCACGCCAGCGTCCCACGATGGCTCCCGCCGTCCCGCCAGCGCTCAAGATGGCTGTTGCCGTCACGCCAGCGCTCAAGATGGCTGTTGCCGTCACGCCAGCGCTCAAGATGGCTGTCGCCGTCACGCCAGCGCTCAAGATGGCTGTTTCCGTCCCGCCAGCGCCAAGATGGCTGTCGTCCGTCCCGCCAGCGCCCAAGATGGCTGCGCCCGTCACGCCAGATGGCTGCCACGCCAGGCTGGCTGCCGCCGTCCCGCCGGCGCTCAAGATGGCTGTTGCCGTCACGCCAGCGCCCACGAGGGCTCCCGCCGTCACGCCAGCGCTCAAGATGGCTGTTGCTGTCACGCCAGCGCCCAAGATGGCTGCCGTCGTCCCGCCAGCGCCCAAGATGGCTGCCACCGTCACGCCAGCGTCCACAAGGGCTGCCGCATCGCCGCCCACAATGGCTGCCGCATCGCCGCCACAATGGCTGCCGCATCGCCGCCCACAATGGCTGCCGCATCGCCGCCCACGAAGGCCGCGCCACGACGACGCTCACGATGGCCGCCGCCACGACGACGCTCACGATGGCCGCCGCCACGACGACGCTCACGATGGCCGCCGCCACGACTACGCTCACGATGGCCGCCGCCACGCTCACGATGGCGCCGCCACGCCACGATGGCCGCCGCCACGACTACGCTCACGATGGCCGCCGCCGCTCGCTCACGATGGCCGCCGCCACGACTACGCCACGATGGCCCGCCACGCCGCTCACGATGGCCGCCGCCACGCTACGCCACGATGGCCGCCGCCTCCACGATGGCTACGCCACGATGGCCGCCGCCACGCTACGCTCACGCTCGATGGCCGCCGCCACGACTACGCCACGATGGCCGCCGCCACGACTACGCCACGATGGCCGCCGCCACGCTCACGATGGCGCCACGATGGCCGCCGCCACGATGGCTATGTCACGATTGGTGTGGTGGCGTTGCTACACGGACATATTTCGGTGATGCACTTCCTTGTTTCACTTCCGTGTTTACGTTTGTCTCACGGCTGTTTGCACTTATAATCAATGGGATATAAGAGGGTCGCGAGCAGTGCACTCATTGCTTCGCATTGTTCTATGTCACATTGTTTGTAGAGGTGAGTGTTTTTGTAACACGTTTGAATTGTTGTTTGAAGGTGCTTGTTTTAAGTCGCTATATGCGCATTTTCCTTTCATTCGACCAGTACGTGTTTTTGTCGCCGTTTACGGTTTGTTTTATGTTTTGTCATTAATAAACCTGACCCAAACGGATTACCTTGGCTCCTGCACATGGCTTCATCCACACTACACCCCACGAGTCGTGACAGAATGCGAAGCCAACAAAGAAGCCAGCAGAGCCAGCAGACGGTGAGTGGATTCCACGGGGGGCAAGCTATAGCGCCCCGAAGGATGAAGCTCACCGTCCCCCACGGAGCGGTGGGAGTGGAATCGGCCGGAGACACCACAGGAGCGGTGGCTACGTCTCCGGCCGTATGCTACGGTGGAACCACCGCGGCATTCAGGGCCAGTTCTGATGGGTCCGCGGGCCTTCTATGAAGGAAGAATGAGGGCATCCCGGAAGCGCCCCAAAGAGATTTTTGGGGGAGCTAACGGGGTGTTCAGGAAGGTCCGCGGAGAGAACACCCACGGTCCTGGTGCTGCAGGAACGGCCACCCACTGGCTGCAGACAGGGGGAGGAAAACCCCTGGGGCTACAGCCACTACCCCCGCCGTGGGAAGACCCTTTTCTGCCGCCGACGACAGGGACAGAAAAACCCCGGAGGGGTTGGATGACCAGCCCACGGCCATTATTAGGACGTGGTGGAGGACATGGCTGGATTTACAGGAGCCAGCGCCTGAGATGGTCGCCACCACGCTTGCGACTGAGATGGTCGCCGTCACGCCAGCGCCCACGATGGCTCCCGCCGTCCCGCCAGCGCTCAAGATGGCTGCCGTCGTCCCGCCGGCGCTCAAGATGGCTGTTGCCGTCACGCCAGCGCTCAAGATGGCTGCCGTCGTCCCGCCGGCGCTCAAGATGGCTGTTGCTGTCACGCCAGCGCCCACGATGGCTCCCGCCGTCACGCCAGCGCTCAAGATGGCTGTTTCCGTCCCGCCAGCGCCCAAGATGGCTGTCGTCGTCCCGCCAGCGCCCAAGATGGCTGCCGCCGTCACGCCAGCGTCCACGATGGCTCCCGCCGTCACGCCAGCGCTCAAGATGGCTGTTGCCGTCACGCCAGCGCTCAAGATGGCTGTTGCCGTCACGCCAGCGCTCAAGATGGCTGTTGCCGTCACGCCAGCGCTCAAGATGGCTGTCGCCGTCACGCCAGCGCTCAAGATGGCTGTTTCCGTCCCGCCAGCGCCCAAGATGGCTGTCGTCGTCCCCGCCAGCGCCCAAGATGGCTGCCGCCGTCACGCCAGCGTCCACGATGGCTGCCGCCGTCCCGCCGGCGCTCAAGATGGCTGCTGCCGTCACGCCAGCGCCCACGAGGGCTCCCGCCGTCACGCCAGCGCTCAAGATGGCTGTTGCTGTCACGCCAGCGCCCAAGATGGCTGCCGTCGTCCCGCCAGCGCCCAAGATGGCTGCCACCGTCACGCCAGCGTCCACAAGGGCTGCCGCATCGCCGCCCACAATGGCTGCCGCATCGCCGCCCACAATGGCTGCCGCATCGCCGCCCACAATGGCTGCCGCATCGCCGCCCACGAAGGCCGCGCCACGACGACGCTCACGAAGGCCGCCGCCACGACGACGCCACGATGGCCGCCGCCACGACGACGCTCACGATGGCCGCCGCCACGACTACGCTCACGATGGCCGCCGCCACGACTACGCTCACGATGGCCGCCGCCACGACTACGCTCACGATGGCCGCCGCCACGACTACGCTCACGATGGCCGCCGCCACGACTACGCTCACGATGGCCGCCGCCACGACTACGCTCACGATGGCCGCCGCCACGACTACGCTCACGATGGCCGCCGCCACGACTACGCTCACGATGGCCGCCGCCACGACTACGCTCACGATGGCCGCCCACGACTACGCCACGATGGCCGCCGCCACGCTCGCTCACGATGGCCGCCGCCACGACTACGCTCACGATGGCCGCCGCCACGACTGCGCCACGATGGCCGCCGCCACGACTGCGCCCCCGATGGCCGCCGCCACGACGGCGCCCACGATGGCCTCCGCCACCACGTCGCCCACGACGGCGGACTCTGAGCCGCACAAGACGGCGGACTCTCAGCCGCACTAGATGGCGGTCTCTCTGCCGCACTAGATGGCGGCCTCTCAGCCACCGAGGCCTTTTCAGGGCTGGACCTGCGGTCCTGGACTGACCCTTTTGGGTTTGACTGCGGGTTCTCTCCCTGTTGCTCCCTTGTCTTGGTTTTGTGTTTCCGTTCGGCTATCTGGGGAGCTAGCCTTTTAGTGGGGGATACTGTCACGATTGGTGTGGTGGCGTTGCTACACGGACATATTTCGGTGATGCACTTCCTTGTTTCACTTCCGTGTTTACGTTTGTCTCACGGCTGTTTGCACTTATAATCAATGGGATATAAGAGGGTCGCGAGCAGTGCACTCATTGCTTCGCATTGTTCTATGTCACATTGTTTGTAGAGGTGAGTGTTTTTGTAACACGTTTGAATTGTTGTTTGAAGGTGCTTGTTTTAAGTCGCTATATGCGCATTTTCCTTTCATTCGACCAGTACGTGTTTTTGTCGCCGTTTACGGTTTGTTTTATGTTTTGTCATTAATAAACCTGACCCAAACGGATTACCTTGGCTCCTGCACATGGCTTCATCCACACTACACCCGACGAGTCGTGACACTTTGGCTGAAAAAACTTGCTGTAGCCATTTTTTTTTACTTTTAATCCATCAGTTACACCCAGAATATTGGTTGTCTGGTGTAATGGTTATCTACTCTTTGTTGCAACGCTAGTTCAACTGTGTCATTGAGCCCACAACATTTAGGAAACCGCATTAGTAAAAAATGTAGTTTGTGTTCATTGTTATGAAGTGAGAGATCTATACTGAGAAATACAGAGACCCACTCCAGACAGGGTTCACCTTGCTGACTTAATACATTTGTCTTTTCGTTTATTATATTGCGATGTTATCTTGGTGATAACAAATGCTGTTGTTGTGGCATCTAAACATTTATTTTGTGCTATTCATCTTTCCAGCTGTAGTCGTGGAGAAAAAAGAAGACGTGACCACAGTTTCAGGAAAAGTTGACGGGGAGAAGAAGACCAAGGAGAAGAAAGAGGGCAAGGGTACGAAGGAGGGGAAAGATCCGGAAAAAGAGGGAGCGCCTAAGAAGAAAGGAGAAAATGGTGAAAAGGGAGGAGGGAAGAAAGGAGAACCAAGTGAAGAAAAAGGAAAGAAGAGTGGAGAAAAAGGGGTGAAAGGAGAAGTCAATAAAGGAGGAGGTGGAAAAGGAGGAGCAAAGGGAGGAGCCAAGAAGCCTCCGGCAAAAAAGTGAACACTGGGTGCGAAACGGAAATTGTGCTAAACATATTTTCATAATATATTTTTGCTGTCAACTTTTGAATACTTTTATATAAAAAATAAAACTAAATAAAAAGGCTTAGGTACTATAACCCATTTTTTACATTTGTAAATAGTACCGTCGTTTGTATTGCAAATTCAATAAGCACTACAGAACTATTGTACATTTTAATGTTTTATTCACAATACAACGACGAACATCAGACATTAAAACATCATACTCCAAAGGCTACGGTGACATTTACAACATTGACTTCACTCAACTGGCATGGAAATCGAAATCAACCTGATATTTTATATCCGATTATAATGCCAGTCTTACTGGCCCACAATACAAGGTTACTACAAACAACCAACTACTATCAATTTGAGGACACACACATTTAATATATGAGATGTATAAAAAACAATGAAAATATCTGTGACTTTATATGCTTCCATTAGAGGCAATACAAAAATGTTTACAATATTATTAACATTTGTAAAGTAATGACATTTTTACATACTGAATTTAAAAAAACACAACCCAAATTTACACGATACCATCAATAGTTAATGGAAAAATGGTATTAAAGTGCGCTAATGACGTTTTCCTAATCAACACTGGCTGTAGCTTTGGCCCCTCCAAAACAAACATGGACAGTAAAGCACAGACTAACTACCTAACATAAATCAAAGTACTAAGCAGAGTACAAAACAGACCCAGGGATTACAGCTCCAAAAGATTGGCCCACTTTATTTCTCAAGGCCAACAGAAAACACCTTATTTTCCTTTGAGGCCTCTATTATTAGCCATTGAATTATTATTTTGTTCAGTGAAAACAAATTAGACTGTCTCACCTGGCTAAAAGGGAAAAAGTCCAACCAACCAATTTGCCCCAATTACAATTTAGCCAGACCGCCCCTGATTACAAGCTTATATAGTAGCCAGTGTCATTTTCGTTGATTGTAGGTTGACCAGTATTTTTCACTGTATAATTTATTTCCTTGTTGGCTTAGATGACATCTTAGGTAACAGGTTCAGCTATAGAACCCGTATATTACACTTCAGAACATGGTAAAACAGAACATTAATTCTGCCTCTATATTCAGCTCTAATCTTTGGTAATAAACATGAATGTGCCTTAACGGTATAAGACTCTGACAATAAAAAGGAACAAGATAAAGAACAAAATATAACACAAAGATTGTGAATCTAATGTACAGCATTGTGTTCAAACCACTACCTAGCCAATTTCAGCATTTTGGCTACCGTTAAATGCAAAAGCAACTATGAAGCAATAAGGCCAATCTACTCTTTTTTTAGTACATTGCGAGCATTAGCAGCCAACAGTACAAGCTAACAGAGATTAGAAATGTTTAATGAACACGTGAACACATAAACACATCCTATTATACGGACAAACTTGTCTAATACATTACGTCAACCCCTGAGACATTTGGGAATTGTTGGGACACATGAAGGACAGTTTTGGGACAGGGACATTTATATATTTTATATATTTATAGTCTGATGTTCCAGACTGTGCTTAAGTCATTTCGTTCATATTCATATCAAACATGACAATGATAAAATAATTGGCTACAGCACATATGGGCCAATCTAAGTTATTGCTTTATTTAAATTTGGGGATTTAATTAAATCTAAGCTCCATTGCAGTATTTACATAACTTTCAGTAATATTCAACGTAATTGTCTTTTCCGTCTATATGGACTTTAAATTTACACATTGGTTAAACCCAATTCCATCTAGGTAAATGTTTGGGGTGAGTTAAATGACATTGAGATATTGCTGAGCGTCAACACAACCATGATCCAACGTGCCTTATATCCTATATATAATTACAACACTCTTTACCATGTCTACTTTCATCTTAGACCTTCTATTTCTGTGCAGTATCATTTGCAAATAAAATGTATCGAAAAGACCCAGGTAAATAAGAAATCCATTAGGGAATTGTAAAAATGTTTAGCTCTATTTTACTTTCACTGCTCGAGACAAACTATTATCTGCTTACATTTTTCATTATTATTTACGACATACCGTACAGATACTTTACAAGGACACACCCTAATTTCAATGGATAGTTGTTCTAGATGTGCTGGGTGGTACTGCTTGATGCTTCTGTGCTATACTATTGGTGGATTCTGCTGCCTGTCTGTAAGAAATGAGCTGGGTATCGATTGAGCCCTACAGCCAGGATTAGGTTTGGACAAGAGGCTATTCCCATGTCATCTGAATTCCTCAAGTCGATACAAACGCTTGATCCTGTCCAGATCACTAACACATCTAAGGGAAAAACTCTCCTCCTTCTTAAACTTTCTAAACGTCACCTCAAAGTTTCTAGACACATATGAATTATTGTTGTAGCAATCCATCTAGTTGTCATTTATATTGACAGTTTTTTGTCATTTGTCTTTTTGTTACAGACTGCGGTAAATTAGAAGTCTTGCCCAGAATTCGCTTGCATTTCTCTGTATCATACTGCTGCAGTTTCTTCAATATGGACAGGAGTGCATAACTAACAGAAGAATATAATGAAAGGAAATTACACTAAAAGTATCGAAAAGCTTTATAAAATGAAAAATAATTTATGTAAATATGTTAGTCAGCATATGTGAGGTCGTTAATAAAAAAATATGTTCAAAGCACACATGGTAACTTTTCCTGTCAGGCTCCTGTATGACTTGGGTCTCTAATAGACCCCTACAGTATGAGATCCACATAACACCTGATATCTGCCGCAAACATCTGTTCTGTGGTCAGATATTATCAGGAAAAAACATACTAAAAACAAGCAATTGTGTTAACCCTTCACTTAACTCTTAAAGCATTGTGTGAAGCAACAACAGCTTCATGAAGGGACACATTAGTAAAGGGTCATTTGTGTATTTGTGTAGACAGATACATATGAAGAAAATGGCTGCTTATACACATTCACATATAACCGATTTCAAATCTGCTGTTAGAACACATGATTTTTGCCATGTCATGCACAGTAGTACATATTGTATACAGCATACCATCATGTTGTACAACTTCCAATGCGACAGACATCATTTTCTGATGCTTTTACATACAGCTAGATTTAGATTAGCAACATGTAAGTAAGCATAGAAATACTACAATCAGGTTGTGAAGAGCTATTTGGCACATTCTCCACTCACATCTGGATGGACAGTGACGAAAGAAGAAACTGCAGGGTTCTTGGATCCCATTTACCAAATCAAACTGGCACATTCGCATCATTCAATTGTAATATAAATAACAGTCCACTGTTCTGTCAATAGCTATTTTAGACATTCTAATTAAATATTACATCACAATGGTCACGACAGAAACCTCCTTCCTCTTTAAGACTATATACACAATTTGACATGTCTTCATATCCAACATTTTTAACAGTCTGTACAAACATCTCCTTGTAGTTAGACTACACATCCATAACCTTAGATGCTCAATTAGCTCACAACTAGAATGGATTTTGTTTTCAATGTAAACATTGTACTTCTATGCAGATGCATACATAATGTATGCAAATAGAGCAGCTTTACACTGGACCATATATACTGTACAAAGGAACAGTTGTGTGCTATTCACTATTGGCGATCTTTCATACTATATTTTCCTTAGAGTTTTCCTTGGAATTCTCCTGTGGAATTTGATAATGCCACGGAATTCCTCCTTAATTAACATTTCATTTAGAAAAGTCGTACTTTCCGGCAATCTGAGATTTGTAGAGGAATTTTGAATCTTTGAAAAAGTAGATTATGTTTAATTATGTAATAGCAGTGGTTCCATAGCTTTTACATAATAGTGTAATAGAATAATGTAATAACGTAATAATGTACACATAATGGAACAACTCAACATAGACGTATATTATATGAATATTCGGATAGTCTCTTTTAAATATGAAAGTTAGGATAGTCTTAAATTGCTATACACATAAACTGTACAAAATGTTTCTAAATAAGGGAACATCTTTCATTGGGACTTTACACACTTAAAATCAGCTAGAAGTCAAACTTGAAACGACAGATTTGCTGAAACGGGTTTGATCTGGAGTACCTGAGTTTTCGTTCTTGTTACATTAAAGTGGGTTAGTTTATTAGAATTTACATCTATATTCCAAACCAAATGTAATGCAGAAACATCTAGCACATATCCCCAGTGGCAGCAGATGTGAGCTAGTAAGCTGTCACACTTTAGTGATACAGCTGGATTTGAAATCCTGTTTTAGCAATAACTGCATTGGTAGTAAACAATGCAAGGACTGGTTTTGGATACACATTTAAAATCTAGTCCAGTGCTTAAAAATCAAGCTCAATTGAGACCTCCATTGATCTTGTTTTTTCAGTTCAGGACTTGAATTAAATTCATTTTTCTGTTGCAACCCATAACGTTGGCTCAATCCAAGCTGTACCCTTATAACGCACAATCCATAGAGCTTCAGCTATAGATTGAACTGCTCCCTTGCCAAAACAAAAGCCAACATGCCCCTGAGGAAATGCATACCTGCAACTCCAGGACCTGTGATGTGAAAAAGGTTACACTGAAGCTACCAGTTGGGTTTCCTCAATATAAACCTGCACTATTAAGTTAAAATAATAGTAAACAAATATGAGTCTGCTTGTCCATGTTGCAGGAGGACATAGTCTCCAGACAGAGGACCTGCATTTGCTACAGCACAACGTGTTGGTGGCTCGTCTCCTTAAATCAGATACCCTCTTTACCGGGAGCTGTTGTCCTCCAGTCCTTATCCCCCATTACTATCCTGGCTCGATTCACAGGAAAAAACTGTCAGTGTTAACAAAAGTCAGCTGTCCTACTGCATGAAATCCTGAGAATATTGACTGGTCTGTTTGTTGTCCCATTCCTGCAGAGTGAATACTATTGGCTGCATGAGGGTCACATGACATGATTGTCACATGACAGTTTCCCGCTCCTCCTCTATCAGACACGAGGGTTTCTCCTCATCTATCAGACACGATGGTTTCTCCTCATCTGTCAGAGACGAGTGTTTCTCCTCCTCTAACAGAGACAAGGGTTTCTCCTCATCTATCAGACACGAGGGTTTCTCCTCCTCCACAGACGGTGGTCGTGGGTAAATGGGTTGCTGGACCTCCTCTGGAATGTGCAACTCATGTCCAGAAGAAGGAAACGAGTGCTCAGAGACCGACCCGTTCTTCACGTACCCGGGCAGGTTCCGGTGCCCGTTGACTGTGATGGGGGCCCCGAGGCGTGTAGTGAGATGTGGAGCCAGTGGCCCTCGGGCCGTGACATTAGTTACGCTGGTGTGAGACACCATTGGTCCATAACTATACGTATTACTGCCACTACGGGCTTTACGTTTAAAGTCCAGCGCCAGTGTTCTCCTGCTCCAGGATTTCTTAATTTCACCCTGGACCTACAGAACAGAACGGACAATCAGTACATCTATCAACTGGGACATGAAGTGAGTGCATCTCAGACGTGAGGGCCTGCATTGTGTGGCTGGAATACATGAAGAACATTACATCTGTCAGGATAACAGTCGGCAATATGCTGTAATCTATCGTCGTTTCCTAGAACACATTTTGAGAAAATAAGTCGAACTCACCTCCCCATTGCAGAAACAATATATGATTGCCACAAAGAATCCCTGAAAAATAAGATAAGCTATTACAATAGTCCAAATGGAATCAGGGCCCAATACCTAATCAGGGTTAGCAGACCAGTCGAGCAGATGCATTAACTCACAGTGAACTTGGTTCGTCTATACTCTTGTTACAGCACTGATAAAGTGGCTCATCATTTCTGTTGTTGTGGTGTCATTGACTCTACCCACATATATCCTGTCTGTTTATTCAGTCATGTGATAGAACAGCAATCATTACCTGGAATGAATTGAAAAGCATCTCATAATGCATCTGTATCTGCCATGGGACTCCAGTCACCTCAGTGTAGGGCATGGCCATGAACACAATGTAGTGGACACCAAACAGTGGCATCAGGACCAGTGTTGACTTCAACAGTTTTCTGTAAAGGGAATGAATAATGTATGTTTGGTTTTCAGATGTGGTAAACATATTCCACCAGCTGCCTAGAACCTCGGCTACAGGATACAACTGTAGGGGACATTACAGTACATACCCAAAAACTGTATCAGTCAGGAAAATAGCAATTCGTCAGAACTCCTGTTTACACGCGGTTCGAACATGCCTCTGTCCTGATCTACATTCCAATTCTGCCTATTTTATTTTATGCTAGCATTTGACATGGAAATGTAAGACATAATTTTATATCATTTGGAACTTTATTTGAAAAATATTATATTGAACGCTAATATAAAATACAATGTAGAGTAAATACCCATGCACACATCCATTATATTAATACTAGCTCCGTTTAGATTAATCCTTAGTGACGGAGACTTAATCCAAACGAAGGCTGCCAGTATGCTGAGGGTCTATAATATATACAATACATTTATTAGTGTTTACAATTATTGGTGCCTTATGTAAAGATAAGCAAAAAAGGCTAGAAGAAATTGCTTTTTGAGAAAAGTCTTACTTTTGCTTCAGGCAAAACTGTTTAAGGTTTTTTATAAAATGTATACACTAAAGCTTTAATTATTCACCCCACTGTAATTTTTACTTAGTCTAACCTTCCTCTCTGAGAAAATTTCCTGGACTTCCCGTTTGCAATTAAATTCTGTCCAATTGAATATCTGTGCGTGGACACAACAACTCTTAATCACATAGTGATCATTAAGATTGAACACAATATGACAACCACATATTTTACCCAAAAAGCTACGCCATGTATCTTACCTGTACTGTTGTCTCGTGTCACATCTGCCAGCATTTGTTTCTCGAAGTTTAGTGGCCAGAACACGGATTATATTCAGAAACAGCATAAAATTCACCTTCGAAAACAATGACACAATGTAGCACAAAATCAAATATGTAAAATCTATCAATCAGATTAGTAATAGGGGCCGGTAATTGTGGTAGTAAAATGAGTAAATTAAAAACAGGAAGTGTCTTTATGTCAAGTTAGTATGTTAACTCACCAATATGGCTGTTAGAATGGGCACTTGATAGATCCACTTCAGATTACCTGCACTCAGGTCCCAGCACCTGGAAATAATGAAGAGGGCATTTATAAAATAGTATAGTAGTATATATATATAGCTAGTTGTATTACAGTTTTACAGTATCATATCAATAGTCATTTGGTGATGCGACATGACTAACGGAAAATATGCACTATTATGCAAATTCTCCAATTCAAGTTCCATATTGTATTGACAAACGCTGTCTTCTTTAACATTACATGAAACTCAGATTACTGGTTATGCAGGAAGGACATCAACAATGTGAAGAAGAAACGTACTCTGTGTCAGCCAATGTAGCTCTCATAATCGCCCACGCTGTCACAAACATAGCTGGGACCCCTGCAGGTAAACAACAGCAATAACAAACATTAACTAAATTCTTAAAACAGCAGAAAGAGATGAAAAAACACTCCTGAAAAACAGAACGTAATCAACTAAAGTCACACAAACAATGATATAATGCATAACTGTTGTAATACACTGTTGTAATATACTGTTGTAATATACTGTTGTATAAAACTGTGTTAATAAACTGTGGTAATAAACTGTTAATATGGTGAGGCAGTTGGACAGCACAACCTCCACATTGTAAGCGCTGTGCTTACATAATCAATACGCACAGTGTGTACAATGCAGGGGCAGTACAGCCTAGTTCTATGCCTCATTCTGGAGTTCCTTATATAAGACTATGTTCACAACGTGGCCATATTGTTGATCAATCACTAATCAGCTGTCTGACAAAATGATTTTTTATTCACATTAGGAATGTCTACTGAAAATTATTGAAGATGTGCCTATAATAGAGAAATCAGGGCAGCAGGCGCAAAAAGCTGACAGGAGAAATGACATGACACCTAAAAATAAATCTTTAAAATGCTTTTATCGTTTGGCCTTTCTAGTGTTAAAGGGGCACATTATAGCCTGTTGATTTTATTAGCTCCAGTGCAGCTGTACTAGTAAAGTTTCTTATCTCTGACATCACTTACCCCATCCAATCAAAGTGAATCCCCAGAGGTACTTCCTGTCTGAGAAGAAGGTCATGAAGATGAGACTATGGAGGTACAGACCCTCTACCAGGATCCAGAAGTAGTTGGTGGCCAGTAAATACAGGAAAAGAGTCACTGCCACTTTGCAACCAATCTGAAGGAAATACAACAGGAGGATTAGAGGGTTTCACTCCAATTTCCACACGGAATAGATTAAAACAGTGAAATAACTTGCTCTATCCAGTACGTTTATTCTTTTGTTAATCCTTTAAGACAGTTGGGGGTTTCAGGAACAATTTCCCACTCAAACAAGCATGAGGTCATGGCACATTTCTTTATGTGTGCTTTGACTCAAATCCATGAGGATTTGTGCAATGAGTGTTTGTGGATATTCAATTAAATTTCCACAGATAATATTCATTAATATACATTGTCTGTCTATGAATCCTGCACAGCTTGTGTTGTAAGGGAAAACAGATATACAGCTCATTGAAAAGCATCTGCAACAGGTTAGGTAATGTTAATTCTGGCTTATTTTTGGCAATAAATGTGACCGGATCATTGACCAAAACTATATATAAACACAATAAAATGGGGGACAACAAACAACACAAACATTTGATACATATTTCATTTATTTATTGAAGATATTAATGGAACTCCTAATGAACCAGAACCGTCACTTTAAACTGGTTCCGTCACCTTTATCAGCGCTGACTGCAACCAAATGAACCAGAACCGTCACTTTAAACTTTAACACCTTTATCAGCGCTGACTGCAACCAAATGTTTGCTGTTGTTATTGATCTGTTCATCAAAGCACCGTGGAGGAATTTTGACCCATGCTATGCTGTGATAATACAAACATGCTCATTTCACGTCCTGTCACAACATTACACATGGGTTTAGTTCTGGACTGTGAGTTGGTCACAATCACAGTTAAATATGTGCAATCAAAGGTACTTCAACCATTCTGATGTAAACTTGCTTGTGCATTACAGATCATGATCTTATTTGGGTAAGTTGTCCAGGTTTTCATCTCTGCCTGGCATCAGTTTTTAACCAGTGTTTTTCTGAAGGTGGAATCATAAAACCTGACATTAGCTGAAGTGAGGCCAGCAAATCCCTGGCTGTTATTTGAAGGTATCATTTTTAACCTACTGGATGATTTTACATCTTGCTCTTGGATTGATTCAACAAGGACGGTGCTAATGAACACTAATTGTGTCAGATTCTAACTCTATCCAGACTGATATGCATCAACAATGCTGAAAAAATTATATATAATAATATAATAATATAAGGGCTACAACTTCATTATAGCAGTGTACAGGTTGATTCAAGTACCTTTAGGGAGTTGGGTTACTTACTAATACATGTTTTTATATAGGAAATAGCATTAAAGGCCAGTAAAATATATTTTCAATTTGTCTGTTATTTCCATTTTCTGTTATTTATTTTTAATAGTTTTATAGTTGAAATTTTACAATCCCACAGAACGATGAATCATTTACAGGGCTTGATTTATCTTGTAAGATAAATGCGTATAAATTGACTGAGTAAAATTATGTGAAAATATTTTTGGTAGAAATAATCCTGTGTGTTTATCATACATGGAACTTCTGATAAAATGTAAAGAACAGCAAATCCCTGATGATTTAGTCAGTGTAGCTACGCATCGAGAGAAGCCAACCACTATATCAGTCTCTTCTACATTTCTATCAGAGCACAGCACTTGATAGTATATATAGCGATATATAGAATATAGCTGCTTCCTTTAGTCTGGCATGGTCAATCTAACTAAGGATAACATATGCGGATAAGGATAACAGATATTTGACTCTTTGTTTCAGCCCCCTGCCAGCTCCTGTCTCTCCAGTGTTAAAACAGGATTAATTTGGTAAAGCAGGAAATCCTTTCTGGCAAATGTAGAAATCCTGTGCGAGACTATAATGGGAAAAGGATGAAAATGAAAAGGCAGATAAAGCCTGTATCCTGAATGCTGAAATTAAATGCCAAAGCATTGATGTAACAGAATGGATTACATTCACATCCATGATATACACTATGTGCTGTGAGAAAGTCATTTAAGAGTCATCAATATACTCTATAAATGATACGTATTCATAATAATATGTTCTAGGTACATACTAATTCAAAGGTACCATTTTGTCGTTAACCAACCTCTATTATCCTGGTTAAACAGCACATTTCCTATATTCTGGGTAGTCACAGGGAAGCACTTACAAACTGCGTTTTGTTAGCTGGGGGCGCCTCCGTGATGGATTTCAGATCTTCCACAGTGACTTTCTCCACTTCATCTAGAGCAGAGCCGGAGTACAGCACCACGTCCTTCACAAAGATACTGATCCCTCGGAGCATGAAGGAGACAAACAGGTGCATATGGATGTAGTTCCTGGTGCAGTGTAACCGTCTGAAGATGTCAAGAGGAGAGACAGAGATGCATCTGTTATGTGGGGTTAATTATTATGTAACCGTCTGAAGATGTCAAGAGGAGAGACAGAGATGCATCTGTTATGTGGGGTTAATTATTATGTAACCGTCTGAAGATGTCAAGAGGAGAGACAGAGATGCATCTGTTATGTGGGGTTAATTATTATGTAACCGTCTGGAGATGTCAAGAGGAGAGACAGAGATGCATCTGTTATGTGGAGTTAATTATTATGTAACTGTCTGAAGATGTCAAGAGGAGAGACAGAGATGCATCTGTTATGTGGGGTTAATTATTATGTAACCGTCTGGAGATGTCAAGAGGAGAGACAGAGATGCATCTGTTATGTGGAGTTAATTATTATGTAACCGTCTGAAGATGTCAAGAGGAGAGACAGAGATGCATCTGTTATGTGGAGTTAATTATTATGTAACCGTCTGAAGATGTCAAGAGGAGAGACAGAGATGCATCTGTTATGTGGAGTTAATTATTATGTTAGCCTGATATTAAAGCCATAGAAACGATTATTGGGAAGAAAAATAAACAAATCATTGTGCAAGAACTCGATCGCTACCGTGAAAACTCTAGTAACCCATGATAAAGTTTTACCAGGGTGGTAAGTGTGCCAAAAGGTTGAGGTTGTTTTTTTGTAATACTACAGTGTAATACTTCAGCGTAATACTACAGTGTAATACTTCACTGTGATACTACAGTATAATACTACAGTGTAATACTACAGTGTAATACTACAGTGTAATACTCCAGCAAGCATTGAGTATATATAACAAGTACAGCCGAAAACTCATGAATCATTATTCCGTCATCATATGATTGAATAAAGTGTGTCTAACCACTTGAGTCAATCACATTAGCAAACTGGCTATTAAACAAGCTCTTCTTTGGGGAATATTGATTTTGGATGTGAAATGTTCCCAAGAGGATTGTATGGATAAGAAGGAACACTGGTGCTAATGTTGAATATTCCTGACATGTTGATGGGAAGAGGGTGATGTGGATGGAGTGCTCCTAAACACGCGGCGAGGACGTCAGCCCAGACCGGAGGGACTCCAGAGAAGCCTTATTAAACTAATTTGGCCCATAGATTTCCTGGTGCCAGTTTAGGGGCTGTAAGTCACGTTGAGCGGAACGTTTGTAAACATAACTTCATACCAACTCCTGGGTTTGATACCTCGACCTTCGCTAAACAAAAATGAGCAAATAATGTGGAGGTTTACCTGCATTAATTAGCCGAAAGAAAAATGAAACTATTCATTTTTAAAATGTGGAGATAATTCAATCTTGAGAGCTGAATAATAGCATTTTTTTCCGCTAAAGCCACGATGAAAAAAGAAGATCCACAAGCAAATTCACACCATATGAAAGTGACTGCCAGGACTGATAACCAATCCATTGCCAGTATTGATCATATTTGAATTAGGCTGAAGCTGCTCATCAATATATTGCTCATCTCTTCTAATAAAGACCCCACTAAGTAAAACAATCGCAAAACCACACTTTTAAATGGATCTCAGAATCAATGAACATGAACAAAACAAAAGATCCATACATTTCTGCAAAATGAGGCACGTTTCACACTCACCAGCTTGCTTTAAAGCTACGACCTCAAAAGCAGACCTAGTTAATACTTATTTTTTAAACTGTGGAAAACGCAAAATCTTATACAAACACATGTTGTACTCTAGTCTCTTTACTCAACGCGATCTCAGGCAAATACGTAACATAATCTATGTTATATATCTTCTACATCCTATGTCCCAATGACCCATTTGAACGTAAGGCATTCAGGTTGGACATATGTTTTGATTAAAACGTGTAACCAGTCTGGGTAAACGTCCACCCAATCCGCCACATCCCACTGAAAAGCTCTTTTATTTAACTCCTCCTGCATACTGCCTCTAACGGCTGGGCTTCACGTTAACCTTCGTTGACATAATTTAATGGTTTTTTTTTGCTGAGTGCAGTGTGATCAACGTGACGATATAGCCAGCATGCAGAAAACAACGGTGACACAGAACAGGCGTCTACATGTAATTGGAAAGGGGAACGCGAAAATATCTTGCTTTACTGGCACATGTGATTTAATGTTATTGTTAGTTGGCATGGAATAAGTGGGATGAATGTTTTCCCATGTGATCTGTTACATGAGGGTACACTGGGTATTACCATAAATCATATGACACAGGTTTGCTTGTCAGGTACATCCAGGTACAGAACACCACATGGGCAACATCAACAAAAATGTTTTAAAAATAACGATTATTTTACAAAGTGTCTATTTAGATCTTCTAAATATATTTTTACCATAACATTCTATAATAACTATTTTGTTAGGGAATAATACTGTATGAATACTGTAGCTTATGGTACTTCTTATCAATTGCAAAATACAAATTGGCTTGATGAAGATTTTGTCATCAAATAAATGTTTCATCGTTAACATTCCAAATCGGTGGAGTTAGTAGATAAGCTATTGTGAGATTTGAAGTTGAAATAACATTTAGTGAATCTTCCCAACGATAAGAACTCACCGGAAATATCCCAGTATGACGACAGCCACCATCAGTGACCCCAGAGAGATGGAGTAGCCCACCGTGTAGATAATGTACAGCCGGTGAAAAACCTCCTGTTGAATCTACAAGGATATATGAAGGAGAAATGTTAGAGAGATGGAGATATCCCACTGTGTAGATAGGGTACGTACAGTGATAAACCTCCTGTTAAATCTACAAGGACATATAAAGGAGACATTTTAGAGGACCAGAGTAGTCCACTCTGTAGATTCTGTTGAAGAGGAGAGGGGATGAAGACGAGATGAGGAGGAGATGAAGAGGAGATGAAGAGGGGACGAAGAGGAGATGAAGAAGCGATGAAGAGGAGATGAAAAGGGGACAAAGATGAGATGAAGAGGGGACGAAGAGGGGATGAAGAGGGGATGAAGAGGAGATGAAGAGGAGATGAAGAGGGCATGAAGAGAGGATGAAGAGGAGATGAACAGGGGATGAAGAGGGCATGAAGAGAGGATGAAGAGGAGATGAAGAGGGGATGAAGAGGAGATGAAAAGAAGACAAAGACGAGATGAAGAGGGGATGAAGATGAGATAAAGAGGGCATGAAGAGAGGATGAAGAGGGGCAAAGAAACCTTGTTTCATGTCAGGATATAATTGTCTTCTGTGTACTGAGTGCTATTAACCTTGGTAAGTTGAGTAAAATGGTCAGACGTGTTCATGTTTATTGGCTGGTGTGCCACAGTGATTGTTTTTCTATTTTTAGCACACATGATAAAACATGATTAAACATATTTGAAAGAGAAAATGTCATTATCATAATGATCTTCCCCTCTTCAGAAGCACTGCGTAAAAAATGTTAATCCTGACAAGAAATTCAGTGACAAGCAAAAATTACTTAATCAGAACTCAAACACAACCGTATGCATTACAAAGTAAAAAATGGGTGTAACCCATGCAAAGTCAAAGATAATGTAACGGTGTGCGACCTGTACAAACCTCCATTTAATTTTGGAATAAATAGCTTCTGACACAAACCTACCCACCAAAGGCTCACCAGGCAAAAGGCTTATCACCCAGCAACAAATCTGAGATGAGAGGTTTGTAATAAACATCATATATGGCTTAAGAGATATGCTGTGCTGACAAAAGTTCTGGGCGGATTGTGGTCTATGTTGAGTCTTCCAGCCGAAGATTAACAAGCAAGCATCCAGAGAACATTATACTTGAGAAGTGAGGTGTTAGCACAGCAGGGTTCAAATAGGATTTGTTTTCTTTCTGGCAGTACTTAATGAAACCTCCCTGGCACAATGAGAACATAATAGTTCCACAAACAAGTCATCCTATTTCGATTACGGATCAAACTATTAAACAAATGCATTCATAATTCGGATCTCATTTTTAGCAAGACATCAGTGGTTCCTGGATATACCCAGTAAGGGCTTCTTACCCAGTAAGGGCTTTTTACCCAGTAAGGGCTTCTCTGGGGCCTGTTTAAACCAGAGGCTTATACACTGCTGCTATCGTTTATGGGTGAGGACCCAGTGCCAAACTTTATGTTCTTAAATTGTGGTTCCAGACGATGATGAGTTTAATTCAGTACATATGCGTTCTTCTTAAACTCTAGCTACGTTTTCTCCTATAGATGCAACCCGGGACCAGAACATTCATTTGATCAATGAGTTAAAGACAAGAAAGAACAACAGTTCAGGATAAAGTGAGTCTAATTGAATGTATGGTGTTTACTTTTGTGAATACAATGGAATAATAAACAAGAAATACGTTTAAAAGTTTCAATATTTCTGTGTTTAAAATACGTTCACCGGTAAAAGAGCAGCTCCATGTGGGGTGTTGAGTACAGAAACGTGCAACTATGGTTATAAGCAAGGAAATCTATTTCAAACAAGTTGCTTCAGTGATACCTCCTGGTTAAGCAGGCAGTGTGATTACAAGTTGCCTCCTGGTAAAGCAGGCAGTGTGATTACAAGTTACCTCCTGGTAAAGCAGGCAGTGTAATTACAAGTTACCTCCTGGTAAAGCAGGCAGTGTGATTACAAGTTGCCTCCTGGTTAAGCAGGCAGTGTGATTACAAGTTGCCTCCTGGTTAAGCAGGCAGTGTAATTACAAGTTGCCTCCTGGTTAAGCAGGCAGTGTGATTACAAGTTGCCTCCTGGTAAAGCAGGCAGTGTGATTACAAGTTGCCTCCTGGTAAAGCAGGCAGTGTGATTACAAGTTGCCTCCTGGTAAAGGAGGCAGTGTAATTACAAGTTGCCTCCTGGTTAAGCAGGCAGTGTGATTACAAGTTGCCTCCTGGTAAAGCAGGCAGTGTGATTACAAGTTACCTCCTGGTAAAGCAGGCAGTGTAATTACAAGTTGCCTCCTGGTTAAGCAGGCAGTGTGATTACAAGTTGCCTCCTGGTAAAGCAGGCAGTGTGATTACAAGTTGCCTCCTGGTAAAGGAGGCAGTGTAATTACAAGTTGCCTCCTGGTAAAGCAGGCAGTGTAATTAAAAGTTGCCTACTGGTAAAGCAGGCAGTGTAATTACAAGTTGCCTCCTGGTAAAGCAGGCAGTGTGATTACAAGTGGGAAAGACTGCCTGTAAGAGCATCGAAATACATTGATCTTTGACCCCTAAGCTTGCCGCTGCGATGAGAGAAGGTCTGATCACTAATTGGATGTCTTATGGGACATGTCTTTTGTAGCGACATATACACATTACCAGACTGCTGTATGTAGCAAACAATAAGGAATACTCGTAGGATCCGGCCGCAAACAATCCAAGCATTTGGACACGCTGTTCCTCTGAATAGAAACCTTATTTCTTGGCTTTGTAGGTTTGTAGCGACCTAACCTTCCATAGAAGTGACCTTTTCAAGTGCGGTATTTGTTACATTTTGAATTTAGCCGATCCGAATAAGAGCATCTGTGTACTGACTAAACTGTGAAGGTATAGTTCACCCAAGGGCCTAGTTTTGACCAATCAAATGAAACCAGTCAATTCCCATTTTAAAGCATACACAAACGCCTGAAACAGTTGATTAAAGTCACTGTCATCTCTGCCCCTCCCCCCGACCAGTGTGTGTGACATACCTAGCTCAACATAATGCACGCTTTTAAGGACATGACTCACCTTGTCGGTATTTGGATAAGATGGGAGGAATACTGCACACTCTGTGTAGTTGGCCCACGTTTTGTTAGTGGTCAGTTCCCATGACCCATTTATATCACAGCGACGATAGGCTCGTCCTATAAAATACAACAGATTGACACGAATCAAAGACACTTCCTGTAGATAATAACGCTGTTTTAAACTAGGATACTGTGCTTGACACTTTCCTATAAGAAAACAGCAGTGTATGAAAATAAAACCATTCCTTGATTTTCCAATAAACCACTGTGTGTTACAGTAATTGGAATCAAATCGCTTTGGAACGCCTAGATTAGATATCCTTAAATAAATGAAAATATATAATTTAATGGAATCAATGTTCCTGTATGAATGTATCAAATGCAATATCCCACACTTTTTCACAGATCAAAGCAAATACAATAATATCTACTACCAAAGTCTACAGTACAGGTTTAAAGCAACTCAACCAATTACTTAATCAATGCTATTTTTTGGACAGCTGTGCAAAATCTTTGCTCTTGTAAGATGCTACATCACGTTCATGTCTATAACATTTCTTCTCCAGAAAAGGTCTGGATCTGAAATCCTCATTAAGAACCGATCTAAGCCGATTTGTCACAGCAACTGATTGTTTCATTATTTGCTTTGTACCTGGCTGACACCGATGTGTTCAAACGATGCTCAGAGTTGGTCTACCTTCACCTAAACCAATCTGTTTCCGTTAGACAACTACCGGAGTAGGGACAGCAGGGGCACTCAACTCTGACCTTACGATGCCTGGTTGGTTTCAGCTCTGTCTCGTCATTATTTCTACTGTCCTGTTGTTCCAGATCTAATTAAGTCCCTGATTAGTTGACATTTTAAAATATCCAGTGGAAGTGGCTTCGAGGTCCCGAGTTGTGTTTGTATGGTCTCCAATATACTGCCAGATACACAGTTGAGAGATATTGCAATGTGTCGTATGTTATTCTTCAGTATACAACTCAATTATCCAGTGTTTAAGGAAATATTGAGTCCATTAAAGAGAAGAGACCAGTGTTTAAGGAAATATTGAGTCCATTAAAGAGAAGCATTATTTTAAAATAAATAATTTAAAAAACATTGTAATGATACACTGGAAAATATTACATTTACGGTTAAAATGAAAATATACATGGAGTCTTAAAGGGTGTTTTGTTATTACACTCAGTTTCTTTAAACTTGTATGTTGAATGGACAATTTGCCTGGATTCCTCAGCTATTAATATAGATGTAGACTCCAGTACGTGTGCCTTTGATCTGTCTCAACTGCTGCTCAGTGCCTGAACTTGTTTCAGCTATCATGGTTATATGATATCATCATCTTCATCCTAATGACACTGATTGTTTGGCTAAGGGCACACAAAACGAACAGGATTCAAAATGATGAAATTAGTTATAGAGAAATATCAATTTTTGTTTACAATATGCTGCAAAAAATACTCACATCCTTAGCTTTGAGAAAGAGATTTCCTATCGGGAAAGGGTGTTAGCTAAACCAGGACTCCTAGCCCACACATAATGCATTATAACGTGTTGTGACATAATGCATTATAACGTGTTGTGACATAATGCATTATAACGTGTTGTGACATAATGCATTATAACGTGTTGTGACATAATGCATTATAACGTGTTGTGACATAATGCATTATAACGTGTTGTGACATAATGCATTATAACGTGTTGTGACATAATGCATTATAACGTGTTGTGACATAATGCATTATAACGTGTTGTGACATAATGCATTATAACGTGTTGTGACATAATGCATTATAACGTGTTGTGACATAATGCATTTTAACGCATGACAGTGCACTAAGAGTTGTGACATAATGCATTATAACGTATGACAGTGCACTAAGCATTGTGATATAATGCATTATAACGTATGACAGTGCACTTAGAGTTGTGACATAAAAGTGAAAATAAAATCTGGCAAGACTGTGTTCTTGTATAGTTCAGTGCAGGTGACCCAAGGCCAGTCTTACCTCTGTGGTTGAAGTCGTAGATGTACTCTGGACATGCGCTGGACACCAGCATCCCAGGAGAACCCTCAGGCCAACACACAATGCCATCCCACTCTGGGGAGCAGTAACCATCTGCAGGAGTAGAGACAAAACTGTAGTGACATTTAAACCTACTGAGTTCACTGCCATGAACTTGGTCATTATATTCCTGGGCACCACTGTGGGGGCTGTTCGATTGTGTTCTTCTCTGAAAATAATACACAAAATAAAGTTCAACCAAATGTTCTGACCATAATTACCATGAGAGATGGAACCAGTGGTCTTTAAACTAGTGGCTAACCAGTTCAATGTATGTGTTACGAAACCATTCACCCAGAAAGTGGTCTGGCTGTTGCTCAATAAACAATCATACAATACAAATCCTAAAAAAATTATTGTTAGTATTATGTGTCAGTCCATTTGTTAGTCCATGTTTCTAGTCCATTTGTTAGTCCATGTTTCTAGTCCATTTGTTAGTCCATTTGTTAGTCCATGTTGCTAGTCCATTTGTTAGTCCATGTTTCTAGTCCATTTGTTAGTCCATTTGTTAGTCCATGTTGCTAGTCCATTTGTTAGTCCATTTGTTAGTCCATTTGCTAGTCCATGTTGCTAGTCCATTTATTAGACCATTGGAATACCATTGGAAGTGAATAGTTAATCAGCTATAACATGAAATCGTACATTTTCTGTGGTCGTGTTTGGGACTTATTCTACAGCTAAAGCGCACAGCGCCTCAAGGCCTGCTTCAGGGACGCCTGTTATTCAGGTTCAAAAACGATTTATACATACACTGACATATCGACACACTTGGAGAAAAATAGACAGTTGAAATTCTGCTGTTAACAGAACAGCAAAACCTTGGAGGCCATGCTATGCAAAGCTTACTGACTGGATTCAGACAATGGTCATACTTGGTGCTATGTTCAAACTGTGTGAATAAACCATTGGTGCTATGTTCAAACTGTGTGAATAAACCATTGGTGCTATGTTCAAACTGTGTGAATAAACCATTGGTGCTATGTTCAAACTGTGTGAATAAACCTTGGTGCTATGTTCAAACTGTGTGAATAAACCATTGGTGCTATGTTCAAACTGTGTGAATAAACCATTGGTGCTATGTTCAAACTGTGTAAATAAACCATTGGTGCTATGTTCAAACTGTGTGAATAAACCTTGGTGCTATGTTCAAACTGTGTGAATAAACCATTGGTGCTATGTTCAAACTGTGTGAATAAACCTTGGTGCTATGTTCAAACTGTGTGAATAAACCTTGGTGCTATGTTCAAACTGTGTGAATAAACCATTGGTGCTATGTTCAAACTGTGTGAATAACCCATTGGTGCTATGTTCAAACTGTGTGAATAAACCATTGGTGCTATGTTCAAACTGTGTGAATAAACCATTGGTGCTATGTTCAAACTGTGTGAATAAACCTTGGTGCTATGTTCAAACTGTGTGAATAAACCTTGGTGCTATGTTCAAACTGTGTGAATAAACCTTGGTGCTATGTTCAAACTGTGTGAATAAACCATTGGTGCTATGTTCAAACTGTGTGAATAAACCTTGGTGCTATGTTCAAACTGTGTGAATAAACCATTGGTGCTATGTTCAAACTGTGTGAATAAACCATTGGTGCTATGTTCAAACTGTGTGAATAAACCTTGGTGCTATGTTCAAACTGTGTGAATAAACCTTGGTGCTATGTTCAAACTGTGTGAATAAACCATTGGTGCTATGTTCAAACTGTGTGAATAAACCATTGGTGCTATGTTCAAACTGTGTGAATAAACCATTGGTGCTATGTTCAAACTGTGTGAATAAACCTTGGTGCTATGTTCAATCTGTGTGAATAAACCTTGGTGCTATGTTCAAACTGTGTGAATAAACCATTGGTGCTATGTTCAAACTGTGTGAATAAACCTTGGTGCTATGTTCAAACTGTGTGAATAAACCATTGGTGCTATGTTCAAACTGTGTGAATAAACCATTGGTGCTATGTTCAAACTGTGTGAATAAACCTTGGTGCTATGTTCAAACTGTGTGAATAAACCTTGGTGCTATGTTCAAACTGTGTGAATAAACCATTGGTGCTATGTTCAAACTGTGTGAATAAACCTTGGTGCTATGTTCAAACTGTGTGAATAAACCATTGGTGCTATGTTCAAACTGTGTGAATAAACCTTGGTGCTATGTTCAAACTGTGTGAATAAACCTTGGTGCTATGTTCAAACTGTGTGAATAAACCTTGGTGCTATGTTCAAACTGTGTGAATAAACCTTGGTGCTATGTTCAAACTGTGTGAATAAACCATTGGTGCTATGTTCAAACTGTGTGAATAAACCATTGGTGCTATGTTCAAACTGTGTGAATAAACCATTGGTGCTATGTTCAAACTGTGTAAATAAACCATTGGTGCTATGTTCAAACTGTGTGAATAAACCTTGGTGCTATGTTCAAACTGTGTGAATAAACCTTGGTGATCTAACAGAACTCTGAACATAATTCATCACACTGTGCCATTGTTACAGACCAGCAACAGCACATTGTGCCAAAACAGTGGTCTTTTCAAAATGTTACAGCTCGTGTGTCAATCTGCTCATGCGATGTACCAGACATGCAGGCATCTCATAACAGCCGTTTGGAGGTTTGGAGTATCCTTTACTTTGAAACTGTGGGAAAACCCATATAACGATAATGGGAAGGGAATTGTACAAAACATATTTGTATCTCAAAGAACCATTTGAACATTGAACTGCTTTAAAATCTTAGTTTTTAAGAGGAAACAATAAAAAGGGCAGTTCTTTTTTCTTCAGTCCCAGAGTGTGATTATTGTGCCCTAAAGTTGCTGTTGTACACTTAGAGCAAGTTGACAATGAATAGTTGCTGAGGCAAACAAAAAACAGTTCCATGTCAAGCAAACCAAAAGCCTCAATTCTGGGGAATACGAGACCACATAGTAGTTGATATCATGAGGCAACAGTGACACTTTAAAACCAAATGATTCCTAATAAGTAGCTTGAACAAACGGTGCAGAAATCCTAGTCCTCCGATACTGGAGGCTGGGAGGGGATTCTCCTCTAGAGATCGCTGGCAGTCACATTCTGGCTTTGCTGTTTTTTCTATTATTGAAAACATCTGCCCCACATTCACCACTAATAACTAGTTGAGGATAAAACTAAAAACTGTGTTCTTTTTACTGTAGATCTATTATTTTCTCGTTCCTGTTATTAAAGTTATAGAGAAACATCATAGGCTATGACGACATTATTTTAATGTGCCTTCAAAATGGCCTGTCACTCGACGACTATAATTAGAGAGTAGCCATTGTGTGTATTTAACTGATTTATGAAAAAGAATGAAAAGAAAAGTCTGGGTAGAGTACAACCTCACATGCTTTGGATTTTTCTAACAATGACCACACCCGGAGAGTGAAGTAAGAATGAAATTGGTCTTACGTTTGAGTTTCTTTGTATTTTATAGCCCACCAGACCACCTACAAACGGACTCAAATAAAACACAGAACACACACACATATATAAATTCCATGAGCATTATTTAAATAGAAGTCTGACCATAGGGGACTTTGGTATTGGTGATGTAAATGAGGTTTTTAATAACGTTTTCTTTTCCTTCTACTCATCTGATTCAGGCCTTGCAGATGTCAAAACATATATTTCAGTGCAGTTTTGATATATGCAAGATTTTATAATGATTGCTGATGTTATTTTACATCAAAACCACTGAGCTATTTTCACACACCATAAGGTCTTGGGCCTTAAACCCACATCCCGCCTGTGTCTGGCCCAGGCAAACCTCAATGTCTCTCTCAATGAAAGCGTTGTAACGGTCAAGTAATGAAGAACTCATGTGTATTAAAAGCACAAATGAGAAATAATAACAAAAAGATTGACTTCACAGAGAACCGTCGTGGTGGGATACAATGATGGAACAGGACTTCCCATGATGCACCAGGTTAGGGCGAGTTTCCTTAAAACAATATTACTGGTAGATTACATGGAACTGAGTGCTAAAATAAGCTTTATTCAAATGGAAAACTTTTATGGAGGCGCTGGCACAGCAGAAATCACCATGAGGGACTTGCCCTTGCCTTAGGATGCCCCAAGCATATGTTGTTCAATTAAAATACTTTTTATTCATAGTAAATATGATGTACTTCTCAAAGTTCTGCCAGGGCGCGGACACTGAATGTGGCTGTAAGTTAGTTGTATTCACAGATGCCAAGTTAAATCTCACCTCAGTTTTGTGAACCAGGAATAAGGTGACCAGTATTGGTTGCTAGTGAGGTCAGCTATGCAGGTGAATCAATCATTTAATGAGATCTCAGCGGGTTATAATCGTTTGTCCATCAACTATAAATGCCCTTGGCATAATCCTGTCATTATGCTAATCATCCTACCAGACATTACTTCCAAAATAGATGGGATAGCAAGAAGAATTCTTTCGCATTTGCAAATTTTACACAGACCGAACAAGTTGAAATAGTCATTATTGTAGAGTTTAAATAGAATAGATGTTAGGTTAACCAGGAGTGTACATTGGCACCGAACATCTACAGCGGTCACATGAGACATGGGCGAGTAAAATCTGGAAGAAATACCAAACTCCTCAAAAATAGACTCAGTTGCTATTCTTTGAGTTTGTGTCAGCACGCAGGTTTCAAGGTTTTTCCACAATAGAAGAACCAGCGTTAGCATTAGCGTTAGCATTAGCGTTAGCATTAGCGTTAGCATTAGCATAAGCCTTGTATAAATACAGGACGCTATTTTCCTAGACCTTTTCATAAGCATTACAAAAAGAAAAACTATTAATACTAAATATTAATATTTACTCATAAGACATAAGGATCTGGAGATATTTGTCACCCAATATAAAATAGTGACAATCTGAAAAAAGTGAATAACTTACATAAAAACGAATGACGATAATGAACATTTAGTCGGAAGTTCAAATGAAAAAATATACGATTAAAAAAATATATATCAATCAAGAGCACCAAGTGAGGTCTTGAACATTTTCCAGACAGAAAGTAAACTTGTCTTTCTTTCTTTTTGCGAGGTGTGTAATACGCTTCACTTAATGCTATCTTCTGTTGAGCTATGATTGGAAAGACATGTGCAACCTTCCAAAAGAGGTCGAGATAAAGCCACTAGATAAAGGCTCGGTTGGTTCTATTAGTCTCTAACAGCATCATCAGGTGTACAATTAACTAGTATTCATCTCTATAGAATATTCATATTGAAAACTGGTTTTGTATCAGATACATGTTACCTTTAATTAAGTGTAAAAAATACTTGCAATTTTGTGTTCAGTACCTTCCGTAATTTCTGCTGGTTTTTTTTCAACATCATTTTATTCTTATATTTATCAAAGGTGCTAACCATTTTGGAGTCAAAATGTACTAATCGTGAAAGGAACTGTGAAGGGCGAAATTACCCCTGGAATTGTACCCCTGGATGCTTTGAAAAAGAGTCACGCCTCACACGACAGTGACAAACAAGACATGTCAGGTTGCATTATGGGGGCTGGTGGTCAGAGGAACCAGGGAGGCTCTCATGTTAGACAGCTCTAATGTGGCTCAGAGTGCTCTGTTTGGTGTTACTGTCAGGGAATATTCTGATCAATACACGTCCACACAGCACTTCCCCTTCTCCTGGTAAACACAAAACACAAAAAAACACATTTCACATATAAGTCTTTTGATGACCTGAGGGTTCATTATGTTCTTATTCAAATGAAGCCTGTGAGCTGGGAGCATTTGCACTGACATCTGTGCATAGTTGGTGGGCATTGTGAGGAATAATGAGAACTAATGGGTGTTTATGAGTAATAACCTTTTGTGTTTCTTACTTCTACAATAACTGATCGTGTGTGGCATTTAGTTTAGAAAGGCATTCAGGGACTGGATCAATGCCAGCAGAACTCATACTCATATGAATCAATGGTGACAAATAACTCACATGCTATATAATGTGTTGACATTTGATGTCTTTCTGTCACATTGAAGTCCTTATTCCTACAGTTCCCATGTCAGATATTAGCTCGGATGTTTGGGTCGACTTGCTTTAGATTCAAACCTTCTAACAGTCAATATACTAATTCATACTCATGTAAAAGGTATTCTGACAGCAATCGGAATTGTTTTTGCATTTGTAGAGAACTTAATCTCCATTGTGAAGTGAGCTGGTGGATCTGTGATGTTGTGAGGTTGTTTACTTCCAAAGACTATGGGAACCTTGTTAGAAACATGTAGTACCACAGAATTTAGCGCAGAACCTTACTGCCACGGCCAGGAGGCTCGAACTGGGAGATTGTAGGGTATTCCAGCAGGAGAACGATCCACAGCATTACAAATACACACTAAAATGACCCTGACTAAAGAGGAACATAGAATCAAGGCTTCACAGTGATGACTAAAGAGGAACATAGAATCAAGGCTTCACAGTGATGACTAAAGAGGAACATAGAATCAAGGCTTCACAGTGATGACTAAAGAGGAACATAGAATCAAGGCTTCACAGTGATGACTAAAGAGGAACATAGAATCAAGGCTTCACAGTGATGACTAAAGAGGAACATAGAATCAAGCCTTCACAGTGATGACTAAAGAGGAACGTAGCATCAAGCCTTCACAGTGACTCTAACAGACTTAACAACTCTGGGTTGAGCTGGTGACAAGTCCACAAGTACGGACCAGGAACTATGACGTATCTGGATCGTTTCTGTTTAGAGGAATGGTCTCGAATCGCTTCTAATGTGTTTACTCACTTCAACAAATTATAGTTTACTAAAAGAGTTTATCCTGGCAGACTATGGGAGCACATGTGTACTGAATGCAAGAAGTGCCATCAACTCCTGTTGCATTGATTACAAATGAAAGAGATGTGAATGCTTAGTACCAGCTTGCTTTTGCCTTTAGATTCTACATTTGGGGTGAGCAGCAATAATCCAACATAGGGAACAGAAGAAAAGCAAGTCATTGGGATGCTCAAAGGAAACAGTAACTCAGTTAGAACCATAGCACAACTGTTTAGAACCTCCTCGATGTCATTGGGGTGTGAAAAATCACAAACAAACTCCAGAATTCTGTGGTGGAATATTCTCAATCTGCTGTTCGCAAAATACTCTTGCAGCAGACCTACAAAGGCTACACTGCAATATGCAAAAGTTTTTATTCTTAGTTGCTAAAACATAAATGTGTTTAAACAGCAAAAAAAAATGACTTTTTGTTCCTCACTGAATGCTGTAAACCTACTCAGACTGTATGTTAAAAAAAAACGTTGTTGGGACAATTGATAGGACAAAATGTGTCATAACTACATACCTGACTAACAGAGTTGACAGTTAATTATAAGTTAATTCAAACTTTGTCTGGTAGTTTTACACACAGGTTTACTTGTATATGAGAGATAGTAAGCAAAACTCACCACTGGGCTTGTGTCTGTTCTTGATGGCTATCTCACACATGTTTTTGGCTCTAAACATCAGGCCAATCTGTTCTTCTCTGGTGAGCACATCATCAGCCCCGACCTATGTAAAAAGAAGAATCCCATTCAGTTATTGATGCCACTCAAAACATAAATCATAAGCAAGAAGAGTACATTTACAGAGCACATCCGTCTCATGACCAACAGGTCAATAAATACAGATGGAATCTATCCATTTCTCCTGGTTGAACGAGTCCCAGTTCGTGGTCTCGGTAGGTGCAGAGGTCTAGCTAACTGCAGCCGCCGGCACACAGTACACAGTCCTTTAGCCGATGTTCTCGAACAGACACACATACATGCATATGCGTTTGAATTTAACGTCATCGTTTGCCTCCTGTTCGAGGTCTGTTTTATAGGGACAGCCTCGACCTGATCGTGTTATCTTCCTGATTATTGATCCAATGCTGAAACGTATTCTGCTATCAGTACATTCAAAATGTCCCAGCTGATTGCAGTTACTGCACTCTTTGTGCAGAAAACTCTAAAGCAATAAGGCAAGTATACATACAGGACTGGGTAAAAAGTAGGTGCTTGACCAAATATGTAAGAACAGCTTGTTTCTGGAGTTATCAGGTAATAATCCCATGAAATTATGACTTTGTTCTTCCAGTAATAATACCTGTGTTTCATCAATAATTTGCTGCTGCTTCATGTAAAGTGTTTTAGGGTCTAGTAATGAAACATCCACATTTCAGCAAGTGGAACTGCAAATGCTTTTTAAGCTGTTAGGTGATTTGTCAGTTTATGTCTTAAACAGATATAGATTTATGTAGGCTCAATGTTCAGAGATTTACTCCTTTTTGTTTGCCGTCCATAATGCCTGTTCTGTTTGTATATCTGAACACTAGATTACTTATACCTCTATATAAATATATATATATAATATATATATATACACCGGTATATATCTGTCAAATATCTTTAGGGGAATAAAAGCTGTGTTTTGTTACTAACCCGCAGTTCAGGGTATATGCTCTATGTAATAGGCAAAAGGCAGACACCAGCCCCCCACCACACAGAGTTGCACTGCAGCACTTAAGAAATAAGAAAACCACAATGCTTGATCCATCAATATTTTCACAAGTTTTCATCTTGAAATAAGGATGTCCATTTTGAGAACTGAATGGGGTTACAGAGGAAAGAAGACATTTATGGCCTAGGACGGTAAACAACCACAGATGGAACAACATTTCTCCGCACAGAGACAAGGATGGTTACGACCTGTTTACTGTACTGCCTATGCCAATATAGAATATTCCACAGGTCTATTCCAGTGACGCAAAAAAATCGCATCCAAATGGCTTCTGACTTGTGTTACTTTAGGCAGAAGTAATGCCAGTGGCAGGTCAGACAAACAACAAAACTGGGCTTGCTGACATCAGCTTCTGAAAAGACAAGTGTCTTTGCCATCTCCATTCCAAATCTAAAAATGGTACATTCAGCAAATAATTATGTTTGACATTGAGTACTGTGGCCATTTAACGTATTTAAAAAACGATTCACAAAGACGCTGAATAAGAAAATAAACATTTCAGACTTCATACATTATACTTATTTTGCAGCAAAGGGAAAACACTAAACACATATTATTTCTCCTGTGTGTGTTTTAGGGGATGGTAAAATGGTAAATATAATAATGTATAAAAACATAAAAACACAGCAAAATCTATTGTAAGTAACAAAAAACATATAACAGGTAGTTATTAAAGTAACCGGTAAATAACAACCTTTTAATAAATAACGTAATAACTTCAACCAATCATGTCATGACATACTAAAATGTATGCCTCCTTAATAATCTCGAATCCATGGACAAACCATTCCATTGGACATAGAGCACCACTAACTACAGCCAATTATAACACTAACTCATCACCTAGTTGGTTATTACTCACGATAAGTAGCACATCACTGAGACACATCTTGGTGGAACAAGTACTTTTCCTGTCACTGTCTCTGTGACTTGTGCCTGTATAAGTATTGGAAAAATAACTACAAACGAGTTGGCATTGTTCATTCAGTTAGATTGTATCACAAAATGTAATTCACATTGTTTATATGCAACCAAATCATTTGAATATATACATGTTTGACTGCTGATTCCATTAGCTAATTGGCTACAGTGGGTATAAAAAGTCTACACGCCGCTGTAAAAATAATGTGAAAAAATTAGACAAAGATAAATCATGTCAAAACGTTTTTCACCTTCTGATCTATAAAGTGAACAATTCAATTGAAAAACCAACAGAAATCTTTCAGGGAGAAAAATAAAAACCTAACAAAAACCAGGTTGCATAAGTGTGCACCCCCGTATTATAACTGGGGATGTGTGGATGTGTTCAGAATTAACCAATCACATTCAAGTAAAATAGAAATCATTACACACCTGGCATCATTGAATGTGACTCTAATTAGTCACAAATAAAGGTCAGCTGTTCCAGTGAGATTTAACCAGGTTTAACAAGTTTTAAAAAAAAAAATCCCTGTCAAAAGATTTTACGTTATAGGTCACAGAGTTCACAAGGTGGAAAAAGTTCTGACATGATTTATCTTTTTTAAATTTTTTCACATCACAAAAACCTGGCGCTTTAGGGGTGTGTAGACTTTTTATAAACACACCATGGAAGTGATCCAAGGAATTGGATGAGTTGTTTGAATTAGTGTTTTTCTTAACGCCCATTATAAATTCATGCAGAGCAGATCAACTGCAGGTGAGTAAAGTAAAAGACTGTAAACACTTGAAGTACTAAGATTGTACAGAACCAGCATACGCTTGTTAGTTGTAACTGACTTTATCTCTGCATTCAACAACATATTTTCTCTCCCTACTGAATGTGTCAATCGCTTTCTTGACCAAAAAGACAAGAAAAGATGAAGTGCACATTTCTGACTCGGATTTCAGACCATAACAAGGACCAAAATACCTCACATACACTATATTATGATGTTGAGCTGGAAATTACACCATGCCACCATTGTATTTGTCCATTTCCAGGTGAACTGCAATGCATTGTGGGGTACTAAATGACTCCCAGGCAAAGAAGCATGTTGCTGGTGCATTGTGGTAGTTAAATAAACTAGCTGTTGCTAGCGCATTATGGTAGTTAAATAAACTAGCTGTTGGTAGCGCATTATGGTAGTTAAATAAACTAGCTGTTGCTAGCGCATTATGGTAGTTAAATAAACTAGCTGTTGCTAGCGCATTATGGTAGTTAAATAAACTAGCTGTTGCTAGCGCATTATGGTAGTTAAATAAACTAGCTGTTGCTAGCGCATTCAGGTTGGGGAAGATGAATGGGCATTTTTGCAACCTCTCAATCCCACGGTAGCACATTTTTTGTTTGCAAATTGCTAATTTTTTTCCTATATTTTTCACTTTACCCGTTACTTTAATCCTGACCTAAATCCGAATCTCATCCCTGTGATTCCTAACCTCAGCAGTAACGTAATCCTAACCTTAATCCTATTCCTAACCTCAGCAGTAACTTAATCATAACCTTAATCCTATTCCTAGCCTCAGCAGTAACTTAATCCTAACCTTAATCCTATTCCTAACCTCAGCAGTAACTTAATCCTAACCTTAATCCTATTCCTAACCTCAGCAGTAACGTAATGCTAACCTAAATCCTATTCCTAACCTCGGCAGTAACGTAATCCTAACCTTAATCCTATTCCTAACCTCAGCAGTAACGTAATCCTAACCTTAATCCTATTCCTAACCTCAGCAGTAACGTAATCCTAACCTTAATCCTATTCCTAACCTCAGCAGTAACGTAATCCTAACCTTAATCCTATTCCTAACCTCAGCAGTAACGTAATCCTAACCTTAATCCTATTCCTAACCTCAGGACTGTGATGCCAAAACATAACTGTAATTTATACTTAATCTTAATCATAAACCTAATGCCAGTACTATGCCGAACCTTAACCCTAAATTGGCTTTACATATCAACCGCAAATGTTATTTTGTGACAAGTAATTTTAATCTTTTTATCAAGTACGTTCAGGACTAAAACAACTAGTTAACGTAAAGGAGCAACATAATAGCAAGTCATTACAGACCAATAGCATGTTGATGTTAAACGTAAGTGCAACAGTTTATGTTGTTTCCAACTGAACTGAGCTGTTTACAAAATGGTTCCATCCGTCTGTAATTTCTGAGAGCTACTGTCGCATCCCAAACAACTACTTAACTTAAGATTAAAGACGATAGGTTTGTGTCTGCTCGACTTCGTAACACTTTGGCATGTGACAAAATAACATGCACACATACCCTGGTGACATTTTAGCCTTGAAGTACTCTATATTGTATAGTGGAAACATATCAGTTTGCTGTCATCTTGCCCAACCCCACTAAACACAGAACAGGCTTTGCAATTAGTCATGCCATTCTAGAGGTTTCATAGGAAAGTGGCGTGACTCATTGTTAACAAGACAGTAAGTGAAAGCAACTGTAAAGTGAGAATTAATTTGAGTGCATCTCAATCTTCAAATACCCGCGTTTATCCTTAGCGAAATATGAACTCAAAACACTTTTGAATATTAATTCTTATTCAATCATCATGAATGTTGCACATTGCTATCATCAACCATAAACGTTATACCATGTTAATTTAATACTTTTGTAGATTATTTATCATTCAAGTATTATTTACAACTCTACAAGTTAAATGATTGTGCTTTGCAATTGTCACCTTTAAATGATTTTTTTCTGTATTGTGGATTAAATCACTTTGAAACCACGCTGTATGAGAAAGTAAGGGTCACCAGGTATACAAGAATTGCACTCATGACTATATTTCACATTTTAATATAATATTTTAATATAAAATTTCACTAGAAAATATTGCAGCTGGCACATGTCTTGATTCCTTAAATCAAGATATCATGACCTATTATTTCAGATTATCCATCCAGTAGAAGAAGATCTTCTGTAATAAGCCTTCTACCTCACGATTATTCTTGAAAACGATATTCCTTCTTCACTGGCCGGGCTCCAAACCACTAAAGCAAATAGAACTCTTACAGGGAGAAGCTTTACAATTTCTTATTTACCGGCATTTCATTCAAAAAACAGTATTCTTTTTGTTCCAAAAAGAAATTCAGGAAAATGCTATACATAACATATAAACCTACGTTTTCTGCATTGGTCTTTCAAATAAAAACACTGCTTGTATTTTACCGCCCCTTCCTGTATATACACAGACACCAGGTCAAGGAATGAAATTAACGATTTATTTTGCAGAATGTCTTATGCAGAGCAAATATAAATTAGTGCCCTCAGCCTAACGTAGTGAGAAAGAACAACTGCATAACTCAATAATTGTCAGTTCATCGCAGAGGTATTTCAGATAGCATTTTAGACATTTTCAGAAGATGGCATAAAGGGAAGCTGGTTCCATAATTTGGTTGCCAGAACGGGGAGGCTTGATTGGGGTAAGTGAGAGCTGCTCATCTGCAGTGGATGCATGGCAAAGACAGGGCAGAATGAAATGCTACTACATCACATGTGGAGGTTAATATGTAGCACAGAGAGCAGAATGAAATGCTACTACATCACATGTGGAGGTTAATATGTAGCATAGAGGGCAGAATGAAATGCTACTACATCACATGTGGAGGTTAATATGTAGCATAGAGGGCAGAATGAAATGCTACTACATCACATGTGGAGGTTAGGTTGTAGCATAGAGGGCAGAATGGAATGACCACTGTAACTGTCCGTTATTACAACTTGTTAAAGGTACATTAAAGTTATTTTTTAAGTACGTTTTGTCTTCACAAAGCATTATTGTGTCAATACTGCAACCATTTACTATTTACTGAGTATATGTCAATGCTGTATGAGGACAACAACAGATTGTTTGGTTTCTGTAGAAAAACAAAAAAACGTGTTTCACTACATTACCCAAAGCCTTGATATACAGCCTTATAAAACGGAACCATATGTCTTTAGAAGGTTGTGGGGAACCAAAAGTTTTGCCAAAATGTTCTTTGTATTTGTGACTAAACTGCTGAAGGTAATGAATGATTCCCAGCTTGGAACAGACCAGGTCTGTTTTCAGATCAGAATGAATCAATAACTTCTAGTTCTAAAAAACATACTGATAAGATAAAAATACATGATAATAAAATAAATGAATAAATTATGCATTACTTATTGAATGGACATGGATATATTGATGGATAGGAATGCCTTAATGGGAACACAGGTTCATACAGAACAGAGACGGACTAACAGAGTACAGGAATGTCTCAGAAACATGGGTTCATACAGAACAGAGAGGGACTAACAGAGTACTGGAATGTCTCAGAAACAGGGGTTCATACAGAACAGAGACGGACTAACAGAGTACTGGAATGTCTCAGAAACACGGGTTCATACAGAACAGAGATGGACTAACAGAGTACTGGAATGTCTCAGAAACACGGGTTCATACAGAACAGAGAGGGCCTAACAGAGTACTGGAATGATTATGATTGAAAAGGTAAAAGATACTAGCAGCCTGTAGACAAATACTGTATGCCAGTAGCTGTTTATGTAAACTATTGTTTTTCCATTGTTGAGAGAGGAATGTTAGAATGTGAAGACAGATCTAGAATGACCCAGTACACAATAGCCATTGTAGTGTAAAACAGGGAATACACTGTAAACGTAAGGAAATATAACGCACTCACACAATATGGCAGAGAGTGGCTTTTAAAAGGATTTAAAGTATATATAGTATATATACCATCTGCTGTTAGTGCATATAACCAACAACGCAACATGCACAAGTGAACTGTTTTAAATCTTATTTTATGTCCAATTACATTTGACAGATTTTAAAAATTAGAAATCATTATTAGCATTATTACGTTGAGAAAAAGGCAAACACATGTGATCGACACAAAAAAACAGTTTTCCAGTTCCAGATGTAAAACTTTTTATTCTATGACTTTGTCTGTCAACACCAAACTTCTGATCAGTAAGTGTTTTGTTTAAAAATTGTCTTCAGATCAATACCCTGTATCCTTCAGAAGTCTACTAATAATCTTCCTCATGTAGGTGAGTAAATATCTCAGGATGTGATACTTGGTTAAACGTCCATGTAAAGTGAGACTTTCCGCTAGAGATCACACTTCGTCCCATAGATAATAAATAATATACAGATAATATTTACCTTGTTGCGCCTGTAAAGCGTCTGTATTATGGGAATTCGCTTATATGTTTGTTTTTCATACTTGTTTTGGTCATTTGCCCTTCGTTACACCGTAGCTTAACATTTCCTTCCTTGTTGTTGGCTGATTTTCAAAACACGATCCCGTGGGCATTTTTACTTTCCCTCTTATTTTTTTTTCTTTCAAAAATTAGGGGGTTCTTGTAATATATAGCTCTGCCGAATCTTGTTTTCAATGTCCCGTCTGCTATCTGGAAAAAAAGCATGAATATGTTACGCTAAAGTTTCTGGATATTATAAACTCTGTGAGTCAGTGCCACTCCTCTTCAACTGTGCAATTTGCATTTGATGATAAAAACCACAGACCACAAGACTGGTTGTCCTTTGGAAATACCATGCAAACCACATTCTGACTTAAAGTAGCATTCAGCTCCTAATTATACCCTGGCCTGGCCAGATATGTCAGAGGAACAGCACTTTTGTCCCTGATGGAAACATTGTGTGTGAGCTTTAGGGGAAGCTGTAGAACTCAGTAGAACCCAACATATCATGGAGCCATAAGAGGTGTGTGTGTGTGTGTGTGTGTGTGTGTGTGTGTGTGTGTGTGTGTGTGTGTGTGTGTGTGTGTGTGTGTGTGTGTGTGTGTGTGTGTGTGTGTGTGTGTGTGTGTGTGTGTGTGTGTGTGTGTGTGTGTGTGTGTGTGTGTGTGTGTGTGTGTGTGTGTGTGTGTGTGTCAATTCCATTTCAACCATAGTGAATTCAAACAGATAATCTAACTCAATTGCATTTTGATATCTTGAAAAGCATTGAAGATAATTGGAATTGTAATGTTCTCCGTTAATGGACTTGAATTAAAACGTTACTGACATCAACCCTTGGTGAGTTGTGTTTCCTTTAACTCAATCATTGATAAAAACTCTCATCACTATTATTCGTATTTCTTCTAAGTTGCCAATTTGTGAAATCCAAAAATATTGCAGGAACAAAACATGGCAATATACTCAGATATTTGGACAGGAATTGTGATTGTAAACAATTACTCTAACAGTAAATCATCACATGACACAACCCGTATGGCTTAAGACAACTTGTTTGGCTTCTTTATCATTCATATATATTTATCTGAGGACCATGTGCCTTGTCACAATCAATAACCTGGCACTGTGGTTCTAACAATGGAAAAATTGTGTAATTAAGCAGGGAGCAGTGAACTTAAAGAGACTACTGATAGCTCCCCTGTGTTAAACAGGAAATCAAGGACACGGACCCCCACATAAGAGCAGAGTTCGTGTAACGCCGTAATTGTAAACGCCTGCTTCACCAACAAGCAGTGGCATCTCAAATTAGAGGATAATTATCACAGGTGCCTTTTATTTCCTGAACATCACACCCCGTTGATTGTTGAAGGGTAGTGTACAAGTGAACCTTGATGGAAAGGTCAAAGCAAGCCTGGAGAGCTTGCAGAGGATATGTGCACAAAACATGTGGTGTTTTAGTAGAAAACTGTTATTCATGGCAAAGCTCAAGTTCAGAATGATTGGACCTTTGTATCTCTAACACAAGTGTACAGTGTCTATTCCATTGATGCATTTTTGACTAGAATACTAGCTACTACTTACATCAGACAAGATAATGAATCGCCAGTTCTACACAAATATACTTTAATATATATTATATTTATTAGGATTATACCACATGTACTGTATGTTTATATCCACATACTGTCAAACAAGTCAATGATGCTTGTAATCAAGTCAACTATCTGTCGTTTACTCATCACTGCTGTCACTAATTAGTGTTGTGATCTGTCATAGCTGTGAGCACCCAAACAGCCCTGTTCATACTGGCAGTTGAAATGTTTAGAAAATGTGCACATCTTATTCTTATTCTACTTGCATTTGATTTCAAACATTGAAAACTAGAAAATGTAATGGCAGGTATTTTTGTTTGACTTTTCTCTGCATCATATCTTCTGAATGAGAGGTGGCAAAAGCACACACATAAAATCCCCTCAGGAAGAAAAACTATTTGGCTGAATTCAGATTCTCTGAGTAAAAATGTAAATTCAATCCCAGGTGTAAAATTGTATCCGGAATCCCCAAAAAGGCTGGCTCCAACTCCCTCTACTCTAGATTTTATTACCTTTCAGCAAATACACATGGCTGTGTCAAGTTGAAATGTCCTATATTCCACCAGATTTTCACATTCAGAGAATGTTTGTCAGATCCAGGTCTGTAAAGTCTCAGTTTTTTATAAAGTGCCTGGCTAAGTATTAGTGACTTCCACTGAATTACCTTGTCAAAAATGAAGATTATTCATTTAATTGTCTCAAAAAGGGGCAGCAAAATCATATTCATAAAGTGTTTATGACGCATTGTCTTCTCAATGCAGCCCCTCCCAACACAACGTGAAGGGGAACGCTATCATCTGCAAAAGTTAGGTTTTGACATCACAGCTGACCAATGCTAGATTGGAAAAAGCAGCAGTCATCATTATATTACATAACATCAGACAAGAGACCAAAGGCCATTTTTTTCTCAAAACTATTTGCAAATTGTTCAGAACATTATCAGATTGTACCATTTGTGGATACTACAGGTTCACGATTGCAGAATCCAGATTTGAAGTCCTTTGAACCGGCCCACACCCTGCCAACTACTAGGTGCTTATGGTACTACTGCTACGCTGTCATTAGGAAACCAATTAGTAAACTGCATAACAAAGGGTAATCTGATTATAACGAATAAAACCTGCATTTGGATTTATTCACTCCACAACCTGACACATACTGGATTCAATTCACTGAAGCTTATTTTTAAAGATGTAAAATCCTTGTTTAACACTAGATTATTTCTAATCAGGACAAAGACAAAAAAATAATTATCTCTTTTGAAGGATCAAAATGAAAATATTCTCTGCCCTATTAAATTGTGGTAATCCAATCACATAACTTCTGAAAACCAGACCCAAGACATTAAGTTAAGATAAACTTAAGATGAAATTAGGCCACAAATCAAAATGTACTAATTAAGGTATTCACAGATCCTAAACAAGAGATTAGGCCCAAATGGTATTACACAATCTATTCACATTTATATACTTGGTTAATACAATATAGGAAATATTCACAACAGTCCTACCACACAAATTGGAAAATAAATTGTCATGTCACAGTACTGAGCTCAAGATCGACTTAAAGAGTTTGGGCTTTTTTTTCTTTGACATGCAAGGGTCAGAATCCACTTAATTAACTTTAGTGAATCAAAAAAACATGTGACCTGTTTGAGAAACAGAGGTCCTAGAGATAGACATAGACATGCAACATTAGATACACAACTGACCCGACACAAGTGAATAATTCTACATAAAATCACACACGCTATTTAAAAACAAAAACAAAGTTATGTGTACACTGATTCACAAGAAATTTGGCTTCAAAAAACGGAGCAGTAGGAGTGTTGAATTCACATCCAAACCATTCAGGAGAGCAGGAAAAATGTCCAATAATGAGACGGGGAATATGTGCACCTATCATTATATTTCTCCCAAATACATAATGCCATCTTTTGGAACCAGATCACGTTCCCAGTTCTCGTGCGCAATTTTTCACCACAAAAACAGGACAGAGAACAATTCAAATCAGTTTTTTTTTTCAAATTCAATGAAAATCTATTGTGCCAAGTTGAATGATATTCACACGTTAAAAATTATCATTTTCTATGATCCCAATCTTTTATTGATTGTTTTGACTATAGGCTATTTTGACAACTGTGATGGAAAGGAAAAATAAAAAAGTATTTATGTTTAATTAAAGCTAAATCTGGGGAAAACATTTGTTTCTTATGTTTATGAATAGGAACTTTACTGATACCAAAAGCAAATGAATCATAATCAATGCATATATCGGCTGCGTTTGTCAAGGTTGGATATATGCTGCGTTGCTGCTGTCATGCAATAACCAAATGAATAACTGCTAAGAGCGGGCTGGTCTTAAATATCCCTATCTACACTGCCTAGAATGAACAGTTCTGATCAAACGGACACCAATACATCCACCTCACCATTCCCATATGAATGCAAGCAAGCTGATGTAAGATAGGATTCTCACAATCCCTAACTAACAAACAGGTACAAATTGGAAACTTAACATGCTTTGACACTAGCTCTGTCTTATTCATGAAAAAGGTATTATGCTAGTTGTTAGCCCTGACGAATGTACTTATGATAAACATGAAATATTCTGATATACGATATATGACCAAACCATTTATCATCAGGATCAAAATGTAAGCTTCTCAAGAGCATGAATGTTTTGTTAATCCATAAGGTGCTAACTGCCATGGATCTATTACAAAAATTCAGGCAAATTTCTCTCATCGTTATCTTAATTTGAATTGGCTGGGAACTGTAATGGGCTGCAAAAAAGAGAGGAATTCTTGCTCGTTGCTGGAAAGTCTGTGAGCTGTGAACTGCATACTTACAACCCCATAAGCCCTAGAGCTTTGCAATGAAACTAATAAAGGTCCTTTTAAGAAACGCTCCTTCCTCTATAAGCTGTTTGCTAGCCAAGGAGAGTGGGTTGGACCTGCCCAAAACTAGAACTGCGTCCAATCACGTCAACAATAACTGGATTAAAATGAAGGATTGCTTGTTAGGACAGATCTATGTGCTGCCTTGATTCTCTGAAAGATTCTTTAATGTTGTGATGAGAGAAGGAAGGGTTAGATTAGCCAGTATATATCATGGGTAAGTCAGTGTATGTCATGGCGTCTCCTGGGTGCTATCCAAATCTGTTGCCCTGCCGGTGAGCGGGGGGGCATGCATTTATATGAATGGAGAAGGCAGCAGCACGGATGAGAATTTTCACAAGTCAACGCAACTGAGTTTGTCTGGGAGTTGTGGAATGCGTGTGGAATTCTATATCACCATATTCATACGATTTCTGAATACAGGAATAACCGGACAAGACAACGTTGATCATGTACACAAGATGCACACATGTCATTTATTGTGTTAGATGATAGTCAGGTAGGGTTAGCTTGTTGTTAGCTTCTACCAAATGGTTTTCACTAGACCTTTTATATAGACTGTAAACTATGTTCTGTTAACTGACAAATAAAGTTTCATTTCACAGTATAGGCCTGTTGTATTGTATGTTATCGCTGATACAGATAATCTCCACAGGTCGGTAGACACACATTCTTACAATTTAGAAAATAACCCCATGTCCCAGAATTAGATTTTATTTTCTTGATATCCCTTTGAAACTTCCCTGAACACACTTTTCATCTCTTTACCAACCCATGAAAAGCTGAGCTATTGATCCTAGTTCAATAGGTATTTTGTCCAAAAGATCAGCACAGGACTAACAAAAAATATGAAATCTTCATTCAGATATGACAAAAGATGGGGGTCCTTTCTACCTTTCAAATTCACAATAAGAACAAATTGGAAATCAGATTACACCAAAAAAGAGATCTGTTTTTATGGGAATGTCAAATATTTAATGTGATATGATTTAACATAACGATGTGCAGTGACATTAGTAGCCGAGGAAATTCAAGAGATTACAGAATCTGGAAGCACGCGGTGAGCAGGATAGTCAGTGACTTCACATTTTAGTTGATAGGCCATCAGCACTGATCCTGCTGTTACTGTTTCTGTAGCAATATCTCTAATGTATAGTGAAATACATGAATTACATTGGCACATGAACACCGTATAATCAGTTATTAAGTTATTTAGTTATAAGTCATTTTCAAAATAATACAGCATGCTATGAGTAAACCATATCTACTATAAAAGCAAATGTTTCATTCAAATATGAGCGAGGCCAGTGAAATGTGCTATTGCAAAGAGAGACAAATCATTAAAATATCTGTGTTTGCGGTGTAGCCTTTTCGGTGAGGTGTAAAAGTGGCATTGAGTTACTCACACTCCTACATTCTTTAAATGGAAAAGTTGAGAAAAAAAGTTGAGGTCAAGGGAAGTGAAGAAAACAAGCTCCTTCCTGAGTCAAACACAGCCACGATATATCCATACCATGGCAATGAAACTGAAGACTTGACTATTAACAGAACTGTTATGAGACTGACTCATACGTTTCTCAAAGGCCCTGCTATATGTCAACAAAAATGTTTGATAGACAGATTTCAAAATACGAGGGAAAAAAGATACATTTGCAAATAGATCCTTCAAATGTTAAATATTAAGTAAACTGGATATAGAACTAACCTTTTTCATTATCGATTATCAGCTGTAATACATTGAATAATATACGTATGTGAGAGGAATGGAAAATTATTGCAAATTCACACAACCCTGCTTTTCAAAGAAACCAGGCAACGCCAACATATGTTGCCCATCTCATACTTACATGATTAAGAGGAAATGTCTTAAAGCCATGAATGCCTATCAATATAAAGTGAGATCTTGATGAACACAAGCAGTATTCTCAATACACAAGCTCACCAATTGAATTTAAAATGTATATGAGCTGAAATGCATAGAAATGACAAACATATACAATGCTATAAATGATAGACTGAGATTCATGGATGTGAATGATAACTGAGAGGTTTATCTTAAAATCACATTATATTGTCCTATAAATGTTTAAATCAGTCACATTTCTATGGTCCTCATATAAGACATTCTCAGTCAGATAGACACTCACACATAAGCCTCGTGCTGACGGTCAAAAATGTATTTCTAAAGGGAATGAGAAGAAGCAGTCACTCTCCTAACTTGGTATTACAATAAAAGCTCTGCCTTGAACGTGTCACATGAGTCATGACACATTGTGTTTTGTTTTCATTTGAATGGTTCAATGCTGTTTTCAACAAGAATTAATTAACAATTCCAGCGTTTAGCACTTTTGGAAATTTGACCTGAAAATAACTCCCATAGTTTAACAAATCAGAAAAACCTAACCATGCAACGTGCCAATTACTCATTGATAGGTATTTACAGCCAGCAGCAAACAACCATCAGCATAGAAACATCAGCAAACAAACATCAGCATGAAAACATCAGCATACAACCATCAGCAAACAAACATCAGCATACAACCAACAGCATACAAACATCAGCAAACAACCATCAGCATACAACCAGCAGCATACAAACATCAGCATACAACCAGCAATATACAAACATCAGCATACAACCAGCAGCATAGAACCATCAGCAAACAACCATCAGCAAACAAACATCAGCATACAACCAGCAATATACAAACATCAGCATACAACCAGCAGCATAGAACCATCAGCAAACAAACATCAGCATACAAACATCAGCATACAAACATCAGCAAACAAACATCAGCATACAACCAGCAGCATACAAACATCAGCAAACAACCATCAGCATACAACCAGCAGCATACAAACTTCAGCATACAACCAGCAGCATACAAACATCAGCATACAACCAGCAGCATATAGCCAGTAGAATACAACCAGTAGAATACAGCCAGTAGAATACATCAGTTCAAGCACCCTGCTCAGAGCGTAGTCTTTTAGTAGGGGCGTTACACTGTAGTAGGGGCGCTACACTGTAGTAAGGGCGCTACACTGTAGTAGGGGCGTTACACTCTAGTAGGGGCGTTACACTGTAGTAGGGGCGCTGCACTGTAGTAGGGGCGCTACACTGTAGTAGGGGCGCTGCACTGTAGTAGGGGCGCTGCACTGTAGTAGGGGCGCTACACTGTAGTAGGGGCGTTACACTGTAGTAGGGGCGCTGCACTGTAGTAGGGGCGCTACACTGTAGTAGGGGCGCTGCACTGTAGTAGGGCGCTGCACTGTAGTAGGGCGTTACACTGTAGCAGGGGCGCTGCACTGTAGTAGGGGCGCTACACTGTAGTAGGGGCGCTGCACTGTAGTAGGGGCGCTGCACTGTAGTAGGGGCGTTACACTGTAGTAGGGGCGCTGCACTGTAGTAGGGGCGCTGCACTGTAGTAGGGGCGCTACACTGTAGTAGGGGCGCTACACTGTAGTAGGGGCGCTACACTGTAGTAGGGGCGCTGCACTGTAGTAGGGGCGCTACACTGTAGTAGGGGCGTTACACTGTAGTAGGGGCGTTACACTGTAGTAGGGGCGCTACACTGTAGTAGGGGCGCTACACTGTAGTAGGGGCGTTACACTGTAGTAGGGGCGCTGCACTGTAGTAGGGGCGCTACACTGTAGTAGGGGCGCTACACTGTAGTAGGGGCGTTACACTGTAGTAGGGGCGCTGCACTGTAGTAGGGGCACTGTACTGTAGTAGCGTTTTCGCCTACCGTACACAGATATTTTGCTTGTCTGCACATCTTTTTGTGCGCCCGATACAATACAAGCATATTGGAAGGAACTATACAAATGTGAGGCGGTTTAATTTAAAGTCTGATAACATCCCACCTCTTGTACATTTTCTACATCACCATCTATTCATTCCAGATGAAATATCACTCCTCACTTGTCTTTCTGATTGACATGCATCATATTTGTGGGTTCCACACATGAGATAATTTCTACTATTAGTTTGTAATAATATCACATTTTATATGATATGAATATAAAATGATATACCTCCAAATTTGTGGTTCAAAAAGGTCTAATTGAAAAGGATTGTATAAACCAATTGTTCTTACAGGAACGTATAGAATTCCTGTATTATTGCCATATCACATTTAGTAGGAGGCTTTTTTATTGAATACATCTGTACCTAGAAATAGAATAAAACAAATGGTCTGCTCTGTCCCAATGACTCACGAGCATCACCCGTCCCAGGTTATTCAACATGCTCTCTCAGAAATGTTTCAGCAAGGTTACCGGCTATGAATTTAAATGATTGCAATCATCATAATTTGTACCTTGTATAGGACAGCCAATCATGCCAGAATAATTCCTACCTTAACTGTAAACGTTCCATGGTGACTGACTAGCAACAGGGTGCTAATTTAAAGCCTGGCTATTGTTACTGTGAATATGCAACACGTGATGGTATTACCAGCACCAACATGAGCACCAACATGGTACAATAGATAATTAACTAACGTTCTAGCCTTGTCCTCGGAAACTTTCAGTAAAAAACGAAAATAAAAAAACCCTGTGGCTTTTTGAAGGCTAAATCATTGTCGATTGTTAACATTATTTGGCAGAAGCAGAGCTCAGTCTACCCACATTTCATACATTATTAGCGCCAGGTATGAAGCTACATATTTGATGTAATTGTTGTAGTTATTCTGCCATATCGTGGCCTGAAGTTTCCAATCGATTGCCACCAATAACCTGAGTTTGGCAGTGGCCATGTTAGTTTTACGTTAACCTGTCTGCCAAAACTGTGCTTGTTGTGCTTGAATTAACTGGGAACTGTGCTTGTTGCTGCTTGAATTGGCTGGGAACTGTGCTTGTTGCTGCTTGAATTGGCTGGGAATTGTGCTTGTTGTGCTTGAATTGGCTGGGAACTGTGCTTGTTGCTGCTTGAATTAGATGGGAACTGTGCCTGTTGCTGCTTGAAATGGCTGGGAACTGTGCTTGTTGTGCTTGAATTGGCTGGGAACTGTGCTTGTTGCTGTGGAATTGGCTGGTAATTGTGCTTGTTGTGCTTGAATTGGCTGGGAACTGTGCTTGTTGGGCTTGAATTGGCTGGGAACTGTGCTTGTTGCTGCTTGAATTAGCTGGGAACTGTGCTTGTTGTGCTTGAATTGGCACGGAACTGTGCTTGTTGTGCTTGTTGGACAACATGTTTAGGTGGACTATATTCACAGTATGTGTCTGCTGTGTTAAGACAGATTTAAGGTCAAATTTACTTGGAATAGCTAAACACACATTATGACAAGATCAAGAAGCATAATAATCAGAACAAAGTACCAGTCTGAAAGAGGCAGTTGTATCCTGCTGCTAATTTCTACGGCTGCTTTTCTGCCAGTCATCAGAGTACTGGGTGTGTCTGACATCACAAGGCTGACATCACAAGGCTGACATCACAAGGCTGACATCACAAGGCTGACATCACAAGGCTGACATCACAAGGCTGACATCACAAGGCTGACATCAATGTGTGCACAATGTGTGCAAAATTACAATAGTAACAATTAACTATTCCTTGATAACCATTACTACAAAAACATAACAAGGTGTTAAGTTTTAAGGTTTTAGGGTTTAGGAAATGTATATACATGCGTCATGGTGTTGTTGACAACATGAGAACAGATAACAACGTACGTAATGTCAGCTGTTACTTATTGTGATGACATTATAGTGACCAATATGTCAGAGTGGAATAAGTATAGAATAAGTATGTTTTATGGTTTTATGACAACATTATAACTGGTTGTGACAAGTTATATCAGACGTTATTATTTGTTATGACATGCATTTATGCGGATTCACAGGTCTCCTCCTCTACCTAGAAATAAACAACGATCATCACTATAAAACCAAATTAGCCGACAATGATGGAACATCATAAAAGACTACAGCCACCCAGGCTACGGTCTGTTCACACTGCTGCCGTCTGGAAGAAGTTACCAGAGCATTAGGGCACAGTCTACCAGACTCACAGTTAACCTGTGAGGCCTTAAGAGTTCTCAGTTACCAGAGCATTAGGGCACAGTCTACCAGACTCACAGTTAACCTGTGAGGCCTTAAGAGTTCTCAGTTACCAGAGCATTAGGGCACAGTCTACCAGACTCACAGTTAACCTGTGAGGCCTTAAGAGTTCTCAGTTACCAGAGCATTAGGGCACAGTCTACCAGACTCACAGTTAACCTGTGAGGCCTTAAGAGTTCTCAGTTACCAGAGCATTAGGGCACAGTCTACCAGACTCACAGTTAACCTGTGAGGCCTTAAGAGTTCTCAGTTACCAGAGCATTAGGGCACAGTCTACCAGACTCACAGTTAACCTGTGAGTCCTTAAGAGTTCTCAGTCAGCAGCATAAATCTCCTGAACATCTAACCATATTGAAACTATCCATGCCATTCAATGCACAGTAGTTTATTTTCATGTAATTAGTACACACCGCTACTCTTATATTTATACAAATTCTATTCATATTGTCCATATTATATTAACTGCATTTTAATTTGCATTGTGTGTACATATTCATTCATTTTTGTTTGTTTTTTGCAATTAGAATTCTTGCTATCAATCTTTATATCTGCGTCGATACCTTGTTATAAGAATTTCATTGTTCAGAACGATGCTATGTTATTCAGCGCATTTGTCAATAAAATACTTTGACTTGACATGCCATTTGTGGCATTGTCCTGTTGACAGTTGAAATTGTCTCCAATCAAGCGCTGTCCAATGGGTAAGGCATGGCGATGCAAAATGGACCATGCTTGACAGATGGTGCCAATCACTCCTCCAGCACCTTTTCATTTGGTTTGTGTCTCACAATGTTCTCCTTTGTGATCGGAACACCTCAAACTTTGATTGTCTGTCCATAACACTTTTTTCCAATCTTCCTCAGTCCGGTGGCTGTGTTCCCTTGCCCATCTTAATCTTTTATTTTTTGTTGGCTAGTCAGAGTTATGTCTCTTTCTTTGCAACGCTGCCGAGAAGGCCAGTAGGCTGAAGTTGCCCCGTCACTGTTGACGTTGAGCCTGGTGTTTTGGAGACGATTTGATTGAACTCTCCAGACTGCTTTATTATCGTGTGTCAGAGTGTAGTCGCGGCCGCTGCAGTCCAAAAATCTTGTTTTATCATATTGTGATATTATCGGAAATGCAATTGATCATTAAGCCCAACTATACACTTTAAGTTATTTGTCGTTCTGTTTAGTTGTGCACCAGTAATCCAGCGCTGGTTAAATACTAGACTGAGCACATTCTGAGTTATTTTGACCCAGACAGTTAAGTTGCATTACTTACCCAAAATGTTTAATTTTTCTATTTCAGAGATATGCTATATTAGGCTTGCCTTCAGCTTAATTCCATCAGCTACACATAAATAAAAGTTATTCATATTAAGTCTGTACACTGCACATCTACATGTTTCTTGAATAAATATGCAGATTACTTTTCCTAATGTAAAATAAATGACATTATTACTGATGATATGTATTATTAGTATAGCTGAACATTAGGATATGCATTGACTCTTAGGAAACTCAAGCTTGTTTTTGTATGTGTATATGGTCCAGTATTATCATGTGACAATATTTACACAGAACAGATAATCAAGAAAGATGCTTTAGAAAACAATGCACAACAATGTACACGTTTTTCTTTTATTCTATTAATGCATCTGATTCATAACATATGAGAAATCTTTATAAATATCTAAGAATACATCTTTAACTAAAAACACTTAGGAAGTGTATGGCAATGCACATTGATCGCAGTTGCTTTCAGTAACATTTCCTCTTAATCAATATAAGTACTGACAGTTGTACTGAGCAGTCATAGAGTTGTCACTAAACTCTAAGTGTCAGAAAACAGAATGTGATGTGTCCATATATATGTCAACTACAGAAAGCATAATTTCAACTCACTGATATTCAGATATTGTTAAAGGTGCCGTTAACAGTTTATTACTCAGCTTTGATACATTGGCAGATCTTTATCGTATTCGATCAGGCACTAACTATTAAAAACTCAAAAAGGGAACACAAAAATATCACAACTGAAAGGGGAAAACAAAGGTCACAGTCATTGCCTTTGACGACCAAATGTTGAATCAGCTATAAGTACACATAGCTATGTTATAATAGTTTTCCTCGGCCATCTAAACCAACGAGGCCAGCAGTCCAGCTACTGCAGCACACTGATGTACTACATCACTAGGTAAAGCCTCTGACAGCCAGAGCCAACGGCTTGTTGAAAGCTCGACACACCCAGCCAACAAACACAGAACAGCCAGGACCAGAACTGCCTGCACTTCAGCCAGGGAAGCCACTCTGTATAGACTACAGACTCAGGCAACAGTTATACCGACATTACCTGACCATTCTCAAAGCCACCACCTTGTGACATGTTCCTAATAGGTTAACATTACATGTTACCTTAACAGAGCTACATGAGTATGACATTACACAGACATCAGATGGTAGAGAGAATTCGCCCCCATGTGGTGCACACTGAAATAAAAGTGTAAGTATTTACATGGGAATCCATGTAATGAACATATTGAATGGCATGCCGGATGCAATGTGTGCAAAAAACTTTGCATTTAATCCCCACTAGCAAAGTATAGCTGGACTGAGACATCAACATATGACATGTACAGTAGCATATACACACATGTGCTCTTATATCTGTCCATCTGATATGGGACGCAGACGCACCAGATAGTACATAAATGATGGAACCATACTGAAGTGATTCTCAATTGCGGACCTGGAAACTCAAACGGGTGCACGTTCGTGTTGATATGCGAACACTACAATACAAGAATAGTGTATAGAAGAAGAGTGCATAGAAGAAGAGTGTATAGAAGAAGAGTGTACAGAAGAAGAGTGCATAGAAGAAGAGTGCATAGAAGAAGAGTGTATTTAGGGCAGGATCGGGATTTAGATAGTGTTTCACTGTTAAAACAATTAGTCACGTAAGTAAGTAAATGTCTCCCTTAATATCATTAATTATATTCTTCGTCCACTTAATACACGGACATGTTGTCGTGACGTACAATCTTTATATCACAATCAGTGTGGGGGTGAGTTTTGAGCATCAGTGAGCAAGGTGCCTAATATACAGTGTAGTATGTTTAATTATAGCAGAGGAATAGGTGAGATATAGGTGAGATACTGCAGGTACTATAAAACAATGTGTAGTTGCAATTCTATTGAAGGAGGCTATCAATTTTATATTAAAAAAAATGAATTAATATTTATATATCCAAACAGTTAATTGATTCCTGTTTTAACAGGCTTGAAGTCCGGTAAAGTTTACAATAATTCCAAAAGATATCCTCTAAGTAACTTAAAAACATTAATAGCAAACAGCACACATCACACTTGTATTTGCTAACGCCGACATGCAGAAAATGTAAAAATAACTTACCAGAAAGACATAATTAATGAGGGAGCTGAGGAGGAGAACCCCCAAACTGTAGAAAACCAGAGTGGCTCCCATCCCGGAGTCCCTCTGCAGAATCACCAAAGGCTTCTTAATAGATGTTGATCATAGTTTTAACGGCTTAATAAAGACTTTGTCTTAAAAAACGAGTGCTCTTTATTCCATCTCTCATATGCTCAGTGGCTTGTAAAATCATATCTGTACCTCATTGCTTTCCCACCCTCCTTTTAAATCTACAACACAAGAGAATGAGCCCTCTCACATTATTTCTCTGCATCTGCCTGTCTGCTTTTTTGTTGTTAGGGGTTTTTTTACTCCTGAAATTACATCCACATGTCAGAACTATTTATGTCGCTCTGGTTCTGCGGTGGGAAGTTCAAATGATTCTTTGTGCAGAAGAACCAAGTATTTTTAGGTCTCCTATATTTCAGACTTAAACACTTCAGTATGGAGCTCTGTGCCTTATTGGTGCCATACCCCATACCCTTATCCAGAACTCATAACATATATATGAATTAATAAGTGGATCATACCAACATATGTAGGCTATTAGGTTATTTGGTGTATCTAGTGCACAAACCCATGGTTCATCCATCAAAGTAGATAAACCAGTTGAATTCAATAATAATTTACATTACATTACAATCATTTTTACAGTAAATATGCTATTAAAACCCGTTTTTATATGAGTATTGCTATGGCGAAACATACATTATAGTTTCTTTTAAGCAACCCCAAAGATATACTTTCGGATTAACCATATGCATGGGTGACTATTGATCCGCTGCAACTTATTGCACGGAACAATAATAAGTAAATAGTAGCTAATATCCCAAGTGGATTAATGCAATAACCCAATGTAACGCTATTCTGTTTACTCATGTAAAGTAGATCAGACTATAGATTACACTTACACTAACACACCCTTACTTATATATAGATTACACTTACACTATTGGCGAGAGACCACACTCTGATACATTTCAGATATCTCTGTGCCACCAACATGTACTCCTTTAAAGGTAAATCATCAAGTTACAGGGGTATCCCTAACAGTATCATGACTCCAGATGTGGACGGCAGCGGCTCCAGATCTGTTGTGAGTATGTGGATGAAAAGGGGGATGAAAGGAGGTGTTAAAGGAGCCTGAGAGCTTCTCATTGGTCCGGGGATTGAAAGGGGAGGTGTTAAAGGAGCCTGAGAGCTTCTCATTGGTCCGCTCTCTCTTGCGTTAGATCAAACCATCACTCCAACATTTAATTCTCTCCGACCTTCAACGCTATCTACACTTTAAACCGATTATTTGGCTGATATTTAGCAGCTTTTGTTGTGTTTGCAGTCGACATTTTAGGGTGTAAATGCCCCTGGACGTTTTTTAGACTACATTGTAATTTAAAAATGTGAAACGCCCACTATTTTTAATGAGTAAATATAGAATGTATAGTAGTGCAGAAGAGCAGCAATGTCTAAATGTGTGAAGATTTGTGCAACAGGAGCAATGTAGGTTCTAGTTCCAGATGAACATGTGAGTTTGCATATGCAAATTGGGCAAAAAGAGCAATATTCAGTTGTACAGTTGTGTAAAACAAGATGAATGTCTAGTTATAGTTCAAGCACGCATCAATAATCTGATACACAGCAGCTAGGAAAAACTCCCTAATGGATTGATTTTAGGAAGAAATCTAGAGAGGAACGAGGCTCTGAGGGGTGGCCAGTCCTATTCCGGCTGTGCTGGGTGAACTAATGATAGTTAAGTTTAATAATTATTAAATGCAGAGAGTCTTATACAATAGTCCAGGTCAAATACATGACTAGTCACAAAGGAATAACCGGGAGGGTTGAAGGTTGAGGCAGATTGGAATCTGAAACTGTCAGGTATCATCAGCAGCTCAGCCTGCAACACACTGTGGCCTTATGAGGGGTCTGCTACATGTCATTAGGGCCGGTCAGTCCCACAGTGTGGTCAGTAGGCACATGTCCTCCTTAATGGAAGCAGAAACAAGACACATTGAAAGGTTAGACACCCTAGTTCCCTACGTCCCCGGCACAATAGTAGAGCAGCATACATCTGAGACAGGGGGGTCCAGTGAAACTGTGGCCCTAAACAGGATAAACCCTGGACAATGCTCATGTCCTGCATTTCAATATATCTATCAAAAGTCTGTCAAACAGGACATGGTGTCAGAATAAAACGAATAAATTATAGATTTAGCTGAAGATTATTCCCCTTGGATAGAATCGAAGTCTACAAACTTTCCTGACACACAGCACAAGTTTAAACAACATGTGGAGTGAACGTTCTCATCAAACCACACAGCAGATAGTCAAAGAGGATATTTCCAAATTGAGAAAGGCAGAACTCAAAAACAGATCGACACTCATTCAAAACCCCCCAAGACATGTAGATAGCGTGGAAACAAAGTGCATGGAGAACAGGACAGTTGTCCAGCTAATGGCAAACAGGGTACAAAAAAGATCACATATCAATAAACAGGACAAGTGATAATGGACTGTTCATTGATTCAGCGATGCAGAAACATCGGACATCAGAGACAGAGCAGGCCTTTGCTGACATGGAGATAGGAACACAAACAGCACAGACAGCACAGTCACATTTTTAACTGGACACTGTTTAACAAGTGATGAGACAATTCCCCGGGACAAGGCACTACACACCTGGACCCAGATATCCAAATATCACTTCCCTTTGCTCCGTTCCCAGTTGAAATAAGAGCATCCATCACTGTCTCCTAGACCCACAGGCCAAGGCACTGTCAAGCTCAGTATGTCTTGACCCCAGAGATTTAAACAAGTTCATCGATCCATTTGAACAAGGTCATCAATCCAAAATACCCCTTACTGTTATATTACATCATCAGGCTACTGGGCTATCAAACGAAGAAATGTACGCTCACATCGTTTTAAAAGATTAGTGAAGCATATGAAGGCCTCCCTGGAGTCGTGGAAGTTGTGGACAACATCCAAGTCCAGGGTTGAAGTAAATAAGAATTAAACGAAAATCTCCGGTCGATGTTGAAGAGGTTTCGCTTCAAAAGACTACGACTCAACCCGGACAAGAGCACAGATGATTGTGAGAAATAGGATGTTTTAAAACCAGATTAAAACCTGCAAACAGCCTACTGGACCTCTAGTTTTGGCCCAGTCTGTCCTGCAGGAGCAAACGAAATAAAAAATACACAAAGCTGTGATTTCATGAATATTCTTGGAATACCGTGAAATGTATTCCTGAATGTCAAGTCATTAATTTATTATTTGACTGATTTACAAAGGGTAAAAAGCAGCAGGTGGGATACTACCTGGTCCTTTAATACGGAAAGGTCATCAGTGATTATGGAAGCCCACTGTTATGACACCCACATGTCACCACTACACAGAGGAAGAACCACTGGGATTCATGTTCTCCCTATCTGATAAGTATACGTTTGCCAGAAGCATTTATGCTAAATACCAAAGTGCCTGTCATCCACCCTAGTAACTTACCTTCAAAAGCCACATTAATTATGCCAGGAAAAAAGAACATCAAGCCTTGAGATCCTGTCCAGATTCCCTGAACCTTTAAAACGATCTCTGAATCTTGTCTGTTCGGTGTGGCACAGAAAAAAGGTTTGTGAAATTCAAGGATAGAATAAAAATGTGAATTACGTAATAACCTGCACCCGCCAGGACATCCCAACACAACAGCAAGCACAATCTCTCTGTTCTTCAATCTAATTGCCACATTCTGCTCTATTATACCCCATATGGCCTGTACTTACCCACTCTCTTTTCCAAACAATCTGCTATTACTGTGGCTGCAGGACATCTCTCCAAACGCCCCTTTAACCTCTCCCAGTACGTCGGAAAACATGTATCCCACTGTAACCGCGGTGACAGTTTCCACGGTTTCCAATGTATCGGCAGTGGCTCTACAGGTGTCAAGCACTTGACCGAACCCTGTCCAGACACCACAACACAGTTTTATCTGCATACAAAAACCAACATTAGCTGCTACACTGTGTTATGTAACATAATCTGATGATCCTACTGGTAGTAGTTGCCTAGTTGGCCAGCTAGCCATTTGAGTATTACCATACATATTCATACATTGAGGTCTGTTGCACAGCTAATTTTACTTTCCATGGACGTGAGACAGGGCAAACTGTAAAGCATACCATTTATTTATGAAAATATGGGCTTTTTACATACAATAGAAGTCAAGTATTTTTATAGTTTAACCCTTTTTTTAACCAGAGAAGAGAACAAAATACCAGAGAACAAATTCTAATGTTCAAGTCCTCTACAAAGGCTACAGCACTTCATGACCAGAACCATTATGGCATTGCATGATCAAAAAGATGACAGAAGTTTTTGTAAAGTTATCTTGAAATAGATCAAGTCCAATCTTGTTGAATGATAACTGCCTAGATTTCGTGTGCCATATTTACAAGAACTTCATTGTAAAGAATGATGCTATGTTATCTGGTGCATTTGACAAATAAAATACTTTGACTTTGAAGTTTTATTGATAAGACGACTGCCAAGTTCCTGGAGGCCTTCTGTCACCTATCCTTTTAGCCAAAGGAGGGCACTGTGGCCCATTCTTTACATGATGACAGTTGAACGGTGTGGAATTTCTATTGTCATGGTAGAAGGTTCAAGTTCATGGAAACATGTTCTATTCCATGCTGCTACATCGTCCAAGGACAGTTTAAAATACTCCTATATAAACACTATTTGATTTCTTAGAAATAAAAACAGAGATATTATAAAATAAATTATTTGCTTTAGATTGTGTGTCTTCTTCATATGCTAATCTAATCAGGAGTCCTGAGATCTTGCCCTATCACATATTTTACATAAGTGGACTTCTCTGATTGGTCAGAGAAAAATAGAGGGGAATTGAAAGACAATCACACCTGAGTAGAGTTCTTTAAGAGAACCCAGTGTGTGCCAAATGCCAACCTACTGTTAACATCTGAGGGATTGGAGACGTGTCAGATAAATTCTGCATGTGAAACAGTACGATACAATGCTGAGTGGAATCACCCAACTCTTACTTTGTTAATTCAACGTAAGAAGTTTCAAGACATTTTCCGTTTCTGGATATAAAATATGATCATCATTTAATTAATTAATTCATTAAAAGTATTTAAAAACACATTTCCAAATATAGCACACAGCAACAAGACAATGCCTTTTAGGAAATTGTAACCTGATCCTTTAAGGTGACTCTGCTTCTATATTTAACCAAACTAGTGTTGGACTGTTTAAATAGCGGACAATAGTTTGTTGGTCTTTAAGGTCACTGTGTTGGACTGTTTAAATAGTGGACAAGAGTTTGTTGGTCTTTAAGGTCACTGTGGTGGACTGTTTACATGCCTAATTTATAGGCCTCAATAACAAATGTATGAGTAGATTTTGCTCTGAAAGTCATGTTTATATAATGACAACATTATGTCAAAATCAATTGCAGGTGACATTAACTACTGTACGCTAACACTTAGCTTGTACAAATATTTCTTAAAATCCGTTTTCCGATTTTAAACATGGTTTAACAGCGTTTAGTAATTAAGGTATTCATTTCAAGGCAATTAATCTTGAATGTTTTGTTGTTTTACTTGCTGCCTGTGATTTTACAAAACAGTTAAACATAATTTGGACAGTAGTATGAGTTGAATTACAGTTAACCTCATATGTATTTTAAGTCTGAATAACTCCATAGCACATACATGTTGTTCTTACTGTTTGTGTCAAACTAAGTGTTGTCATGTGTCCCCTGTTTCCTTGACCAGGTTGTCATTGTAAATAACAAACGGTTCTCAATAGGTTTAACTGGATTAATAATGGTAAAATGTTTACCAAATACACTTTACTTAAATAGTTAGTCAACAAACTAGGATGCGTGTGAAAAAAAAGTTGTAACCTCCCAGTCTCTTGCCATAGTTCTGGGCATTGAACTTCTACAAAAAGTTCTACTAGTTACCCGGGATGTGCAAAGTTCAGCCACACTACCAGTTGAATCAGCCTGATAATTATGTGTTACGGCTGTTATTGATATGTTATTCTATAACTTACGGCTCAAACATTCACATTTCAGTCAGCACCCTTCAGTGTTTCTCCATCCTGAATAAAAACAATGTTATTGTGTATAATTCTCTTATTATTATTAAATCCAAGCAGTTGATCCAATCTAAGTGGTCGCTGTCTCTACTAACCCCTGTTACAGCACAGCTGCACTGAAGGTCGCTTCGGGTTGTTCGGGGGCCAAGTGACAATTGTCTTTGTAAATGTTCTGGAACTTTTCCAATATACATGCCCGGGTGAACAACAGACAGCCACCAAAATAACTGGACAGGTCGTGCATGTTTTACAAGCTTTCCCATTGTGGAGTCCTACCGAGAGCAATATCCCATCTGGATGGACAATCACCTCATATAATGTTAGAGGTTGGCACGTACAGCAATGGAGGAGCTTTATCCATTTATACCTGATTGAACTTCTGAGTTTCCATCCGTGTTGCTATCTAGGTTGACACTCATTGACTGGCTTGGATTGTGCAGATACAAGTGCAGGTCAGCAATGAGTTGAAAAAAGGCATTAGCACATTATAATGAACAAAGCAGTGGTATGCTTCGAGGTATTTGGACGAGTATGTTAATTTCATTAAAATTTGAATGTAATTTAAATGATTTCATGCTTGGTAGAACATTTTACTTTGACAGGACACTAGATCAGTAGCAAGTGTGTAGAGATTAACATCAGTCAACTCAGATGAACCAATGAAAATGTTCATATAACCTTGCCATCTGAGTTGTGCTGGTAGCTGTCTGTGTGACCATTTAGTGGAAGAGAAATACATCTATCATCAGTGTATATATTCCCTTTAATTACTTATTACCAAGGGCGTAACCACGCTAGAGCTCATCAACATAATCGCTAAATTTCGCAACTTTTCACATTCCCTGGCAACAAAAAATGTAATCTAGCGAGTGACAAAGTTGGCAATTTTCTTTCATGCTTATTATTACAAACAGGAAACTGCCAGTCACATTCAGTATTTACTTGTGTTTGAGTAGGAAATACAGTGAAATAAATGAAAATATATTAATTGACAAGTTTAGAAATATTTATGTATTAACAAGAATAAACGGACAAGTTTTTAGAAGGAAATTTGAACCCACAATTACTGATGCTCCAGACACTCAACTAGTCCACTGGTGGACCATTTTAACATGTTTCAGCTGTGCTAACATAATTGCAATGATCTATTATACTTTTAAAACTAAAACTTGGGTTAACGAACAGAACATGCTGTTGGAACACGGGACCAATGACTGCAGATAGCAGGCCTCTGAAATGCCTGTGTATATATTTCCTTAACAAAAATCAGCAGTTTCCAGCTACAATAGTAATTTTTAACATTTAAACTGTCTACACTGTACTTGTGATTAACGATATGTTATTTTAATTGGAATATTATGCTGTGGATGTTCCTGGAGAGGACAGCTCAGATCAACTATCACTCATAATAAACCTTGTGTGGTATGTACACAACAGCCACTTGGTTTTATTCTAGCTGATCCACCCCAAGAGGAATCAAAACTAGAAGCAGTTCATATGCTGTCAGGTCTACTGCCCACAGAGACGATTCTCCCCCTACTGTCACTAATGCTCTGCAAATCCCTGCAGATAAAAAACATCTGTCCCATTAATAAATAATCGACCCCACACAGGTCTTTATGTCCTTCCTATTTCAGACAATACTCAGACAGTGTAGCCTATATTCAGTATGACTGTAGGATAAATGCAGGGAACTATGAATATTTTTATGAAAGGATCATTTGATTAGCAATCCTCACTCGATACTTTTAGCAGAGAGCTTCAGATATAGCAGAGACAATAAAAGGTTCATAATTCAGTTATGAGAATCGGTGCAGGAGAATTCTATATAAAATTGGTTTCCACGTAGGCATTTTATTAATGTATATTCACATTCTGCTGTCTGTCTTAAATAGAAGCACAAAGCGTAACCTTTTATAGTACTGTCCTTATTGTTGGCAGCATGACAGGCAGGGAGGGGGGGCTAAGCGTGACACCTGGACAGAGACAATAAAGGTCCGTGGCCCCACCAGAACTCTGCACAGAGTGAATTGTATCAAGGGCATTCCACCCAGTCTTCTACTCTCTGCTGTGTCATTTCTCCGGCGGCCCCTGTGTTCAGTTGTGTGCATCTTCATTCTCACAATGGCACCAAAAAAGAAGGAAGAGCCAAAAGAAGCCCCCAAACCCAAGGCCCCGGAGCCTGAGCCTGTCAAGATCCCGGAGTTTAATCCTGCTGAAGTTGTGGTACTGAAAAAAGTTTTTGCATGAAATTAGCTTTGGATTTGCATGTTGGGCTGTGATTTTGATAGTGGTGGAAATTAACATGATTTTTTTTTCTCATTATGCGTCTTTAATTTTGTCTTATATATATTATACATGACAATGCGTGCTAATAGATGCAAATATTGTTACTCGGCTGTCATACAGCAAATGATATCAACTGAAATAAGGCTAATCTTTTTCACTTCACCTGACCTTTCAGGGAGTTGGCAATTACAGTTTGGTCTTCCACAGATATACATCTGTATTCTGAAGAACATAAGAGACGCCATGTGATGTGAACAGTGCTGTGCATGGAAATAGGATTCCCACTGTTCTGCAGTTTGAACATGGATACAAGATAAGATAATGACAGTAGCATTACAGGTTGATGAGCAACAATGAGTATTTAAATGACCAGAACATGTCTACAGGTACTTAAGAACTTTTAGAACTTAGTAGAGTTCTGATTCTTCTTTTCTGTGTGGTATATCATCACAAGCCACATTCTGTACATAATAAACAACAGCTTGAACTTGTTGGGAGCTAAATTAGGTAGCTTATGGGCCTACATAAGACTACCTGGGTCAATGTGTTTGTATGGTTGAAGAAGCAGAAGGTCTGGCATAGAAATCACAATGATTGAAAAAAAATTAATTAAAGATTGGCTGGACCGGCCCAGGCACCAAAATATAAAATGTTCTTCTCCTATTCTCCCGTGTTTCCCGTTTCTTAACATTTTTGGTTCTTTGAGAGTGACTGAAGTTACATTCTCACACTATTAATGAGACATGTAGTCACTGTTCATGTGATCCTTTGTATCACCTTGTATTGGAACAGAGTTGCTGTCTAATTTAGAAAGCAAGAGCTGTCAGTCAAAGATATGTTGCCACAGTCAGACAGAGGCCTTGGGAGAAGGTCAGTCATCAATCGACACACGCTAAACCCTGGATTAAGTATTCTGAATAAGTGGAGTGTGACTGGGGCCTGATTAATCTTTGGCGTGGACATCTGATAGTGAGGGCATCAAAATATGGTCTTGGGGTTGGGCCAACGATCAAGGTCAAAGAGTCATGTCTTAATATGTTTCACCTCAGCTTTTCATTTCTGCTCTTCCTCACAACATGTTCATAATGATTTTGTTTTTCCTTTAAGCTTGAATTCACCGCTGAGCAGATTGAGGGTAAGATATTTATTGTTGTTACAGTTTGTCTGTTTGGCCGTCTCTTTATAATGGCTACTGATACTACATATCTAATGCATGAAACCATGGTTTGGCTCTGGAATGGTGCACTTATTTAAACAGTGTTTGTACTACATGAATATCAATTCACAATAATGTCTCCCATAACAACAAGGAAAACACTACTGGCTCCAGTAAATAAAAACAAGACATACTGTGATGAGACCGAGCAAGCCAATAACATTCTCTCCTGAAAGCAGGAAGCAATCACCATTTGATTTCCTGTGGCGACGGGCTGTTAGCAAACCACAGATTGTGGCATTTCCAGCCTCGCCTTCAAATTGTGATCTGACTGCTGCTTGGTCTGTCGCTTCGAGAGCCTGGGGAGACATCTGTGGTATTCAAAGCGCTAAGATGGACAGAATATGAACCAAAAACTGTTTCTGTTGATCTCCACACAGATTTCAAGGATGCATTTCAACTGTTTGACAGGACACCACTTAATGAGATGAAAATCACATACGGACAATGTGGTGATCTGATCAGGGCACTGGGGCAAAACCCGACCAATGCTGAAATCATGCATGTCCTCGGAAAGCCCAAACCTGAAGGTAGACAACTGGCAACAATGTTTGATCAGTTCTGCATTAAGGTTTAAAGAGTTTGGAATATTGATGGTATATGTTATGTATTTTCAATGTCAGAAATATCATATACCTGATGTTGTGGTACATTGTAATTACATTGTAATTGGGTGGATGGCTGTTTCCATGACAGTTGATAAAGTTGTTTTTATACAGAGATGGCAACAAAGATGCTGGACTTTGACGGCTTCCTGCCTATTCATCAGTACATATGCAAGGCCAAGGATCGTGGCACGTACGAGGATTTTGTTGAAGGTCTGAGGGTGTTTGACAAGCTTGGCGACGGCACAGTCATGGGTGCTGAGCTCAGGCATGTGCTGGCATCACTGGGTGGGTACGAAGCATCAAACAATAACCCGTCCCACAGTGTCTGTTCAATAGTCTCCGTTATCCGACAGATTACTGTTTAATATGGGACAACAATCAAGGTTTCAGGGAGCGATGTCGAATAGAAACGTTTGTTTGTGATTGTTTGTGATTGGTTGTGATTGGTTGTGATTGTTTGTGATTGGTTGTGATTGGTTGTGATTGTTTGTGATTGGTTGTGATTGTTTGTGATTGGTTGTGATTGGTTGTGATTGGTTGTGATTGGTTGTGATTGGTTGTGATTGTTTGTGATTGGTTGTGATTGGTTGTGATTGTTTGTGATTGTTTGTGATTGTTTGCGATTGTTTGTGATTGGTTGTGATTGGTTGTGATTGTTTGTGATTGGTTGTGATTGGTTGTGATTGTTTGTGATTGGTTGTGATTGGTTGTGATTGGTTGTGATTGGTTGTGATTGGTTGTGATTGTTTGTGATTGGTTGTGATTGGTTGTGATTGGTTGTGATTGGTTGTGATTGGTTGTGATTGGTTGTGATTGGTTGCAGGTGAGAAGATGAAAGAGGACGAGGTTGAGCAGCTCATGACTAACCAGGAGGATGCCAACGGCTGCATAAACTATGAAGGTATGAAATTATACTCTGGTCTGGCTGTCACGCTCTAATTCTTCCAAAACATACAATATACATGTATAATATATCAGTGTGTACATTACTGTATTGTTCTTCACAGCGTTTGTAAAGCACATCATGGCATCCTAAAAAGTGTCTGGAGAGACACCTGACAGATGAAGAAAGGTTATTGTTTATATGTTGGTGTAACGTCTAGCCCATGTCTCTCATCATCTCATGTAATCACCACAGTATGTGCTGTTGGGTTGCAACTATCATCTGACAGGACTTTTCAACTAACAGTGACTTTCTTTTTCTTCAACCGTCTTGTTGACCTAAATAACAAATAATATTGTGTATCCCCATTGTTCATTTGTGTATCAAAATGTCTCATTAAACAGAACAATTTGTTATTAGGATGTTTTTAATTGTTTCTAATTCATTTTATCAATGGTGACAGATTTTCTTGGTTATGATTGCAGTATCACAAAATTCTGTATCTGGGGCCATTATGGTGTGTCACCAACAGAGGGCGCCATTAGTTTAACAATCTACCAACAACAAAATATACATTGGGCACTACAATTCAATAGACATTCATTAGATATTTGTTATTTAGGTTCTGTACTCTAAGACTTTAAGTTTGAAAAGATGACAATGAGATTGAAGTGCAGACTGTCAGCTAAATGTCAATGTATTTTACAACATATCAGATTAATTGTTTAAAAATGACAGCACCTTTTGTGAAAGACACAAATAATGGCCTAACAAATACAAAAAGGCAACTCGTTTTGACATTAAGTCATCTCTTTTACTTTTAATTACACTTCACAAACACAATATTTTATATAAATCTTGTGGCCACAAAGTCAAGTTTGTTCTTTTACTGTCTGAAAAAAAGAAAACCTCTGCTCAAAGTTCAACATACATTCATGATTATGAAGCCAAAGAAATATGAAGCCAATAAGCAAACATTTTACAAGAACCACATAGTGTCTTATGAAAACATTTAGTGTAAAGGCATTACAGGTTTTTCCAACTGCTTACACACATTTTCTGAAACCAGGTATGATTTTCTTAAAGCTTTACACACAAATCTCACAAACGCACACACAAATGCGCACACAAAACGCCAAATGCCTCATATCTTCTGCAAAATGAAACACTGCATAAAAACTGTGAACAAAATTCAAAATCAAGTATTTGTATTTGTATTGCAAATGGCAAACACGTTGCTCATAACATTACATTTCTAGATATACTATATACTATCAAAAGGTTTTGACCTTTCATTCAACTTGAATATAATGTTCCATACAAGTTCTAGAGGGAAAGTAAATCTGTTGAGGGGGTTGGGTACACAACTGTACATCGTGGATGGGTGGCAAATCAGTTTTGTAAGGTAACAGCCAGGTGAAAACACATTGTCCCGTATTACCACACATTTGGGCTGCTCTGGATCCAGATTATGATCAGATCACATGTTGTGTTTTGCTTCCAGAATAGTAGTCACATGGGCAGTGTTGTAAGGACAAAGTGTGGCATGATGGCAGCACACATTTCCCCCACACTGTCCAGGGACATTGAAAATCTGAAAAGCTGCAAGTTTAAAGTACTGAAGTAATGTAGCATACATGCATCCATATAGTCCAGAGAGCTGTCCTTCCATCTTTTCCCCCTTGCCCTCTACCTCCTCTTCCATCTCTTCCTCAGTTAGATTTTTGTGCCATAAGTAAAGAGTTTTATGAAATTGGAAATTGAATGAAAGGCTGAGAAATAGCTTACAGTTCGGCACACTTGGTGTGTGTTTCTTCTCTTTGGGTGACAGGTTTCACAAATTGTACAGTGATTTATAAATATTTTGTGTGTAAGCTGTTGATAAAAACAGTAAAATGCTTTCAGTTTTTCTTCTCCTCTTCAACCAATAGATGGAGCTAGTGGTCTGAACTAGTGGCCTGGTCTGAACTAAGCTTCAAAAAATGTATTCCATTCAATAGGATTCAGCAGCATTATCTATAAACTAGTATAAATAATATATATTTTGTATTTTCATTTCCAAGTACCGTTTTACTAATTCTCCTTTACTACCACAGGGTGATTGATGCATGTTGTCCTGCCCCTGATTGGATAATTGAAGTCTGTGTGGTCACTAATAGCGATATAATAATTCCAAACAAATTCCATAGAGACAATAGATTCTTCAAGCCATTACATTAATATCATTTCTGCTCGGTTTGGTTTATTGTTGTTACAGTTTCGATTTCTGCACATTTACTGACACAAACATACAGTTGTCATTCCACACATCACGTGGTATCATTCAGCCAGCCACTCTATCAAAATAATTAATTCATGTTTCAAATTTATTCTGAGTCTCTTCATCTAACCTCAATTACAACCATACTAGATAACTGTTATATATCTAATACATGTGTGACATATTATTGTGATAGTTGGTTGTTCTATTTAGCATGTAGGGATTCACACAATGAACATGTGTATTGGTACATTTGAGAGTTATAACATTTAATAGCAAATGAATACAACAAGTGAAACTCAATTAAACTTTAAAAATGACTATAGTCATGTGAACAAATGACATAATGCTAGTCAATCCGGTTTAATAGTCACTTTAAATTAATACATCAAACAACATGTTTCATTTACCCTCAGCATTTTGCTGATGGCGAAAACAAACACAACATGTTTTCCCACACAAGTAAAGTTGTTCTCTCCGGTTTCATTTTTGGAACGACCGGCTCTCTGTGTATTCGTATAGCCTAGATCATTTATAACTGATATAGTAAAATATAGAAAATGAAAGATAAATAAAAAGATCAACAATGCATTTGTGTCAAACAAACTGCAGCATTATATTACATAAGACAGGGAAGCAACATGCTCAAATCCTGAAAAAATATATTTGTTAGATAGCATGGCTGCGTAGGGAATACTGTGTAAAGCTAAACAAACTATTAGCAAAGCTGTTAGACACAGCGAACTTACTGTGCTAGCTAACTAACTGTGCTAGCTAACTTACTGTGCTAGCTAACTACTGTGCTAGCTAACTAACTGTGCTAGCTAACTTACTGTGCTAGCTAACTACTGTGCTAGCTAACTAACTGTGCTAGCTAACTTACTGTGCTAGCTAACTACTGTGCTAGCTAACTTACTGTGCTAGCCAACTTACTGTGCTAGCTAACTTACTGTGCTAGCTAACTGTGCTGGACTATTATTGAATCAAATTGATTGTTTAATATTTTAAACTTTAAAAGTTCAACATTTTAGCTGTTAGGACAAACAGCTTTTAGATGTAGAAGTGTAACGGGGACTGTCTTCAGAGTTTTGATAACGTTACTGTATCTTGAAGCATATTTTGAGATGCAAGCGTTTGTTGTACAGCTGTAACAATCCACTACATTACACCAATGACATTCACTACACCCAGCAAAAACCTTTATGTTAGCTATGATAGCTACTGATTCAATGTATTGCAATAGATTGGACATGGCCCCTGTAGGGAAAAACAGGTGGACACCTCTATTGGCACACAGACAAAACCTTTGATCTAACAAAGAGCAAATTAGTCAAATGCTAAAGATTGCTGTATAAAAACAGCTCCTTAAAGGAACTACATGAATCAGATTGTCATGGAGTTGTGCGAGATATGAGTTCTATACTCGTCAAAAAGTATCAATGCCTTTAGGCCAAAACTGCCTCTGGAACATGATTCATGAAAACTCCAGGGAATTTGGGAACCCAGTAGTCTCTGAAGTTTTACACTGATCACATTCTGTTAGATTCATCTGCTTGCCAAGTCTGTCAATCAACAGGAGCATTCCTTGTTACAAACAAATGTTGGCTTGAACCAGAGAAGCTGCACTGTGTTAGAGATGTACAACACCCAGAGAGTCGACTGAAAGATCAATCCATCCAATAGCAGGAAAACCCAAAAATATGTTCAATAAACAGAGACGCCTCCCTAGACCATGGCAAGATATTCCCGTAAGTCTACAATCTGCCAGTCAAGTAGTGCATGTCACAGTGGCAGTGAAGCCATCATCCTTCATTATGTAATATTGATTATTTTATTTTGTCTGAATGGGCACATGTCCCCATGTACACACGGTTGTTGCTGCAAAACCCTGTTAGTGCCAATGGTTTTGGAATTGGATGTTCAACAAGTTGTTTGGTGTGATGGTCGGGTGTCCACATACTTTTGGCCATGTACTGTATCGCATACTCATACATCATCATACTGGCTGTAAAGCATGAGGGAGTGCAACTCTGGACTCATTTGATGAAATTAATTTCATTCAACGCAGTCATGACAGGCAATTTGCTTAAAAAAATAAAGAAATACTTGTATAAAAAAATTAGCAGTAAACAAATATTTGATATGGAGTAAATATGGAGGACTCTCAGTTCTTTCATAAAGTACCAAATGGCTCTGAAACGGTAAGGGAATATTTAACTTGTACTCTGACACAAAACTCTTGTTTGACTTAGCATTCAGTAGATTAAAAAACGATTATAGTGACTCATTGATGATGATGAACTGAGAGTCCTCCCTTTGAAAAATGCCAGATAAGTCATACCAGACAGAAAGATTTCACAACTAAGATCTATTAGGGTCGTGTCCAAAGAGATGAATGAAAAAAAAGCATGAGCAAACTGCTATCTCTTTAAGTTTGACATTTATAAATAATATTGTAGCAGACACTTTTTGCAAGTACACCTAACATAAGCAAATGGGGTTAATTGCCCCTAACCCTGCCTGAGATGATGTCCTGTGAGTTTTTTCCAGAAAAAGCAACAGCAACTCGGACCACAGGTGGAGGTCTATGTTAAGGAAACTGCCCCCTTGATAGGGACATTTATTTAATCAGTGTAAATTGTGCGTTCAGAACAAAAGTTAAATACGTAGGCAAGAAACACATTTCCTTGGAAACATTTTCCTACAAATATTTCCAACATAAAAGCACTGTCACTTTACACTAATAGATGTTCAGTTTAAGTGTTTAAAAAAAGATTCCAGTGTACCATCTGCAATTCAGTTATATGGGAGAATGGAGAGAATTTTTTAAATACTGTACAAAATACAAAATACAACAAACTGTAACACTTTCAATGTATACTACAGCAGAACATTTTGGTTATATATGTTTTAAAACCACACTGAAGACATTAACATTTCCGACCGTCTTAACTAGAACCTAGAGTGTAAAAAAATACAAACATTTGACATTTTTACATTGAACCCATGTTTTAAGTTCGAGCCACATCTTAAATGGAAGTAGACAAAAGCTCCTGGGAATGGAATCTTCTGTTACAATAAAGTACCCAGAAGAATGACAATATGACATGCCGTTACAATAAAATGGAATCTCCTGTTACAATAAAATGGAATCTCCTGTTACAATAAAGTACCCAGAAGAATGACAATATGACATGCCGTTACAATAAAATGGAATCTCCTGTTACAATAAAATGGAATCTCCTGTTACAATAAAGTACCCAGAAGAATGACAATATGACATGTCGTTACAATAAAATGGAATCTTCTGTTACAATAAAGTACCCAGAAGAATGACAATATGACATGTCGTTACAATAAAATGGAATCTCCTGTTACAATAAAGTACCCAGAAGACTGACAATATGACATGTCGTTACAATAAAATGGAATCTCCTGTTACAATAAAATGGAATCTCCTGTTACAATAAAGTACCCAGAAGAATGACAATATGACATGTCGTTACAATAAAATGGAATCTCCTGTTACAATAAAGTACCCAGAAGACTGACAATATGACATGTCGTTACAATAAAATGGAATCTCCTGTTACAATAAAATGGAATCTCCTGTTACAATAAAGTACCCAGAAGACTGACAATATGACATGTCGTTACAATAAAATGGAATCTCCTGTTACAATAAAATGGAATCTCCTGTTACAATAAAGTACCCAGAAGACTGACAATATGACATGTCGTTACAATAAAATGGAATCTCCTGTTACAATAAAGTACCCAGAAGACTGACAATATGACATGCCGTTACAATAAAATGGAATCTCCTGTTACAATAAAGTACCCAGAAGACTGACAATATGACATGCCGTTACAATAAAATGGAATCTCCTGTTACAATAAAGTACCCAGAAGAATAACAATATGACATGCCGTTACAATAAAATGGAATCTCCTGTTACAATAAAGTACCCAGAAGAATAACAATATGACATGCCGTTACAATAAAATGGAATCTCCTGTTACAATAAAGTACCCAGAAGAATAACAATATGACATGCCGTTACAATAAAACACTGAAGCATCCATTTGGGGTTTCATTTGGAAACGTGATGCTGTATAAACGGATGAACAATCACTGTGGAAACGTGTACCTGTTTAAGCACTCAAAAAATGTTAGCAATGTTTTTTATCCATGTTAGTAATTTTGTCAATAATGTTCTACATAGGCTAACTATCAAGATGTAACACCTAGATATGTTTGATGCCGATTCTGAGAATGTCGTTTACATCAAATTGGAGATCTTACTTTGATTGAGTCTGTGGTTAGACAAGTAATATCAGAAGATACGTGTTTTTTAATGGAGTAAAAGACATGCGTTCTCCCTCTTCCTGTTCTTTTCAAGTTTCTCCCTTTTTTGGAAAGATACTCACTCCCTCTCTAAGAGCACTTCTGAGGCATTATCTCATTGGGTGTTATCTTGACCCATTTCCTCGCTGTTTATGTCAAGAATGATAATTTCTTAATGCGATTACAGTCTTCGTAATTTGTGTCTTATGCCTTGTGTAATTTGATAAATAATTGAAAATAACTTTGGTTATAAATTTGCATAGTTTTTACTGCTCACACATCAGGTCCACAAAGTTATATTACATTTCTGCTACACAACCAAAATGGTTTATTGATTTAGAATGTACGGTCAATCCACATAGTATATGTAAATAAGAAAGACATTGTCTTATTCGCACATTAGCCACCTTTATGAAACAATAATTGCCAAAACTGGTATATTGTCAACTAATCTAGAAAAAGTTAAATCAAACGGTCGACTGGGGCAACCTCTGACAGAATACGGCTTCACAATTTATTTGACAACAACACATTACTAAGTCAAAATTATCAAAATTATGAAAAAAAAAAAAAAAAAAAGTACCTGACCTTCTCAAAGAAAGAATTTTTCAAGAAAATATAATTGGCTGTGGTGTTCATTGTATGTAAAATGTGAAAAGCAATCACTATTCTGACATGTCAAATTGCAAAAACAAAACTATTTTAACAACAGAAACCTAGTAATAGCTAATTTATGCTAGAGAAAATTAAAAAATACAGTACAAATGTCCGTGGAACTGAGTGCGTGGAACTGAGTGCGTGGAACTGAGTGCGTGTAGGCCTGAAGGAACCAGTAGGTCTGAAGGGAGAGACAAATGACGCCATGTTAATCAGCCCATCAGTCATTAGCACCACATTTTAGATAAATTGTTATTTGTTATCTGGTTGTTATCTCGTTACCTGCCAAGGCTAAAATAAGTTGATTACTTCAGATTATTTCCCCTACGGAAGCTAAAGTGCTGGGTTAAATTAAGTTAACCAAATGAGTTCTTCAGATGCATAAATGATTCCCATTTCTCTCAACAAGCGGCCCAGCTGTGTCATTAGCCACACTGATATCCGAGGCTACAACTTTAACAGGGTGCTTTAGTTGATCCATGTTTAATAAAAATATTAGTTACATGGCCATTATTTCCACAGGATTGATTTATTTGCTTTGATTTATTAGCAGCTACATTACTGCCGTCTTAGGTTTCTATTTTTACAGAAATTCGATTTTTTTAACATAATGGAAAAATCCTTGGAGTGTTTATTACTGTAAGAACAAAGGTAAAATAAATACGTATGGAATTATTGAAAAATACATAATTTTTCTACCACATTTTCACAGTGAAAGACATTTTGTGCTAAAGACATACCAAAATGCATCACTTCTAACAACATGCCATCTCTTTTACCTTGGTGGTAAATAAATCATTAAATCTCTCTTCAAGCCACAGAAACCAGTTGTTTAACATTCCAGCATAAATGATCCCTGCTTTCAAATTGACATACAGGACTATTAAGATAAAGGCTGTTAGATACAGATTTATTTGTCTTTTGATGCTCCTTTTTCTTTTGAACCGTTTGAACGCTACTGATGTTGCATTGATGATTGATTTGAAGAGACTGTCACGCAAATCTTTTTTGACTTTCAGTTGTCCAAAGTCCAAAGATGTCAGGTTACATCTTTTATCAGGACGTCGTACAGGAATCCTCTTCCTAGAATTATGTCTCTATTCTCCAGAAAATAGACATTTTTTAAATGGTGCCCATAGAAATGGGATGTTTCCAATGGTGCCCATAGAAATGGGATGTTTCCAATGATGCCCATAGAAATGGGAGGTTTCCAATGGTGCCCATAGAAATGGGATGTTTCCAATGGTGCCCATAGAAATGGGATGTTTCCAAATGGTGCCCATAGAAATGGGATGTTTCCAAATGGTGCCCATAGAAATGGGATGTTTCCAAATGGTGCCCATAGAAATGGGATGTTTCCAATGGTGCCCATAGAAATGGGATGTTTCCAAATGGTGCCCATAGAAATGGGATGTTTCCAATTGGTGCCCATAGAAATGGGATGTTTCCAAATGGTGCCCATAGAAATGGGATGTTTCCAAATGGTGCCCATAGAAATGGGATGTTTCCAATGGTGCCCATAGAAATGGGATGTTTCCAATGGTGCCCATAGAAATGGGATGTTTCCAAATGGTGCCCATAGAAATGGGATGTTTCCAAATGGTGCCCATAGAAATGGGATGTTTCCAAATGGTGCCCATAGAAATGGGATGTTTCCAATGGTGCCCATGGAAATGGGATGTTTCCAATGGTGCCCATAGAAATGGGATGTTTCCAAATGGTGCCCATAGAAATGGGATGTTTCCAATGGTGCCCATGGAAATGGGATGTTTCCAATACAGATTAAACCCCTGTGGTCTGTTTAATACTGTGGAAGCTAATTCTGGTGGGTGAGGTGGGGATGGACATGGCACGTGCCACGTGCACTCTCAGGGCATGGTTGTCTTGCCAACGATGCAATCTTTTCCTGGCTGCTGAGCGCACCTGGAATAAGGTAATTCAATTAATTATTCGATTTGGATAGCAAGCCTATCCAAACATGAACCTTAATGAAACAAGTGGAACACATGGCTTCTAGTGTACAGGAAATCTCTTAAAATAAAATTGATTTATTGTTGAAAAAAAATATTTACAGTGAATGCTTCCATGGTAGAATCTATTTTCAATAAAATTTTCCTGAATAACAGCAACAGCAGGGAGAGACATTATTCACATTACTGAATGCCCCATTTAATAGCACTGAATCCTAAATCCAACAATAGTAGCTGAAGTAGTGGTGCATTATGGGGAAGTTACTGTTCGTCTAGAAACAAAGAGCATCTATCATTAAACTGTTTTCTGAAACGGCCTGCAGGATATTGATAGTGAGCTAATATCGCCTGCCTCTCAGACCTTTTCATGGTGTCACACATTGCAATGCATCTGTGTGAAATTATCATCGTTGACTCACCTCGCCGTTAAGAAAACAGTAGAATACTGATACAAAGAACCCCTGGAAAAAAGACCCACATTTATTTGACGATTAACTGAAATAGGAATTCACAACACTGCAAAATGTGTTGTATTTGGTATATATTTTAAGGTTATTGTGGGTGTAACATTTTCTGACCAAAGTCACATTAAAAATACTGCATTTTACCATGTTGTTTACATTATTGTATATATATATATATACAATAACAGAAGTCCTGAATCAAGATGGAAATGCCTCTCATTGCACATTTGCAAATTACTAAAAGAAACATTTACAGTACAATTTGTATATTCTTATAGGCAAAGCAAAGGGCACAACAAAAATAAAATGCAATAAAATCTTACCTGAAATGATTGAAGAAATGAATTAAAATAAATAAAAACGATTTGCGAGATGTCATCCTCTCCGGGATTCACAAAAAACAGTATATAGGTGATTCCCAGCAGAGGCAATAACACTAATGTGGCTTTTACTGCTTTTCTGTGAAGGAAATTAGCAGAAATACATTAGTAGACCTTTATAGTTACAAGAGAAAATTGTTATAGTTGTTGTTAAAAAAATGAAATGTATGCAGATATGTAATGTACATGTATATATATATATAAATATTGTATAGTGGAATACTAAAAATAATGAGTTTTAAAGATTAAACTAGCTTCTGTTGTCTGGTTAGAACTGCAGTATAGTGAAATCCCACAAGCCCCATAAGGCATCGTTCTATCAGCTCAACTAAGACGGAGTGTCACCCAAGGCATGCCTGAAGCAGGTTAGGATAGCAGGTTAGTATAGCAGGTTAGGATAGCAGGTTAGGATTAGCAGGTTAGGATAGCAGGTTAGGATTAGCAGGTTAGGATTAGCAGGTTAGGATAGCAGGTTAGGATAGCAGGTTAGGATAGCAGGTTAGGATAGCAGGTTAGGATAGCAGGTTAGGATTAGCAGGTTAGGATTAGCAGGTTAGGATAGCAGGTTAGGATAGCAGGTTAGGATAGCAGGTTAGGATTAGCAGGTTAGGATTAGCAGGTTCGGATAGCAGGTTAGGATAGCAGGTTAGGATAGCAGGTTAGGATAGCAGGTTAGGATTAGCAGGTTAGGATTAGCAGGTTAGGATAGCAGGTTAGGATAGCAGGTTAGGATTAGCAGGTAAGGATAGCAGGTTAGGATAGAAAGGATTAATTCAAACAGGTGCAGAAGTATTCATCAGGTCAATCATTGTTAGATGACAAGGATCAGAATTAATTACTAATGGGATTTTTCTGGTCAATTATGTTAACTAAGAAAATATGTAATTCAATGGATAAAAACATGCAAAAGTTTACTTTATACAGAGGTGTAGAGATAAATGTGACATTATCATGGTATGCAATGTTATACAACTCATTAGAAGGAATAACTCACCTGTACTGTATTGTTTCTGAAGTAGTAGATGCTCTTAACTTGGTCATAAGAATTCTTACTATGTTGAAGAGGAAAACGAAGTTTATCTAGCAGAGAATACAGATGGAAAAGGATGACTAGTTGTTTTAGTAATAACAACTAAAAGTTAGCAAGCAGTGAGAGACAATTGTCCTTATACCTACTAAAAGAACAAGAATGACTGGTCCTTGATAAATGTAGTCAATATACTTTCCAGGTTCTTTTCCAAACCAGCATCTGTTGACAAAAAATATTCAATTTATGACATTTTGAAGTATTAACCATGTAAACGTTTATATAGATGCTTTTCCATGCTTTGCAAAAATGTCACAGGGTATTTTTGACTAATGACAGGATGTACTTCACTGTCAAATCTTGTAATCTAAAACCTTTATGTTTGTACTTACTGTTCATTTTCATTATAAAGCTTCCCAATGGCCCAAGCTACAATTATAGGACAGGGGATACCTGAAAGAAAGAAATAGCTGAATTTACATATTTAACAATATTGTACATGAACCAGGAACTAATGACATGCCAATGTGTTTCCAGACATCAAGCTCCTTTTAACTATGTTCCATTCTACCATTGGATTAGTTCAGATCTCCTGCATGAAGTCTGTATGATTCATACACACACACACACACACACACACACACAAACACACACACACAAGTTGCTGCTGTCAGAGGACCAACATAATGAATCTGGGCAAATCACATTATCTTCAGCAGTTAATTGCATTGAACTTCAATGTTAGAATGTGTTCAAATTTGGCGCAAAACTCAGTGTCTGATACCATATATCTACTATCTCGCTATTGATCAAGGTATCTAGCAGAATAACTGCATATCACACCCATTAGCCCCCAGTATTTGGAGGACAGCTAAGTGGTAAATGGTATATGTGCAGGCGTTTGAAAAGTCGAGAGGAATTTTTAAAAATCAAAAAACAACTTCAACTATCCTGATTGAGAGTTAAATTCAGCAGCTAATGTGATTCTTTTTTTTCTGGGGCCGGTACAAAATCCAAGGTTTTTTGTTTCTATTTTCCCCCGTGAAAGATTTCAGTTTGTTTTTCAATTGAATTGTTCACATTATAGATCACATTAAAGGTGGAAAACATTCTGATTTGATTCATATTTAATTTCACATGTGTGTAGACTCTTCATATCCATTGTTTAACGTTCTGATTTGATTCATATTTAATTTCACATGTGTGTAGACTCTTCATATCCATTGTTTATACAGAAGTTTTGACTTACATTTAGGTGGTCCTCCACTGGTCTCACTTTGGCAAATCTGACAACAACTCTATTATCCTGATACTTGATTTGTCATAAAATGGTCTCCAAACCACTCTCTTTATAAATATTGCCTTACCCTCCTGAGAGTTAGGTGGCATTAGAAATACTGAACATATACAGGCTACAGCCCAGGGCTCATCTGCAGGGAAATTGTCTGCTGCAGAATAACTTTTCACCACTAAAAGTACACAGAGTACCTTCCCAAAGTGAACCGCTATCAACACAGAATGTGCAAAGCAACAGCAGAATAATTCAAAAACATTTATACCTGGAATTTGCAAAATCAATATTTACAAAATTGTCCTTATTCCCCATGTCTACATTTGCTATACACTTTGCTATTATTGTACTTATTTTATATCTTGTAAGATGATTACTGCATAGATGTTGTGTGCCAATGTGATGAGGATTTCAGTGCATTTGACACATAAAATGTACCTTGAACGGCAAAATGAAATGTCGGATTTCACGCATCTTAAACTTAATGTGCAAATAAGCCCCTCAACTACACCGCAAGCCTACTCCAAAGGAATAAAGAGAAAGCTACACAGGCCAGAATGTGCCATCTATCCATCTAGAATTATAGGAACAGCCTTCCACAGACCTTTGATATCTCAGAATCTTCAATAAGCAAAAGGTCAGAGTTGCTGTTGAAAACAAATTTGGTTGCTAACAAAAAATCCTGCTTCCACGTCTGAGAAGCCATCAAACAGGCAGTGTGTCAGGATCAAAACCAATTACACCAGCTCTAACACTCGTAAGATGTGGCAGAGCTTGCAAAATATCATCGACTACAAAGTCAGACCCGGCTGTGAGCTGCCTAAGGACACAAGCCGGCCAGTTGAGCTCAATACCATCAAGTGAAATAACACTGAAACATTCTTGTATGCAGCTACTGTTTGGAACGACTCTGTGAAGGAATAACATTGGGATAAAGGATAATATTGGATGATATTCCAATCTACACAATCTACTGCTCAATTTCAAAGGAACGTTACAGCATGGTTTCACACTTCAGTATATTTACATTTTACATTTTAATTATTTATCTGACACGCATATACAGATCGACAGTCGACTTTTAGGTATTGTATACACTTTAACAAGCTGTGGAACCATGTCATAAATATGACTCTATGAACAAAAAATGTTTTTTTAGAGCTGGTCTTAGAACTAATCTGTTTTGTACAATTTTAACACATAAAAAAATCACAAAAAGCCTTCTTTATTCACAACAGCATAAATGTAGCTGGTGTCTCTTGTGCTGTCAGAAGCAGCCCTTTAAACATGTGCACCTGTTATCCTCCAGCTGTTCCCCTCACTGCGTTACCTTGGAGCCATCTCTGGGAATCGACACTGTGACACACTGTGTTTTCTCCAGATGTTTCCCTCACTGCGTTACCTTGGAGCCATCTCTGGGAATCGACACTGTGACACACTGTGTTTTCTCCAGATGTTTCCCTCACTGCGTTACCTTGGAGCCATCTCTGGGAATCGACACTGTGACACATTGTGTTTTCTCCAGATGTTCCCCCACACCAAATCTTCAGAATAATCGAACACATTATTTTTCTCTAAGCTGCGAGTCTCGCCCTGTTCCCAGACTACCGCCACTTCGTCTTTTTTAATGGGCTCTCAACTCATGTCATGTTACAGTTACATACTCTTATCTTAATCCAGAAGGCTCACATGCATTACTCATGGGATTGTCATCGTTGTGCTCATTGGTGGAAGAGACAGTTTGCTGTGAGGTTCTTCTAGTACTGGGTTTTCTGTAAACAAAACTTTCACAAGTCAGAAGAGTGAGCCAGCAGATTAGAGTCAGAGGAGTGAGCCAGCAGATTAGAGTCAGAGGAGTGAGCCAGCAGATTAGAGTCAGAGGAGTGAGCCAGCAGATTAGAGTCAGAGGAGTGGGCCAACAAATTAGAGTCAGAGGATTGGGCCAGCAGATTAGAGTCAGAGGAGTGAGCCAGCAGATTAGAGACAGAGGAGTGAGCCAGCAGATTAGAGTCAGAGGAGTTAGCCAGCAGATTAGAGACAAAGGAGTGAGCCAGCAGATTAGAGTCAGAGAAGTGAGCCAGCAGATTAGAGACAGAGGAGTGAGCCAGCAGATCAGAGTCAGAGGAGTGGGCCAGCAGATTAGAGTCAGAGGAGTGAGCCAGCAGATTAGAGACAGAGGAGTGAGCCAGCAGATTAGAGTCAGAGGAGTGAGCCAGCAGATTAGAGACAGAGGAGTGAGCCAGCAGATTAGAGTCAGAGAAGTGAGCCAGCAGATTAGAGACAGAGAAGTGAGCCAGCAGATTAGAGTCAGAGAAGTGAGCCAGCAGATTAGAGACAGAGGAGTGAGCCAGCAGATTAGAGAAAGAGGAGTGAGCCAGCAGATTAGAGTCAGAGGAGTGAGCCAGCAGATTAGAGTCAGTGGAGTGAGCCAGCAGATTAGAGACAGAGGAGTGAGCCAGCAGATTAGAGAAAGAGGAGTGAGCCAGCAGATTAGAGTCAGAGGAGTGAGCCAGCAGATTAGAGTCAGTGGAGTGAGCCAGCAGATTAGAGTCAGAGGAGTGAGCCAGCAGATTAGAGTCAGAGGAGTGAGCCAGCAGATTAGAGACAGAGGAGTGAGCCAGCAGATTAGAGTCAGAGGAGTGAGCCAGCAGATTAGAGACAGAGGAGTGAGCCAGCAGATTAGAGTCAGAAGGCATGCACCAGCACAATTCTTTATTAACTCAGTTCAGTTAAGTTCAGTTCATGTCACTTTTCAGCCTTTTTTTGGTCTTTTTCTATACATTGCAGAATATGTCGAACATTAACGACATTTCATTGGCAAAGAGGAACAGCAGCTGCAAGTCGACCTGACCCAAAGAGTCCTGACAAACGCTCAGTGATCCAAAAGTATTAGGTCAAAAATGACCACAGAATAGAATAGGCACCACTGTGACCCATCATCAACAAAAACGTTATGCCATGAACTTTACAAAGCCAGAATGTATGGCAGGGCTGCCATTCCCAAACCACGTGTATCCAAGGACAACGAACAACCCCTGGACCCTTAAGAACCCTATTCATCTACATCCTGGACAAGCCAACAAGCTGCCAACTGTAACCACGTGTGGACAGCCATCTTGTGGGATTATTGCATTGGATGATTGCTTTTCTTGGTGACAGGCAATAACAGGCCAGGAATATGAGGCTATTTCACAGGACCAGGTGCTTCTAGAATGCAAACACTGTTCCCGCAGGACTTTCCAATATTCCAGAATGATTCCAGACCAGTTTTTTGAGGGCTAAAGCAGGTGGAAATCTTTGCACAATTTTCTCTAGAGTGAAAAGTGAAAACAATTCCCACCCGGTAATTGGTGAGGCAAAAGAGGGCATCACCCTGAAACACACCATCCTGGTGTTTATAAAACCATCCTTGAATTTGTTTAGCAGTGTGTTTGGGGACATTGCTGCTTTTATTTTGAAATAGCATGAACTTACACCAGCCAATGAACAAGAAGACCCATTTCTTTAGCTTGTCCGTTGAATAGGTCATCACAATGGCTGTATGGAGATAGCATCCTTCAACAAACATCCAGAAAAAATTGGTCACCACGAAGTAGTTATATATTGTTGTTATAAGACGACACCAAGGCTGTAGAAAGAATAGAAATGTAAGTTATTAGTGAAAGAAAAGGGTTAACCGTCGTGTCAATGGTTATAAAAAGAATAACATGTAACAAATGTTACCTCATTGCTCTCATGAACATTGTGGTCAACTAGCTGAAGTAGAAACCACATTACACTCCTCAAAATGAACGTTGTAATCAAGTTCCAATGGATTATGTTTCGAAGGCATCTTATGCTCCTAGAAATAGAAGTCATGGGAACAATATTTTACACACCTAGAGTTACAATATGCTAATCAAAAACAACACAAAATATGCTTACTATACAGATATGATTAGTACAAGTTTTTAGAATTCATGCTTGTGATTTGAACAGCATCTCTTCTTGTGACATTTAGCCAGTTAACATGAAGACAGATTTAATAAATTTCAGTCTTTGTTTTTTGGGAAAGGTTGCATGTATTGTCGATCCATTTAGGGTGCTAATTGTGTACTTGCCTTAAGCATAAGAACAGAATGAACGCCATAACAAGAGCTCCCACAGAAATACAATGGCCAAGGTAGTTGATGATCAGAGCAATCTTATAGTGCAATGGATATTTCCTCTGTGGAGAAGATATCACAAGATTAACTTCATCATCACAAAAGACACAAAAGAATAAATGAAATATAAATATATATATATAATATCAATTATATAATTTTAGAACATTGAAATGTGGAACAATCTGATTATAAATGACATACTGTAGAAATAAACTGATATCTCATTAACTGATATGTTGTTTAGAGGGTGTTTTGAATGTAAAGCCAAATATACATTATGAAACACTGAAACTTCACAAAACATATTATTCTGTGTGGTTCAGTGCATGTTAAGAAATGCAAGAGTTTATAAAAAATAATACATAATCAAATTTTATCCCAATGATTTCACACACAAAAAATCTTTTTTAAAAACATTTAGAAAAAAATATTTATGAAAACATGAATGAAATTATATGTAAAAACATTTGAAATAAATGTTTTATATATATACATATAATCAATATATTCCCATTTTTTATTTAGAATACAGTAAAACATATATATTTTGAAATACATTTGGGAAAAATTCAATTTTATAACTGAAAAGTGAAATTCACCGTCATAAATCTCAGAGTTAAATTTCCATGCTAAATGGCTAACTGTTTGTTTTAACTAGCTGCTATAAGCTGCTATATATTTAGTAGTTCTAAGCAGAAAATTAAAGTCGAACAAATAAATAGTTATGTTCTGTCATAATATAATGTAGTGCTCTACACACTCACATAAGCCGGTAAAACCAGCTCCCAGCGATCAGTTTTTGTAGGTTGGGATGTCTGTTTTATTTGCAAAGTCCCCAGGCTATAGACAATCATTCATGAAAGAAGCACACTGTGATGATGTGAAAATATATTTTTAGTAAATTAAATTCTGAAAATTGCAGCTAGTCGCTTTCATTCCAGTTATTTGTTTAACGCGACTGAGTTTACTCATGTTAGCATGCTCGCTAGCTAGCAAATAATCTGCTGTGGACAGACTACTTAAACAAAACAGTACCACAGATTTTTTATGAAATTTGATTAACATTTTGAAAGAGACAGGGTGGACTTTGTTTGGTTCTAATAATGCACAATTTTAGTCTGCGGTTAACCAAGATTAGCAAGCCTGACAAGGACGTTAGCCAGCCTTACTGGAAACCACATTCAATGGCAAATCTAAAGAAAAATCTATCACTTTGGACAACTGCCATTTTGGTGTGTTAATTTAAGATTTTTACAGCCTCACTGGTAGTCAACTGCCAACAGAGACATTCCATCTTTATAAAACAACAGCGTGGTGCAGCTCCTATTTAACATGTTGATCATGTGGTTATTCCTTATAACATTGTCTCAGGTTACTTGGACCAAGCATAATAAATGGTTAAAACCAGTAGGGTTCAATCTGCATTGCCAATATTAATACCAACCTTCTCCTCCAAAATGGGTTCACAACTCGAGTAGTTGCTCTTCTCAGCCCAAGTACCATTCTCCAAACATAGTCTGTACGCACTCCCTGCAAAAAAAGAGAAAAGAGACATGGTATTAAATGGCAACCACTCATGCACAAGAATATATTGAAAAGAGTAAACAGAAACAAACTGGATGTTTCAATAAGCCAAAGGTCAAATGCATGAACTTAGTGTTGCCATCAGAAATCATGCGTGGGCAATACGAATGCTAATTAGATACGTGCGTCTATTTGTCTTGCTGCTTGCTCTCCCTGTGCGATCTTAGACCCTGAAGCAATTAGGGATTACTGCCCCGCACATGGACAGAACAACAACAACAGTTTTGGGGCTCTGGGATTCAATCTAAATACCTTTAGGTTACTGGTCAGACAACATAGCAATCTTGGACCGAATATAAAGTGGATAGAATCTAGTTTTTACGATTATGAGACAAATTTACAAATAAACATAATATTGACTATATAAATATTGCCTTGTGAGACTATACATTATTCCATAGCTTAAGTGAAGTTTGAATATACAATATATTTAAATTCTTTTAATGAGTTGGCTAGTTATGACTTTCAGCCATTGCTTTATGCAAATAATATGCTAGTTTCAGCTTTCTTCAGACTGCATGCACAGACAGATTGTAAAATTGAAGTAACCTTTAATGTTAAACTAGCAACAGTAAAACAACTATTGCTGTGTAAGTTCATAAAACTACATAACAATGTTGCGTACCAGGTAATTGTATATACCGGTAGTCATTAACTTGATAATAATTACACAATAATATTGTTTGGGTGACAGCATTAGCTTTTGGTGATTAGTGTAAGAGTAAGTCAATAGTAACACATCAATCCGTAACAGTAAAATACCCAAAGTGTTATTGATTGTTGTGTCTCTACTTTAAATACTCTGCTCTGATCCCAGACAAAATGCTACTTTGCCCGTCAGTTTACCAGTTTGGTAAAAAAAAATGCTACCACATAAACACTCTAGGATTAAAAGTATAAATCCACGCAAAAGGGATTTGCAAAGCCTCTTAGCCCTCCAGTTACTATATTTGCATATACTTTAAAACCTCAACCACATTTTTACATTTAATGGAACTTTTTATATCATTGTAGAGGATAACTTGGAAATTCATAAATATTGACTTTATTGTATGTTTTACATTTTTCATTTTATCGTGTCGATTTATTGCGAAATGAAATAATTGATAACTACATCATAACGAATTATGACCGGTAGTGTGGATGAATACCGGTAGGTTGTATCAGATCTAGTAATACAACCTTTTTTTTACCTTTTGACACATTAGCAATTATTAAGACTGACAAAAGGTAATCATTAATACAGGTGATACGCACCACATGTTCTCTGGCAATAAGTATGTGTTATTTTGATCTCTTTCACCAGGCAATGCATTGTGGGTATCATTGTTTGTACATTATATCTCATTATACATTATATCTTATTATACATTATATCTCATTGTACATTATATCTCATTATACATTATATCTCATTGTACATTATATCTCAATGTACATTATATCTCATTGTACATTATATCTCATTGTACATTATATCTCATTTTACATTATATCTCATTGTACATTATATCTCATTATACATTATATCTCATTGTAAATTATATCTTATTGTACATTATATCTCATGATACATTATATCTCATTGTACATTATATCTCATTATACATTATATCTCATTGTACATTATATCTCATTGTACATTATATCTCATTATACATTATATCTCATTGTACATTATATCTCATTATACATTATATCTCATTGTACATTATATCTCATTATAAATTATATCCCATTGTACATTATATCTCATTATACATTATATCCCATTGTACATTATATCTCATTGTACATTATATCCCATTGTACATTATATCTCATTGTACATTATATCTCATTGTGCATTATATCTCATTGTACATTATATCTCATTGTACATTATATCTCATTGTACATTATATCTCATTGTGCATTATATCTCATTGTGCATTATATCTCATTGTGCATTATATCTCATTGTACATTATATCTCATTGTGCATTATATCTCATTGTACATTATATCTCATTGTACATTATATCCCATTGTACATTATATCTCATTGTACATTATATCTCATTGTGCATTATATCTCATTGTACATTATATCTCATTGTACATTATATCTCATTGTACATTATATCACATTGTGCATTATATCTCATTGTACATTATATCTCATTGTACATTATATCTCATTGTGCATTATATCTCATTGTACATTATATCTCATTGTGCATTATATCTCATTGTACATTATATCTCATTGTGCATTATATCTCATTGTACATTATATCTCATTGTACATTATATCTCATTGTACATTATATCTCATTGTACATTATATCTCATTGTACATTATATCTCATTATACATTATATCTCATTGTACATTATATCTCATTATACATTATATCTCATTGTACATTATATCTCATTATAAATTATATCCCATTGTACATTATATCTCATTATACATTATATCCCATTGTACATTATATCTCATTGTACATTATATCCCATTGTACATTATATCTCATTGTACATTATATCTCATTGTGCATTATATCTCATTGTACATTATATCTCATTGTATATTATATCTCATTATAAATTATATCCCATTGTACATTATATCCCATTGTACATTATATCTCATTGTACATTATATCTCATTGTACATTATATCTCATTGTGCATTATATCTCATTGTGCATTATATCTCATTGTACATTATATCTCATTGTGCATTATATCTCATTGTACATTATATCTCATTGTACATTATATCCCATTGTACATTATATCTCATTGTGCATTATATCTCATTGTACATTATATCTCATTGTACATTATATCTCATTGTACATTATATCGCATTGTGCATTATATCTCATTGTACATTATATCTCATTGTACATTATATCTCATTGTGCATTATATCTCATTGTACATTATATCTCATTGTACATTATATCTCATTGTGCATTATATCTCATTGTACATTATATCTCATTGTGCATTATATCTCATTGTACATTATATCTCATTGTGCATTATATCTCATTGTACATTATATCTCATTGTACATTATATCTCATTGTGCATTATATCGCATTGTGCATTATATCTCATTGTACATTATATCTCATTGTACATTATATCTCATTGTACATTATATCTCATTGTACATTATATCTCATTGTGCATTATATCGCATTGTGCATTATATCTCATTGTACATTATATCTCATTGTACATTATATCTCATTGTACATTATATCTCATTGTACATTATATCTCATTGTGCATTATATCTCATTGTACATTATATCTCATTGTACATTATATCTCATTGTGCATTATATCTCATTGTACATTATATCTCATTGTGCATTATATCTCATTGTACATTATATCTCATTGTGCATTATATCTCATTGTACATTATATCTCATTGTACATTATATCTCATTGTGCATTATATCTCATTGTACATTATATCTCATGATATATTATACAGTACATTCTACTGTCCCTATAAGATTTATCCTCCTCTGCACTGGGACACACCAGGGTTGTTCGGTAACCACCTTTGAAATCTCATACTATAATTACTTTCACAGCAAAACCGGCCTACACTTTTAAGATGTTAAGGTTTTTCCCAGATACTTTTAAGAACACTGTAAAAGAAATAAGATTTAAGGAGCAACTTCAGAGGCTTCGCCAGTGCAGAGCAATTCCACAGAGCCAGTAGTAATTTGAAGCACTGGTGCAGGATGAGAGATATCTGACTATTCATCTGTACATTATGCATGATGAAGCTACTTTGTTCAGATATATATGTTTCACTTTCCACAGCATATTAGGGGCTGTATCAGTGATTACATTTGACTTGGATAAGATAAACCATATCTATAGTATGTTGTGTATGGTGTTGGTTGAATGTAGGACTTAACGCTTGCATTGAACAAAGATTCTTAGCAAGTTAGTTATTTTAAATAATTAATCATTTCTTGCTATATTGTAATATAATACATTTTCAGGCCAACAGGACAAATATTTTGGGGAAAGTACAAATTCAGCTACTTGTCAATTACTACTTGGTTTGCCACCCAGAGTTTCTGTAATTATAACAGTATTTCCCACTCACAAACCACAGAAGTCCTAGCACCAGTGTCAGAAAGGCATTGTGGGATTTGGCTGCCACGGGAATGGTGGCAAAACACTACGTAGAGAAATCAGTGCTGTGATGTTGTCACGCCAACAGCAAAACGTCATATATCAGAAAATCAAGAACCCAATATCCTCCCCAAGTGAAAATGTTTTGGCTGTACTGATTTCCAATATAATGGATGTTTCTCCCAAAAGAATATGGGAACAGTGAGTGTGTTTACAGTGTAAGTACAGTGAGACGGGTACTGGTTAGACAGCCAGTGCCTTAAGGCAGATTGTGAGGCAGACTTTGAGGCAGACTGTGAGCCAGACTGTGAGGCAGGCTGTGAGGCAGACTGTGAGGCTGGTGTAGTGTTAAAGCACACCCTGACCCGGATTTATGCTACTCACTGACAAGAAGGGTACGAGAGTAGAGAGTAATTGTTTTCAAAAGAGTGACACGGTGTTAAATTATAGTAACTAATTTGCTCCTGGGGCAAAATCAGAACAGGCTGCCCACGATGCCGCCCGCTTGGCACACCACATTCATTTAAACACGGATCATTGAGTAATATCCTCAGTGCCAGTTCATTAGGCACGTCCACATCAAGTGCCATACAAGACGTGTTCGCCTTCAGAACCGCCAGAAATCTCCGGGCATGAATTCTACACGGTTTCAGAAACGTTCTCCGGGGATGTGGACGCGTGCTGAGTCAATTGCATCCGAGAGGGTTGCTGGGTAAATGGACATTCATCCTGCAAACATTTAAATTCAAATGTTTAGTAATTGAGCTTGTACGGTGGTGGGCCGTCATCCAAGCAGATATGTCTTCTAGGTGTGTATGAATGCACGTTGCCATTCCCCATAATGCTGTCCTATCATTCAAGCTCCTGTCAAACTGCAGACTAGATGTTTTGGTTTGTGGCATCCACAATAGAAAGTAAGCCACTACTGTTTTGCATGGTTTCACAATCATTAAAATCAAATGTATCCTATATGCAACTATATGCATATTTAACAATATTGTTCAATATTTTACCCTTGTTCAATATAAAAACTGATAGCAGACTGATATGCATTCACAGTTGTTTTCTGGAGATGCTTTAACTTTTCTTGGATTCTGGCATTGAAACCTGTTCTAGAAATTAAATCTGATGGCAAGTTCCAAAATAAGTCCATTTATGAGAGTCAGGGCTGGCTTTAATCAGGACTGAATATATTCAAACACCTGACCCTAATAATATCTATAATTGGGTTTAATAATCTAGAGATAATAAGTTAACCATTTCACACCCCAAGGATCAGACTTCTGAAACGTTAATCAAACAAAGCACATACATTTGGTTCCATTTTTATTAACATTTCCACAACTGTATTGATTATACTTCAGCCGACAATATATTTCTGCATCTGCCATAAATGCAGTTAAGTACATCAGGCAAGGGTTCTATAGATTATATCTAATAGATTATTCAGCTCCTAGAATGAGGACCACTAGAACGCTGTTCTAGAAGTCACGAATGTTCAGAAGATGGCCTCTTGCTGAATGGGTTAAACACGTTTTAAATAAACCAATGCATTGGATGAACATTCACACATTATTAATCACGGGAGATTTAAACATTTATAAAACATTGTAACGAGGTACACTAGTGACATCAATATTTCTCAAAAGAGAACCGACAAAAGCATTTTACTACAAAGCATCCAAGCTAAGAGAGTCTAGTGTTGAGTCAAATGAGTATTGACCTGACTATTGTCAAATTGTTGTAAAAACAGACTGAATTAACTCCAGCATGTGGACCAGGGAACTGTCTACATTATTACAAGGTCACAGTGGTATCTGTAGAAGGGCAAAGCTTAAAAAAAGCCTAATTAAGTATATTCAATCATCCTAAATGTGAAGCCTAATCTGTGACACTACAGTAGCTGATGGTGTGATAGTGGGTCAACCTGCTGTAATCCCAACAAGACAATCTGGTAAATGTTTATGACTTTTGCGAGCGAGAACTGTGCCCGGAGGGTCATAAATTACAGATTATGTTGTGTTTTCACATCATGACCATTTTCATATCATCTCGAACGACTTCAAGGCAGGTGGTTACATTTTACAAGTGTGTTAATGATCTCATTGCACATTAATTTCACATTAACTCCAAACCTGGGAGTAAATATGTTTGTTTTTGATACATTTGCAGCATAATGTGTAGTATACTGTATCCCTTTTTCTCCAACTTTCCAACTGAAAACTACAACTAAGACACACAGTTGTTTTGATTACTCATCTGTCTTAATAAAAGGCAACTTCAACAATCTACACAAAGTCGCCATGCAATTATATAGAAAGTGTGGTAAGAATGTTGAATAATGAGAGTCGTAAGTGCAGTATATACATGGATGTACCATTGACTTACACATTTACAGTATCAGTATTTACAGTAAGCTGGGAAGTAAAGAGTTCAGCCCTAGTATTTTTTTTTTCGGAGGCAGCTTGATATCTTGAGCATAGCCATAATTCTATCTGTGCCAAGCAGTCAGCCAACCATGAACCAAATTCTTCTTCATGCATGTCTTTGACGAATAACCACCCTTATCATCTTAATACCGAGCTTGGAATTAATTAAAAACCCGTCTGAAGACAGTCGTTGACTTGAGTGAGTATTCCATCCTGTAAAACAACTTTTCTCACTATCGATGCACTATGAAAGCATGCAATAAGCATTACCTTTATCTTATGATTTGAACAATGACCTAACATCCCTGTGTGTTGATTTCCCCAGAGAATGGGGTCTTTACAGATGGACTGGCAGCTCCTCGTTTTCCGGCGAGAGCACATAACCTGTTCAGCACAGCCCTGAAATTCATTTTGAGTATAATTAGAATCATTCAACCCTGGAGCAGGTCGTCATAAAGGTTCTGTCTTTACTTTGCTCAGACCATCATTCCCTATATCCTGACTAGACCCCCAGTCGCTGTCTCTGAAAAACACTCCCACAACATGATGCTCCCACCACCATGCTTGACCCTAGGGATAGTTATGGCGGTCCCTGGTTTACTCCAGACGTAATGCTTGGTGTTCAAGCCAAAGAGTTCAATGTTATGTTGGTGGTATACCACACAACCATTGTGCCTTATTGCTTAAATATGATATAATCTGTAAACATTTTACCCAGCAGTCAAACTATTCTTACCAATCTAATCCCATTAAATTAGTGTGAAATATAAACTTCTGTTTTACATTTACGTCATTTAGACACTGGTCTTGTCCAGAATGGCTGAGTACAATAAGTAAATCTTTCCTTAAATAATATATATAGTATATAATAGTAAATGCTATGGTATTGCACTTTGTTATTGCATTGTACATATTTAACCACTACTTTATAATTAATGTGAAATCAGGCTTATGAAAAAACCTATGTTCTAATAGTAAAGTTAAGTTATCTTTAAAAGCTATCGGAATAGTTAATGTGTTAACATGGATGCTGGTGTATTGGAACAACGGCAGTGAGTAGATAAAATGCTAACAATACAAAAAGCACAGTACAATTTAACAGCAACACCAGGTTATTCAAAAGACTCAAGACAGACCTCCCATTCCATTTAGAATTCTATCTGACTTCTTGTTTATTATTTGCATTTGCTGCTATGGCAATTGTAACCACTAACAACCATGTCTCAACCATTTATTTTCAGCCTCAAAATAAATTAGTTCATGGAGTGGATCCGTTCTCCTTTCTACCTACTGAGGTTTGTGATGATTCGGTTGTTGACTAAAACATTTTAGAACACGGGGTAAAGAAAGCTAAAGCACTTTGTATATTGAGTGAAGAACAACTCGAGAAATGAACAGGGACATGCTTTGAAAGTGAATTCCCTTGTTTAAACCCTGAACACTATCACAACGTGGCAGTGTGCAGAGGGCATCTGTTAAAACACGTGTGCGAGAACACCAGGACGGATATGTCTGTGTTTATCTTGGTATGATCAAATGAATCAAACCTTCCCACATCATAACCTACACAAATGGCATTCCACATCATTCCTTAACACTCAAAACATCATAACAACTTTTCTTATGCTAATATCCTAAATACTTTTATTTTTCCTATAAACCACATGGTGTTTACATGCAGATCTGAGGTTGAATCATTTGCTATTTCACCCATTCACACTCAAACAGTTAACAACAAAGGCTAACCCAGCCATTTAAATTATACAAGAATGCTTTGTTGCTGTTGGTTTTGTATAATATTTGTCAGCTCAACACTCCAGGCCAAGTATTATAAACAAACACTGTATATCTCCTGATCTCTGCATAATCTCTTTTGATAATCTCCCTGACATGATTTTTAAACAGATGTTGTAATTGCATAATCTCATCAATAACTCCTGTTCTGGATTCCAATGGTTATGTATGGAGTGACAGGTGTTTTTCAAATCAGAATGTTGCTTCCCACTCAACTGTCACAATCCATCTTAATTTACTGAAAGAAATGTGTGCATTTTGAAAGTTTTGGGGGTGAAGAACGAGTCTGCCAATAAAAAACAGAATGAGACAGAACCCATTCAAAGAAGACAATACACACTGTGGCACATGTTCTACATTAATAACCGAACCATAATACGTACTTGACAAGATCTCATCTCATCTCATCTTCAACCGCTTATCCGGGGTCGGGTCGCGGGGGTAGCAGCTCTAGCAGGGGACCCCAAACTTCCCTTTCCCGGGCAACATTAGCCAGCTCTGACTGGGGAATCCCGAGGCGTTCCCAGGCCAGTGTGGAGATATAATCTCTCCACCTAGTCCTGGGTCTTCCCCGAGGTCTCCTCCCAGCTGGACGTGCCTGGAACACCTCTCTAGGGAGGCGCCCAGGTGGCATTCTTACAAGATGCCCGAACCACCTCAACTGGCTCCTTTCTATGCAAAGGAGCAGCGGCTCTACTCCGAGTTCCTCTCGGATGACTGAGCTTCTCACCCTATCCCTAAGGGAGAGGCCAGCCACCTTTCTGAGAAAACCCATTTCGGCCGCTTGTACCCGCGATCTCGTTCTTTTTTGACAAGATATTTCCATTAAATTCCATGAATTCTGCAAACTGTGTGCATTATTGCATTAAATCTGTATTATTTGCATGAGTGTTTCCTGGTCTAATAAACGTTTGCGTGTGTCATCACACGTGCCTTCATGTAGTTTTTGCATTATCAAACCCACCTTACCATTCCAGCAACCCATGCGCAAACTACAATGGATATCTCTCTCTCTCTCTCTCTATATATATATATATATACTTGACTGTTTTCCTTATCAAATATAATGTGCATAATTACCACCATATATATTCCAAGATTATGCATGGAACGCATGAACTCAATGTAACTGAATCTATACTTTTGGTGTCGTACTTCACTCCATTGATACAATATAACCCAATAAACATCTAGTGGTGTTGTACTTCAATCCATTGATACAATATAACCTAATAAACATCTTACTAGTGGTGTTGTACTTCAATCCATTGATACAATATAACCTAATAAACATCTTACTAGTGGTGTTGTACTTCACCCCATTGATACAATATAACCTAATAAACATCTTACTAGTGGTGTTGTACTTCACCGCATTGATACAATATAACCTAATACACATCTTACTAGTGGTGTTGTACTTCACCCCATTGATACAATATAACCTAATAAACATCTTACTAGTGGTGTTGTACTTCACTCCATTGATACAATATAACCTAATAAACATCTTTCTAGTGGTGTTGTACTTCACCCCATTGATACAATATAACCTAATAAACATCTTACTAGTGGTGTTGTACTTCACCCCATTGATACAATATAACCTAATAAACATCTTACTAGTGGTGTTGTACTTCACCCCTAATAAACATCTTACTAGTGGTGTTGTACTTCACCCCATTGATACAATATAACCTAATACACATCTTACTAGTGGTGTTGTACTTCACCCCATTGATACAATATAACCTAATAAACATCTTACTAGTGGTGTTGTACTTCACTCCATTGATACAATATAACCTAATACACATCTAGTGGTGTTGTACTTCACTCCATTGATACAATATAACCTAATAAACATCTTACTAGTGGTGTTGTACTTCACTCCATTGATACAATATAACCTAATACACATCTTACTAGTGGTGTTGTACTTCACCCCATTGATACAATATAACCTAATAAACATCTTACTAGTGGTGTTGTACTTCACCCCATTGATACAATATAACCTAATAAACATCTTTCTAGTGGTGTTGTACTTCACCCCATTGATACAATATAACCTAATAAACATCTTACTAGTGGTGTTGTACTTCACCCCATTGATACAATATAACCTAATAAACATCTTACTAGTGGTGTTGTACTTCACCCCATTGATACAATATAACCTAATAAACATCTTACTAGTGGTGTTGTACTTCACTCCATTGATACAATATAACCTAATACACATCTAGTGGTGTTGTACTTCACCCCATTGATACAATATAACCTAATAAACATCTTACTAGTGGTGTTGTACTTCACCCCATTGATACAATATAACCTAATAAACATCTTACTAGTGGTGTTGTAGTTCACCCCATTGATACAATATAACCTAATAAACATCTTACTAGTGGTGTTGTACTTCACCCCATTGATACAATATAACCTAATAAACATCTTACTAGTGGTGTTGTACTTCACCCCATTGATGTACTCTGGACAGGGTCTCTCTACCATCTGTCCGGTGGTGCTCCTCGGCCAACATGTTCCCAGCTCATCCGTGGTGCCATTGCAATACAAACCTTTAAATAAATAATAAGGGCGTTAAAATAATCATCATCATTTCCATTGATCCCAAAATAACCGCAAAAAAACGTACCATAAAAATCCATCAACAACGACGACGAGTTGTCGTAAAAAGTATCCATTAAACTACAGTTTGGGTCCCCAAAGTCCCCAAAGACGAGTTGGTAAATCGTAGCATCCATGGTTGGTACTTTCTATCAAAGTGGAATTAAAGTGTTCAGCTGCTCCCAACAATAATACACGTGGATATGTTTCATCCATATATAGTGTGCGCCTGGTTCAAACCCGTGGAAAACCTCCAGTTGACACAGTCACAAGTCTCAGAGTGCAAAAGCTTTTCAGATTCCCTCTAATATTCTCTCTAACATTCCCTCTATCAAACTCCATGTCTCCCTCTAATATTCCCTCTACAATTCCCTCTAATATTCCCTCTACCATTCCCTGTATCAAACTCCATGTCTCCATGTCTCCATTTGGGATACTTTAACATGTTGGTCGCCGGTGGCTTTATAGGAGCTGCATTTAAATCGAACCGCGTCTGTTGCGCTATTATTAATTGCCTTGTGATCTATAGTGCTCTGATTTAGACACATGGGTCTATGAGTGTAAATCTTATAGGGAAAGTTTGAGAACGTTACTGAAAATATTTTTGTCATACACTTTTAATAAATATTGTCATTTGCACTGGAAATATTACTGACTTTAAGATAACGAATAAAATAATTCAGAAGCTGGGCAGCAGGTGAATTCAGACAATAAAACGCTCAACCAAAATATATATTCTTTTGTCTACTAAATGTACTTGGTTGGTTGCCTTTTTATTATTAAAAACAGAAGAGTTGAATGTTTTTCTTTGTTTGCATTAAAAATGTACACGTATGAGCCAAAACATTACGACCACCACAGGCGAAGGACATATGTGTTAATCTCCTGACAAATATCAGCCTGTGTATATTAGGTGGTATGCAACCCATCAGTTCACATAGTCAACGTGTTTGATGAATATGGCAAGCAGTTTTAACATATATTCAATACATTTTTGATATCAACAATTATATTTATTGATATCAAAAATATAATTGTTGATATCACGAAATACAATTGTTGATATAAAAAATGTGGCAATCATTTTACAGATCTTGATGAGCTAATTCAAAATGGTAAAATGAAGTGCACTGGACAATGTATACAACAGCTGCACTGTTTGGACTCCTTTAGTGCCGAAAAGGGGTGCAGTTGACGCAAATAACACAAAAATATAACTTAATCCAAGTCTTATTGAGAATATTTGGAGAATTTAATATTGATATTTTTGAATTTGATACAATTGATGAAGTGGAAAAAATACATTCTGGTTGTGTGGAATGGCTGTGTAATGGAAAAACTGAGTTATTCAAATTCTGATTGTTCAATAGGCTTATTCAACCACTTCAATTGTGTTAATTAACACTTTTATAATTATTAGTTGCAATAACGAGAAATCACAGATTACAATATTCTCTGCCTTGCTTGAACCTGGATGAGCAACATTTAAAGGTTCATATTTGCACAATTATTTCAAAGGTTAAGGTGGGCTACAGGTGGTATAATTGGGTATCAAATAGCGTTGTTGTAGTAACTTTAAATATTGAACACATACATGCATATACATGCATATAGCGACTCATTCTCCAGGATCCTAGAATACTATATTTTCTTGAGTGTCCTCACATACACAGTGTGCACCTTGGCTATGCTGCAAAACAATGCTCTTGCATTTTAGGGCAAACTGACATGGACTGTGTGAATGCGCGGCTGCTGACTCAGACACGCCTGCAAAACATAAGACACACACATCCACTTAGCTGGCCAGTACACGTAATATCTTCTCTCTCCTGTTGGCGCTCTTGGTCTCCTATAAATAGCGGTTTGGATCAGCCGACATGAAAGACAAGCGTGAAGAGGTGGGGGTGGTCCTCCCGGATGTCCTTTGAACATTCTAGCGCTTCTCCGTGCTCACCCGTCATGCACGCTCTATTTTCCTGAGTGCTCCGGCATTCCCCCAGGACGATGCTAACGTTCCTGTTAGCAAGATGCTAACAGGACTGGTGTGACAAAACATCTAAAAGCACTTTAACCTAATGTGGTTTATCATTTTTAAGAGATGACTCTAATGAGATTTGTTTCACACACAATTGTCTGGAAGGAGAGCAGGAATGTTTTGTGTGTGTCGAATAGCCCACACGAATGTCACGGTGTGTATTGAAGGATGAGCAATATCTGTAAATGTAAATGAAGTCTGGTATTGCATCAGTTCACAGACGCTTCATGATTGTGCCTGCAAGTGAGTTTGTCCTTGATTTGTAGAGCCAATGGTAGGGTTCGTATCAGCAGCTGAGTTAGCTGCCTTTTCATTAGGATTTGAAGAATTTGTCATTGGAATTTACCTTATATAGTCTGCCTGCCTCAAAGCTCAGTGTTTGTCGCAAGCCTAACACCACACATTTTCCTGAGAACACCACCCATACAATGAAGGTGGTGGCGGCATCATGCTGTGGGGATGCTTTTCTGTGTCAGGGCATCGAAAAATTGCTAGAAATTGATGCAGCAAAATACAGAGAAATTCTCTGTGTCTGCAAGAGACCTGGAATTTCATAGAAATGGCATCTTCCAGCAGGACAATGACCCCAATCATACAGGCAAAGCCACACAGGAATGACTTAGAAACAAAATGGTCAATGCCCTGTGGACAAGAGTTGCAAAAGGTCCCCGTCCACTTTGACAAAGAATGAGCAATTTGTCAAGAAGAAGGGTCATTTATTTTTGTGTACAGATCCAGAGGATCGTTGAGTTCGGAAAAAAATTTAATCGCTACCACAGGGCCCTCCTACCAAATATTGACTAAAGGATTGGAATAATAATGCAATACGAATGCAATCAATATGAACTATGAATAATAAGGCCTTTTTTGTGTTGATATGTTGCAAAAATAAAATGAAATAAATGGTGGAAAAATCAAACGTGTGTGAATATTTTGAGAGCCACTGTATGTAATTGCAAACTGTTTACCTGTTTAATTATATTCTTGATCATTTGAAAAACAAGAGTTTTTTCTGCAAGGCACTAAACTTATGTAATATATATAGTATATAATAATTTTCCCAAATTCACTGCCTTGCGTAATGTTGACACATTACTAGAAGATTAGAAAAACACACAGCCTCCGGTCTCACGGCAAGTGGAGGATATTTTACTCGCCAAGATCTATTTATAGCACCACCTAAATGTTAATGTATTCCCCCAGAGCAGGACTCTGTGCTAAGCTGTTAAAGAAAAAGTTCCTCCATTATGATTTATAAATATTTTGATACAAAATATTGCCCTAGAATTGGATCAACGATCAATAAATGTTTTTGTCTTCTGTTTTTCCAAATGCACTTGCAAACACGTATGCAATAATTATATCTGGTAATAATCCAACATTGATTGCTAGCACTCAAATAAATAATACATAAATACATAAATACCACCACAAGTGTCATGTGCTACAACAACGCGTTAGGTCGAAGGTCAAACACCTGCAGGTCAATTCTGTGACCATCAACCATTTTGCCATACCTCTACTTTGCACACTTAATTAACACAACTCTTTAGATATCCCAAAATGTTTTCTCGTACATTAGGATGTTGTCGTCTGTAAATATATTATAGATGAAATTCATGACTAACTTGTAGATATAACTTAAAACTTCAACTTGGCCAATTTTATAATCAGCTGAAGAGATTAAATTCATGACTATAATGATAAAAGGACATCCACGAGTTACAATCATTCATGGTGTCTTAAGTTGGGTGCAGATCACTAGAATTGTCCCTTGGCACTTTCCGTATTGAGCGTTAGATCTGGTCAGTAAGCAACATTATGCAGATTTTCTCCTCATATGATCTTTAATAAGTCTTTTTGAAAGTCTCAAGGCACATTAGGCCAAAAGGAAAAAGAAATTAAACATAAAGAGAACATTTCCCTGGATGCCATATGATAGGCTATCATATTTATTTTTTGTACTTAACCACAAGAGTGTTATTAAAACACCAGCCTAAATAAAAAATACCTCATGGCTTTCTACATTAGATGTGGCTGTTCTGAAGAGGATTTACCATAAAAGTGTAATGTGATGCTGGGAGACAGGGAATAAATACCTTGGGGTCGGTATTACTGATATTGTTGTATGGTCTATTGCGGTTCTGTTTAGGTGGAACCTTACTCCTGGTGGTACCTTACTCCTGGTGGTACCTTTCTTCTGGTGGTACCTTACTTCTGGTGGTACCTTACTCCTGGTGGTACCTTACTTCTGGTGGTACCTTACTTCTGGTGGTACCTTACTCCTGGTGGTACCTTACTTCTGGTGGTACCTTACTTCTGGTGGTACCTTACTCCTGGTGGTACCTTACTTCTGGTGGTACCTTACTCCTGGTGGTACCTTACTCCTGGTCTGTTCCGTTGAAGGGCCTTTCCTAGCCAGAAGTTTAGTTGTCTACATTAAGAGGAGCTGTGAATGCTAAATAGATGATCAGCTGGTGCCTTAAGGAGACGCCTATGGACCTGTGTGGAACCATCTGGTTCTGGTTCTGGTTCTAGCACTCGGCTGTATAGTAGCAGCACTCTAATCCAATGCATCAGGAACAGTGTGTCCTCATCGTTTTTCACGCTCCCATTCCGATGATCTCAGTCACAGGTTTTCCCTAGAGGTGATTTCTACTGATTAATTCCCAGGTTATTTTTAGACTTTAATTCAAATGTATGTATATTTTCTTCTACAACCGTTTACAGTATTTATTCTTTGTGTTACTAATTTATACCTTTGTTATTTACATTTAATTTTATTATCATTAAATAATGTAAGTCTAAACCTGCTGTTAAAAGGGTGACTGTAGCATTTGATTTGAATCAAGGAGGTGCACTATTACGCTCATAACAAGTGCAGCTGTTTGTATGTATTAATAATAACAAGTATTAATAAGCAAGCAGTCTCTAGTACGATAGAGGAGGTCCTTAGATGTAATATCCGAGAGTTACCTAAATCCTAATAATCTTAATTTGTTCACAGGAGGTGTTACAGCGCTGCAAAAATTAATCTAGTAGTTCAGAATGGCAGATAGAATGACAGATATATTACTTCTCCAAACAAAAGGCATTGCCCAGAGGCTCTGTAAATGAAAAGACAATCTGTCAAAGAAGATAACATGACTCATACTCAACAGGGCTTAGAAACAAAACACACTCCATTCTTTACCAAGGCAGACAGAAGATGACAAAAGCAGTTATTTTCTTTTCCACATTTCCGGTCGTTCTTTGTCTGAGGATAAATCCAAGAATGATGCCGTGTTGGTTATAGGGCAGAACCTTAAGGTCTCAGTGAGCCTGAGGTCCCTGTAAAGAGTAAAACGCTAACCTTAATATTTCAAATGTATTATTTAGTTGATATTTGTAGACATTTGTATATAACACTATAACATGGGCTCATTGCAATGTAAATGTGAAGCCATTGTAAAGACTTGTCATATATGCTGTTTGTCACAGGGGAAGTGATGTCACCAGCGTGCACTGTGGGAAGTCAAAAAGCCAAACGAGGGAGTGTGTTGCTGTGGGCAATAATCTCCTAGGAAACCTTGGGTCCTGCCAGTCATGTGACTCGTACTAGCTACTTAAGCATTATTGCAGACCATGTACACTCAAATGATCCAGCCTGCCACAAAGCAAACATTGTTCAGAAATGGTTTGTGGAACACAATATCAAGGTCAATGTGTCTCAATCCAATCCAGCATCTGTGGGATGTGCTGGACCAACAAGTCAGATCCATGAAGGTCCTACCTCACAACATACAGGACTTAAAGGATCTGCTAACGTCTCCGTGCCAGATACCACAGCGTACCTTCAGAGGTCTAGTGGAGTCCATGCCTCGATTGGTCATGGCTGTTTTGGGGGCTGATTGGTGTAAATATCCAGCACTGGTGAAAAGTTTCAGAACACCCATAGTTTCTATTGAAATATAAGCAGTTTAAATCCAGGAAAGAATGGTAAACTGAGGTGTAAAAAAGTTCAACGTTTAAAAAGACTTTTTCAGTGAACAAGTACTGGGCGAACTTCTAGCTGATCTGTAGCAATGAAAGTAAGAAAATCCCTAAAAGTTCATGCTACCATTTGTTCATGTGTCTTTACTTTTGTTGATTACTTACAAACTGTCTGTATGAAATAACAAACTGTGTTTCTACACCTGGGGTGATGATCTAGGCCTCTTTTGCTGGATCAGTGGTTCATCCTACAGCAAGATAATGACCCAAAATACCTCTAGGTTGTTAGAACAACAACACGGAGCCTTCAGATCCTGGGAAGGACAGCACAGTATTCGATGACCCAATGCCCTCTAACAGAGCTGCAGAGTTTTATCCTGCAGAGGTCAGAGTATCTGTCAAAAGAAAAAACAGCATAAATCAGGTGTTTATGTTAGAGTGGCTAGATGGAAGCCAGACTAAATGACTAACAAGCATATGACCTGCTGCTTGAAAAACTCAGAGCATGAGGAAAATTATTATCTGGTTTGATGAGACCAAAATCAAACTATTAGGCCGAAATATATCATGTTGGCAAAAACAAGACACGGCTGCCTACAGAACTTATATCATCACCCCCATGCTGAAACAGCGACTGGAATCTCAGGATTTAGGAAAGGGGGAAAACGATGCAGAATACAGAGAGGTACCTAGAGACACCCTGACCCAGACTGCACAGGACAGCAGACTTGGCTTGTCATTATGGCGTGTTGTGTGCAGATTGACGGCAAAACCGTCTGGTTTTATCAACCACAAATTAAGTAGAATACTCAACAAAACGTAGAATCAGAGAAGGCACCTGAATACTGGCACTGTATAAGTTTTTTCACATTTTATGTAATATAATTGTCTGTACATTCTCGTGTATATCACTTCTCCATACTGGTCCTGTCATGTGGAATATTTTATGTGAAGTGTAATAGCTAATTAGAATTCTAATATACTAAACTATGTCAACTTTGTGTGCAACACAGCTGTAGGCTATTCGCGCTGGAGGGATTTAAGACTATTTTTAAACTGATTAGCCTAGATTTGCCCTCTGCTTTTCCAGGTTTCTCCGAGATGCGATATAACCTAGAAGCTAACAATTATTAGTCTCTGATTGTCCTAGAAACAGATCTGTGGCATTTGCTGCCTATCCAACAGATCTTTTACCTATTTCTGGGTAATTATTGTGAATAATAATGTCTTCTAAATTCACTTGCATGTTTTTTTTTAATTGCTATCACTCTGGGCAAAATAGAGATACAACCACGTTATTATATTCCTGCTCCTTCAACCTTTTTACTGTCCCAAGGCATTCCTGCAGTGTCATTATTACACTGTACTGAGGTTCCACGGTAGGGTAAGGAAATAAAGACAAAGCAAAACAAGAGTGTTTTTGGCATTTCAGCCCCAAACAAATGATCCATAAAGGGTTTGCCAACCGAGCTGAGATAAGCAGGTTGTCACTGTTTGGCCGGCAGCCCAGTTTACATTGTGTTGAAAGTGTCTTCACTCTAACTTGTTATCCCGTTTTATGACTGGAACCGTTACAGTGTCTTAAAGACATTTGAGATTTTGAATTGATGGCATTAGTAGCTGACAGCTTGTGTAGTAGAGCCAACGCATTCTTAAAATCAATATTCTCAAAACCTGTCATTATCTTTGCAACTGCTCTGTAGAGCATATTTATTTAGCTACTCTAAACAGACCTCTATAGATTTGCCCTCTATATATACTGTAACATTTGGCAGCGTTTCAATCCTGCAAGCTTTAGCTCCACAGCCGGGCACACTGGCTACACTGCTCCCAAATAGGGATATTCCCTTTGGGAAGGTGAGTTGTGGCTTTTCCTATTCCATTAGACTGTAATAAATGGTTTTGCCCAAAACACATGTACAAAAAAGCACAAATAGACAAATATATAAATAGACATGTACATGTTATCTGTGTTGACAAAATATTATATGATGGCCATATTTTACACTGTACCACCACACAAACCAATAATTTGTTTTGAAGACAAAATAAGTGACAACTACTTCTAACCTGTTAATACAGAGAGAAGTGTATCCTCCCCAAACGACCTGCTGAACGGCCAAATCTCAAATCTAATTTGAATTGGTGGCGATCTAATCTGTTTGAGACAAGGTGACCTCACCTTTACTGACAGTGTGTTTTTTAAAGAGCTTGTGCTTTTAATGTGGCTATCATGTGATCAGAGGTTCCTGCAAAATGTATTTCATTTTTCATTCAGCAGAGGGCGCTGTATAGGAAGGGAAAATATTAGCCAGTCTAGGAAATGTTTACTACTAGTTTTTTGGGTGTTGTAAAAAAAACATTAAGTCTATTGTTTATTCCTGACTACGCCTTTTTTTATCTAGCATTACTCTGTATCTTCAATGAGTTTATATAGTACACATTTTTATAATAATTTGTTGATTTGTTTTTTTTTCTCTCCCATAGCATGCTAAACATCATAAATACTTGTTTTAGGAATGCAGTACTAACAGAAAGTAATAACAGAATTCAGACCTCAATAGACATTTCGGAGTCTAGATCTGGTAACATAAAGGTCACCAGTTGTCATCCCCTGGAATTGGCAGAACACTTCTAAATATTAGTCAAGCTCAATCATATGAAATACGTATTCCCATTCTAGGAACAACTCAAAAAGGGTGAAAATGTATTCTACCTCGACTTAATATCAAACCTTGTGCTTATTCCGCCCATATTGACTTTGCTCTCTTCCCCAATGGATTTTCCAAGTGAGGGAGGCATCTAACTCACCCAGGAGGGATGGAAGCCAAACGCATCTCCATCTACTGGGATTAAGTGTGAACAGCGCACTAGAGATGAAAGACTACACACTTAGATTCTTTCCTCTTAGATTATTGGGCGACCTCACATCTCAGTGCTGAGTGAAAGGTCTCGTATTCACGTTGCTCAGATGGGACTTTTACCAAAAATGGCATTTTTCTTATTTCATATTTCTGATTGAATTAAAAAAAATTTCATCGACGAATTCTCATTTACAATTTCTACGCATGTCTTTTACAACTTTCTATTGGCCCATCTGCACCTTTCTGGTCCAACTCCAAATTGTAGTCCAACTTGCTTATCAGCTTCTCACAGTTTATTTAAGCTAGGCTAGTTGCATCAGATTTTATGGTTTGTTCAGTATCCTTACGTAAATATTTTGTTCATCTTGACTAAACTTTCCTCATCCCCAGCCAAATCGCAGTATTTTCTCTAATCATTCCAATATCTTTCATAACGAGTGCAAATTTCAGCTAAAATGTCCCCCATGTTCCATGTCTGGTATTACATGTCATTGCCTGGTTGACTGGTTTTTGGAGTCTGTGTGTAGATTGAAGAGAAAAATACACTGAATTCTTTCTGAAAACACTGTGTAAACAGTGCCCTTTAGATGATGTTGCATAAGATACCTATACGTATATTTTTCATAATAAAAGGTTTGTAAGTAGACTTTAAGAAACATGAATACCATGTAAGTAACTACAGTAGTCAGTATTTTGTGTAGCCTTGCTTGTAATGCAAAACTGAAGCAATTTAATTTGGTCCAATGTCACGTATTCTTTTTTAAATTCTGTGGTAAACTATTCGAATGATCTTGCAGGATTTGACATAAATCTTTTGAATTTGGCAGATTTCTATACTTTTCCCTGTCCAAATGATTTCACACAGCTTTAATTATATTGAGGTCAGGGCTCTGAGGAACACAACCTTATAATCTAAGTGTTTCTTTTTTATTTTGCTCCAAGTAGATATTCATGTTGTTTGCAGAGCATTTGGGATCATCATTTCGATGGTGTCCAATGTTTTGGTCAATTAGTCAAATATGGTAATTTATGTGACCTCTTAGGTTAAAGCATGATATTTGATGCCAGATGACTCCGCCAGAAACGGAGAAAACACAGTATTTTCATTCTGTCCCGTAAAGAAGGGACCTATAAAATATGGCGTCAGATTCAGATTTCTGAAGAGACTTTTATGTCCATTAACCAGCACAATAGTGTTCAGATAAGATAATAGATAATTGCAAACAAATGCACAGTGGTTTTGTAATAATCAATTAGCAGTAGATATTCTATTCAAAATCAGTCGTGTCTAGCTGCAATAGTCATTTGGATCAATTTGATGTTATTTTAATGGACTAAAAATGTGCTTTTCTATGTTGTTTACATTTAAATATTTGTTTTTTACGTAACATTTTGGGTTAGTTCTATTGTAATACACGCAGCAATGATCATTATACCTCCCAGCTTTATGTTGAAAGGAAAACAGTTCCCCTGGCTAATTCCCAGCATGCCATTTTTAGAAGGTCAAATAAAATAAAAAAAATAGAGTCAAAGTGGGAAAGACATTCCTTGCGTTCCTCTTTGACAGTTTGCTTGTCCATTATGTGTGCTCCACAGTGTGTGAGAATCTGGAGTCTGGACTGTTAAAATACCACAGAGCATCTTCCAATTATCAATATATAGTACTACCAAAACTGCAGAAGTTGAAATTGTGTATTTTATTAGAGCATAGAATATATTTGATTAAATCAGGGTGTGTCCATCACTTCTCTGAGGACTGATTATTCATTCTTAGTAAAAAAAATAAGTGTCAAATTGAACAGCTAATGTCCGTTTTTTGGTATTTATCACCACATATTATCAGAGATATGGGGCTGTTACTCTTAACCAACTTTTTCCGGGGGGGGGGGAACACCATACTAGTTTGCCAAAGTGACATACATCTATTCACACCCATGGAACTGCAGCTGTTAACAAAATAATCTAGCACTGAATCACTATTTTAAATGATTAATTTCTTGGTCAGGTCAAATAAAACCCGGAAAGCATTTACATGTGTGTGAAGAGTTCATTGGCTTCACACAAACCATGATGAACCATTTAAAACATACAGTATGTGCATGTAGCATGTAGCATGTAACATGTAACATTGACCAGACATCACAATGTTTCTAGTATATCGTATATCTTCTACCGTCTCACTGTCCACATAATCCACTTTCTGTCGTTCATGTTTGACCTTAACAAACCGAAAGTTACATTCTTTACATTGATGCATCAGTGATGTAATCTAGTGGTAAAAAAGTTGTCTAAACTATAAACTCCTCCAGGCCATTTTTTTTAAGGCAAGTGATTTGTAAAAGATAACTAAGACTTCCAGACTTATGAGAAACAATATTATCTGGTCTGATGAAACAAAGATTGAACTCTTGGGCCTCAATGCCTGTAATCACATCTGGAGAAAACCAGGCACCACTTATCTCGTGGCCAGCATAATGCTTTGAGGGTTTTTTGCTACATGGACAGAGAGACTACAAAAAAATTAAGGAAAAAATGGACGATACAAAGTACAGAGGAATCCTTGATGAAAACCTACCGAGGAGCGCCAGGAACACAGACGTTGGGTGAAGATTTACCTTTCATCAGAACAACCACCATAAGCAAATAGCCAAGATATAGCCACGATATAGCCAAGATATAGCCAAGATATAGCCAAGATATAGCCAAGACAATACTGGAGGGGCTTCGGGACAAGTATGAATGTTCTTGAATTGCCCAGCCAGAACCTGGACATGAACCAATCCTGAATTAGAGATGAACCAAACCTGAACTAGAGATGAACCAAACCTGAACTAGAGATTAACAAAATCGTGTCTGAAGAGATCGGAACATGGCTGTGCAGTGAAGCTCTTAATCCAACATGACAGGGCTTGAGAGAGCTGCAGAGAAGATGGGAAACTTCCCAAAGGGTGCCAAGCCTGTAGCATCGTACCCAACATGACTAGAGATAAGTGTGCCCTCGTACCCAACAAGACTAGAGATAAGTGTGCCAAGCCTGTAGCATCGTACCCAACAAGACTAGAGATAAGTGTGCCCTTGTACCCAACAAGACTAGAGATAAGTGTGCCAAGCCTGTAGCATCGTACCCAACAAGACTAGAGATAAGTGTGCCCTCGTACCCAACAAGACTAGAGATAAGTGTGCCAAGCCTGTAGCATCATACCCAACAAGACTAGAGATAAGTGTGCCCTCGTACCCAACAAGACTAGAGATATGTGTGCAAAGTCTGTAGCATCGTACCCAACAAGACTAGAGATAAGTGTGCCCTTGTACCCAACAAGACTAGAGATATGTGTGCAAAGTCTGTAGCATCGTACCCAACAAGACTAGAGATAAGTGTGCCCTTGTACCCAACAAGACTAGAGATAAGTGTGCCAAGTCTGTAGCATCGTACCCAACAAGACTAGAGATAAGTGTGCCAAGCCTGTAGCATCATACCCAACAAGACTAGAGATAAGTGTGCCCTCGTACCCAACAAGACTAGAGATAAGTGTGCCAAGCCTGTAGCATCATACCCAACAAGACTAGAGATAAGTGTGCCCTCGTACCCAACAAGACTAGAGATAAGTGTGCAAAGTCTGTACCATCATACCAAACAAGACTAAAGGATTTAATCGCTGCCAAAAGTACTGAGTCAAAGGAGCTGAATACTCATGTAAATGTGATGCGTTTTTCTTTTGTAAAAATGCAATGTTCAAAACAACTTTACATTTAACTTAAACGAATATCAGGCTGTCGGCCTCACTGTTTTCCAAATGTACACCAAAAAACGTACATTATTGAAGACCTTCATGGGTGGCCACTGGCCTCTTATGAATGTGAAGCATGCCCTGATACCTGAAAGATAAACTGATATCTATAGGAATTTTCAACTCTAAGACAGGCAACGTATAAAGATTCTTCTGTTGGTTGATATGGAGCGCTGTATATTTCTACCTAATTGCTTCGGAGGCCCATACGGTAAAGTTCGGGAGGTCGTCATAATCGGACGTCATGAAGCTGTCAGTCTGAGGTCTACTGATGAGTACAAGGAGCCCGTTCTTAACCACACTGGGCGGGGGAGGGACCTCTATCAGAGCTCCAAGCAACAGTTGCTTCTTTAACATTGCAATGGATGAGGTCCACAACAACACGGAGGTGATTCAAAGGACACAGACGTATTATAGCCAGCATTCATTAGTCAGCGTCTTTCAACGAGGCTTTGTTCACCAATCTACTGTTGCCATAGAAACGTGATATATACAATCAAATTAAGTCATCTTGATATGGACATGATGATAATTTGACAATCTGAAAGTATGCATTTGAAATAACCAAAGTCAACCACATCTACCATGCAAGGCGACTGCAGGCTCGGGGTTAGGTGTCTTGCTCATGGACAGCTCTACAATTTCCCAGGAGGAACCGGGGATCGAACCTACCGATTGATAGACAACCGACTCAACCCACTGAGCCACTATTATTTAGCAGCATTATGGGTGATCATAGTGATGCCAGATAAGGAGAAGGTCCAGAACGTTGGTGCATTAAACTCAATTCTGTCTAAATCATTTTGGGAAAAACAACAGATGTCTCTTGACAATCTGACATGAGGGAACATATCCAAGCAAGGTTCATTCATAATTTGACTGAATATAAGAAAAGATTAATTTAACCTTCAACCCATCTTTTCAACAAATCTCTGCTAAAAAACAGCTAATCTAACAAAGCTTTAAAAAGATTTTGATTGTATTTTATCAAGTCCAGGTTTTCAATGACAGGATGCCTTGTTGAAACAACTACCACAGACCATCCGTATTTATAGTTGAGACTAAATTTCAGATCTATTTCGATTCCATAAAAAAACTTTGATTCCAGCTACTGTAGTATTTTACAACATTATCAATGTCTAAACTATATTTACAAACAATTTACTGTCATTTCAATGGAAAAAAACATGTGATACATATTTTTTTTATACAAGGACAGATTTATCCTAAACCTATGAACGATAGCGTAAAGTGAGTCTCATGCTAAGTTGTTATAAAAAAAATATGTTTAAATATTTTAATTAAAAAAGATCTTCTATACAAACACATTGTATTTTAGGCAGTTCTGATTAGTTGAATTGCTAATTTCTTTGTTCTCAAAATGGAAACAAAGGACTTTACCAGACCACACCAGAGACAGAGCCTCCATCTGAGTCAGTAAATTGGTCACTTGACAGCCATAAAACCAACTTCCTCATTGTACCATAAATGAATCTAGCTGTTCGTTTTACGTTCCCGTACGACATGCATACATTGTGTCTTACACCCTTCTTCGTCACTACAGACAATGACCCCACGCGGTCCCGACCGAAGCCCGGTCGTTTACATGCTTCTCTGACACTCGTTTCGAATTTCAGAGTAAATACAGAGACAATAGCTGGAAATGGAGGGAAGACAAGTATTTTCTGTTTTGTTTTTTTCCTACGACACAAAGAATGTCTGGATTTCAGCTCGGATGCACACACAGGGCCATGGTGCCATAAATCAAATCGGATATCTTTCCCAGGGTAAAAATAACTTCTCACACCGCACATCTGTCTACACCCTGTCCCATCTCACTCTGCAACCCCTTTCAACGGGTATTTCAAGGAATTAGCCAACACCCGGCAACAACTTTTTATTATTATTATTAATTGTTGTCTGTTACACAAACATATTGTAATCTGATCAGCAAACATATTGTAATCTGATTACAGTTACGAAAAAATAGAAGCTCTCTTCTTGGATTACATTCTCAATTCGGAGAAAGATTCGAGTTTTATATTTACCAAATGCTTACCTTCTGTCCCATCAAGGACATGTAAGAAGAAATTATGGCACAGAGCATCTATTTTTGAAATATTAGCATATTGAAATACCCTGAGTTATTGCCATAAAAGCATCTTCTGTTTCCTTCAGAGCCATAGTTGGTGCGCCTAATTAACGAACGATCAGCATTGGGGGTGAAAAAGAGTAGCTAATAGGTAAAATAGAGACACATGTTGTCTCAACAGGGCTAAACAAACTCAAAGGACAGACCATCTGCGGAGACAAACAGATGACTTTATAAGGCCTCTAAACTAGGCCCGAGTACCAGTCCAAGGCTCCTGTTTTGCTTAAATAGTGAAGTTCGATGCAAGAGGTCACACAACAAATTACCTAGTGTCTATGTCTTAACATGATTGGGTCCAAGTTTATCGTGTTCATATGTGTTTATGTTGGTTTGTGCGATAAGATAATTGCACAGAACGTTCGACTCATTGTCGGGATATATTTTTAACCAAATGTTGTTGTTTTTACATATCGTAAAAGTAACCTAACCCGCGTAAAAAAGACAATGGCAGGAATATGGATGCTGAGGCAGGATTTGACAGCACAAGCTGAGTGGTTGTAAAGCACCAGATGGAGTGAAACACCTTCATGAAGAGTCCAGAGAATGTGCCTTTTGACGGTGGTGCACAAATTTGACTCGATAGAGTAGAACCACTTAAAACCACACAATGTCAAGATTCTTATCTGCATCCAAAAGGAAAAGAATTCACTTGTAGTTATTTATCAGTCAAGTGAAGGATGTTGAGTTTTCTAAGTTAGCTTCCCCAGAGTTTGAATTGTGCTTCTCCTGTATCTTGACCACGCAAATAGTAAAGCAATTATCTACAGAAATGTTTTTAGAAAGTTTTTCACAATATTGAACATTCCCCCATAAAATCTAAAAAGCAGCATGTGGAAAATCTGCCATCTGAGAATAAGCCTCTTATTTGATTTCACTTTACATCATAATTTTATAATGTTTAACTTTTTACACATGGCTATAATATAACAAATTACTGTAGTAGCCATAGATAACAATTTTTACAAATTAAGAGACGTGGTAAAAATACATGAATTCACCAATAGTAAATCTATGAATTTTAAGCATTATTTTAAGGGGCATCGGCTGTATTTATTTTGCTGTTGTGTCACTGTAGCTTTATCCCATATGGGGTCTTGGTTCCTGGTGTAAGGTTTCACAGTTATCCAGGGTGAGCTCCAGACCATCTAGTCAGCCAATTAAGGTTTCACAGTTATCCAGGGTGAGCTCCAGACCATCTAGTCAGCCAATTAAGGTTTCACAGTTATCCAGGGTGAGCTCCAGACCATCTAGTCAGCCAATTAAGGTTTCACAGTTATCCAGGGTGAGCTCCAGACCATCTAGTCAGCCAATTAAGGTTTCACAGTTATCCAGGGTGAGCTCCAGACCATCTAATCAGCCAATTAAGGTTTCACAGTTATCCAGGGTGAGCTCCAGACCATCTAGTCAGCCAATTAAGGTTTCACAGTTATCCAGGGTGAGCTCCAGACCATCTAGTCAGCCAATTAAGGTTTCACAGTTATCCAGGGTGAGCTCCAGACCATCTAGTCAGCCAATTAAGGTTTCACAGTTATCCAGGGTGAGCTCCAGACCATCTAGTCAGCCAATTAAGGTTTCACAGTTATCCAGGGTGAGCTCCAGACCATCTAGTCAGCCAATTAAGGTTTCACAGTTATCCAGGGTGAGCTCCAGACCATCTTATCAACCAATTAAGGTTTCACAGTTATCCAAGGTGGGCTCCAGACCATCTAATCAGCCAATTAAGGTTTCACAGTTATCCAGGGTGAGCTCCAGACCATCTAATCAGCCAATTAAGGTTTCACAGTTATCCAGGGTGAGCTCCAGACCATCTAATCAGCCAATTAAGGTTTCACAGTTATCCAGGGTGAGCTCCAGACCATCTAGTCAGCCAATTAAGGTTTCACAGTTATCCAGGGTGAGCTCCAGACCATCTAGTCAGCCAATTAAGGTTTCACAGTTATCCAGGGTGAGCTCCAGACCATCTAGTCAGCCAATTAAGGTTTCACAGTTATCCAGGGTGAGCTCCAGACCATCTAGTCAGCCAATTAAGGTTTCACAGTTATCCAGGGTGAGCTCCAGACCATCTTATCAACCAATTAAGGTTTCACAGTTATCCAAGGTGGGCTCCAGACCATCTAATCAGCCAATTAAGGTATCACATGTAAATATCTTCATCTATTCTCTTTTCATTTTATCGGAGTTACTGTACATACAGTGATGATAAAAATATGTTTTACAAAGTCTTTTTAATGCTTTAAATTGCTTTTTTCATTTGACAAAAATTATATTTGGAGTACAAGAATTGAAGTGCGATAAAGCCACTGATTCTAATTGGTCCAGACAAGGTTTGCAGTGCCTGGAGTTTTGGTTCGGCTGACCAGGTTTGCAGTGCCTGGAGTTTTGGTTCGGCTGATAAGGTTTGCAGTGCCTGGAGTTTTGGTTTGGCTGATAAGGTTTGCAGTGCCTGGAGTTTTGGTTTGGCTGATAAGGTTTGCAGTGCCTGGAGTTTTGGTTTGGCTGATAAGGTTTGCAGTGCCTGGAGTTTTGGTTTGGCTGATAAGGTTTGCAGTGCCTGGAGTTTTGGTTTGGCTGATAAGGTTTGCAGTGCCTGGAGTTTTGGTTCGGCAGATAAGGTTTGCAGTGCCTGGAGTTTTGGTCTGGCTGATAAGGTTTGCAGTGCCTGGAGTTTTGGTTTGGCTGATAAGGTTTGCAGTGCCTGGTGTTTTGTCAGAGTGCAAATAAGCAGTTCCACATCAGACAGAGCTGCCATGCATCATTGCGTTCTAGTGACTCAACATTAAAGTGTTGAGTTTGCCTCTAGGCATGTAGATTCTGGAAAATGAAAGCTGTTTTAAAAGGGAAAAAAGACTTGTGAGAATGTGCATTTGAGGACACATCTTAATCATGAACTCTTCCAAAGCCCTTGGGAGCTGCTGGACATTGAATTGGATATCAGAAGAATTGGGAAGTGTAGGAAAATGTCAAATGAATAATAAAATAAATAACCTTAATGTATTCAGGTACTGACATTCTGTTGTTTTCTTAAATCCATCACCACCTGACCAGTGTTGGATTTACCATATGTCAGAAGATTTACCATATGGCAGAAGATTTACCATATGGCAGAAGATTTACCATATGGCAGAAGATTTACCATATGGCAGAAGATTTACCATATGGCAGAAGATTTACCATATGGCAGAAGACGCAGTTATCTCACAACCTCACAAGTGCCTGAACTAAGCATGATTACAAAATAAAACGATGATAAAGGTAACGAAGGGAACAGTATTTCTTCACATCGTCAGACACAGGCTTGCTTGGGGCATTTTTAATCATTAATTCCACTCATCTCTGCATCTGTCTGCAACTCCCGCTCTAATATGGTGTGACCTGGCAAATCATGGTTTTCCAGTTATTGATAAAGAAGAAAGGAATTTAACCATTTGAGTCCAGCGGTTTTCTTTCCACACCCTTGAGAATCATCAGCCTGAGAAATCATGTTTGGATGTGAGGAGTTGTTTCGGTTGTGGTCAAAGACGGTGATTATTTCCAGCAGCTGCTGAAAAAAAACTGAGAGAAAGAAAGACAAGAAATAGAAATATTTTTGGACTGTTGACTATAGCACACGTCTACTGCCCAGAGCTTGTGATCAGTGGGAAAGTGATGGACAAACTGAAATCAGTCATGCTGTCACTAGGTTTTAAAGGCAATTCGGAACGCTTTCATTGTATTCAACTCAGTTTAACATGCTTTACAACAAATGGGTACCCAAGCACTGAAATGCTGAAATTGGAATTAGTAACTAACATCCGACAAAAATATAATCGTACCTGTAGAAAAAGGACATGCAGAGGGAGGACCTGCAGAGGAGGACATGCAGAGGAGGACATGCAGAGGAGGACCTGCAGAGGAGGACCTGCAGAGGAGGACATGCAGAGGAGGACATGCAGAGAAGGACCTGCAGAGGAGGACATGCAGAGGAGGACATGCAGAGGAGGATATGCAGAGGAGGACATGCAGAGCAGGACATGCAGAGGAGGACATGCAGAGCAGGACATGCAGAGGAGGATATGCAGAGGAGGACATGCAGAGCAGGACATGCAGAGGAGGACCTGCAGAGGAGGACATGCAGAGGAGGACCTGCAGAGGAGGACATGCAGAGGAGGACATGCAGAGGGAGGACATGCAGAGGAGGACATGCAGAGGAGGACATGCAGAGGAGGACATGCAGAGGGAGGACATGCAGAGGAGGACATGCAGAGGAGGACATGCAGAGGAGGACATGCAGAGGAGGACATGCAGGGGAGGACATGCAGAGGGAGGACATGCAGAGGGAGGACATGCAGGGGAGGACATGCAGAGGAGGACATGCAGAGGAGGACCTGCAGAGGAGGACATGCAGAGGGAGGACATGCAGAGGAGGACATGCAGAGGAGGACATGCAGAGGAGGACATGCAGAGGAGGACATGCAGAGGGAGGACATGCAGAGGAGGACATGCAGAGGAGGACATGCAGAGAAGGACATGCAGAGGAGGACATGCAGAGGAGGACATGCAGAGGAGGACATGCAGAGGGAGGACATGCAGAGGAGGACGTGCAGAGGAGGACGTGCAGAGGAGGACGTGCAGAGGAGGACATGCAGAGGGAGGACCTGCAGAGGAGGACATGCAGAGGAGGACATGCAGAGGAGGACATGCAGAGGAGGACATGCAGAGGAGGACATGCAGAAGAGGACATGCAGAGGAGGACATGCAGAGGAGGACATGCAGAGGGAGGACATGCAGAGGAGGACCTGCAGAGGAGGACATGCAGAGGAGGACATGCAGAGGAGGACATGCAGAGGAGGACATGCAGAGGAGGACATGCAGAGGGAGGACCTGCAGAGGAGGACATGCAGAGGAGGACATGCAGAGGAGGACATGCAGAGGAGGACATGCAGAGGAGGACATGCAGAGGAGGACATGCAGAGGGAGGACGTGCAGAGGAGGACATGCAGAGGAGGACATGCAGAGGAGGACATGCAGAGGGAGGACATGCAGAGGAGGACATGCAGAGGAGGACATGCAGAGGAGGACATGCAGAGGGAGGACATGCAGAGGAGGACATGCAGAGGAGGACATGCAGAGGAGGACATGCAGAGGAGGACATGCAGAGGAGGACATGCAGAGGAGGACATGCCTCCTAATCACCTCAATGGTGCTGACATGGAGAGACTGTGATTTCTGATTCCTCTGTGTGTTTATCAAAGATGACCTCACCTTGTCCAGGCCAGCAGACTCTGTGGTACACACGACTGAACAGTGTCAATACTTCCTAAAAAGACTTGAGACGTTTCCGCTCTCATCAACTTTTACAGGTGCACAATTGAAAGCATCCGCTCAAGCTGCTTTACCAAATAGTTATTGTATAGTTTGGAGCTGTGCTTTGAGTCTATGTACTGTTGATGTAGAAGCAACACATTGTGAAATTGTGATAGACTCCCATTTTCAAAATCCCCTTTTGCCCAAATGTGTTTCTTTCTGATTCCAACACCTCAAACATTGATTTGTCTGTCCATTACAACCTTTTTCCAATCTTCCTTCTAGTGTCTGTGTTCTTTTGCCTGTCTTAATATTTTCTTTATATTGGCCAGTCTGGCTTTTGCTTTGCAACACTGCCTAGATGGCAATTTCTCTGAAGTAATGGTCTTCAATTCTCTGAACAAGAATAGACTGACAAGGGAAGAAAGTTGTTTGTTTTGGGCCATTTTGGGTTCAATTGTTGATGTTTCAGGTAATCAACAAGTCTAAAAAAGCCAGTTTTATAGCTACTTTAATCATCATAACAGTTTTTAAAAGGGTTTCTCGTGATCAATTAGCCCTTTAAAATGATAAACACAGTAAGTTACAACTGAAACTTTTGATCGATCGTGTAAATATTGTGAAAGATTTGACCAATAGCAGCTGTGTTGGAAAGCACGCTAAATCATCAACAGGGCGTGGAACAGGTTGTTGGAAATAATTGAATCAGCGGGAGGCAATGTGATTGTGCTGCCGGTGAAGGTGTCGGCTGAAGAAAGTACAGGATCTTCGCACACGGATTGTCCCACGGGGGAAACAGACTCATAAGTATGTCTCCCTATTCTCTAGTGATCACTGCTTTTTGTTACGGTGGGAAGGAAGCCTTCTGAGACCTGCTTCCCTTAATTGTGTGGATTTTTCCCAAAGTGAGAGCGGGTTCCTTGTGACTCACAAGTGCGGGGACATGAAAACCCTTCAGGGAGGTAGGCTCAAGGCAAGGATGTGTCAGAGAGAGGATGTCATCTGTAGTGTGAACTTATGGAGCTGACTAACAACTCAGAGATACTTGAAAAATATGGAAAGTGAGAGGAAAATATGGAATTCTATTTCAGAAATACATTTTTTTTACTTGCTGTACCTTAAAATGTTGCTTTATATTTACTTATCTTTTGATTGAATTGTCAAAACCGAACCACAATGGCAGAAAAAGAAAAGGTCAAAGTATTTTTGTCTGCAGTTGCCCAAGTTATTCTTCTTGCCGGTACTACTCACTATGTACCCACCTGGTACCTGCAATGCATTGAATTATTGATTTTTCAAGTCCAGCCAGTTTACTAAACTTGGCAGTTATTATAGTTCCAGCCACACACTGACAACTTGGCAGCAGAACAGAGATTAGCGACACCTAACAAACAGTTGGTTCTTTCAACCCGTCACTTTGCATCCAGTGGGTCACATGGGCCAACAGAACCAGAGATCCATTCAGGTTCATATTATTATTCTACACATGCCCTCCTTATTCACAGCTGTGTAGACCATTATGTAATGGGTAACAATATGGTATTTAGGGGGTAAGTGGGCTTTGAGTCCAACGTCTCTGTATGCAGGCCACTACGGCAGCTTCTGTATAGTGTTCTCCAAATGACATCCTCTGCCACAGTTCTGTCTGGTTGTCTAACCCTAACTCTAACCCTTCTGTCTGGTTGTCTAACCCTAACCCTAACCCTTCTGTCTGGTTGTCTAACCCTAACCCTAACCCTTCTGTCTGGTTGTCTAACCCTAACCCGGAGATGAGTCTCAACTACATTATCACAAACAGACGTGGAACGGTGCCAAGCCAATACTCAATGAACCCTTAGAAAGCGCACCACATTATTGCTCATCTCGCTAACTGTGTTTCCGGACAACTCCAACTAGGTGTGATTTAAGAATCAGTCTGAATAGCCTTTAAAACAGTTGCTACAGGTTCTTTTCTATATTGGGGAGAGCAGTGTATGAAGTTATCCAAAAGAAGGCAGAGGCTAAAGAATTACATCAAACTCTCATTTTATTTAAATGTCACAAACAGAACAGTAGAGGAGGGAGTTAGCACAAACAGAACAGTAGAGGAAGAAGTTAGCACAAACAGAACAGTAGAGGTGGTAGTTAGCACAAACAGAACAGTAGAGTTGGTAGTTAGCACAAACAGAACAGTAGAGGAGGGAGTTAGCACAAACAGAACAGTAGAGGTGGGAGTTAGCACAAACAGAACAGTAGAGGTGGTAGTTAGCACAAACAGAACTGTAGAGGTGGTAGTTAGCACAAACAGAACAGTAGAGGTGGTAGTTAGCACAAACAGAACTGTAGAGGTGGTAGTTAGCACAAACAGAACAGTAGAGGTGGTAGTTAGCACAAACAGAACAGTAGAGGTGGGAGTTAGCACAAACAGAACAGTAGAGGTGGGGTTTAGCACAAACAGAACAGTAGAGGTGGTAGTTAGCACAAACAGAACAGTAGAGGTTGGAGTTAGCACAAACAGAACAGTAGAGGAAGAAGTTAGCACAAACAGAACAGTAGAGGTGGTAGTTAGCACAAACAGAACAGTAGAGGTTGGAGTTAGCACAAACAGAACAGTAGAGGAAGAAGTTAGCACAAACAGAACAGTAGAGGTGGTAGTTAGCACAAACAGAACAGTAGAGGTTGGAGTTAGCACAAACAGAACTGTAGAGGTGGTAGTTAGCACAAACAGAACAGTAGAGGTGGTAGTTAGCACAAACAGAACTGTAGAGATGGTAGTTAGCACAAACAGAACAGTAGAGGTGGTAGTTAGCACAAACAGAACAGTAGAGGTGGGAGTTAGCACAAACAGAACAGTAGAGGTGGGGTTTAGCACAAACAGAACAGTAGAGGTGGGGTTTAGCACAAACAGAACAGTAGAGGTGGTAGTTAGCACAAACAGAACAGTAGAGGTGGGAGTTAGCACAAACAGAACAGTAGAGGTGGGGTTTAGCACAAACAGAACAGTAGAGGTGGTAGTTAGCACAAACAGAACAGTAGAGGTTGGAGTTAGCACAAACAGAACAGTAGAGGTGGTAGTTAACACAAACAGAACAGTAGAGGTGGTAGTTAGCACAAACAGAACAGTAGAGGTGGTAGTTAGCACAAACAGAACAGTAGAGGTGGTAGTTAGCATAAACAGAACAGTAGAGGTGTGAGTTAGCACAAACAGAACAGTAGAGGTGGTAGTTAGCACAAACAGAACAGTAGAGGTGGTAGTTAGCATAAACAGAACAGTAGAGGTGTGAGTTAGCACAAACAGAACAGTAGAGGTGGTAGTTAGCACAAACAGAACAGTAGAGGTGGTAGTTAGCACAAACAGAACAGTAGAGGTGGTAGTTAGCACAAACAGAACAGTAGAGGTGGGAGTTAGCACAAACAGAACAGTAGAGGTGGTAGTTAGCACAAACAGAACAGTAGAGGTGGGAGTTAGCACAAACAGAACAGTAGAGGTGGTAGTTAGCACAAACAGAACAGTAGAGGTGGGAGTTAGCACAAACAGAACAGTAGAGGTGGTAGTTAGCACAAACAGAACAGTAGAGGTGGTAGTTAGCACAAACAGAACAGTAGAGGTGGTAGTTAGCACAAACAGAACAGTAGAGGTGGGAGTTAGCACAAACAGAACAGTAGAGGTGGTAGTTAGCACAAACAGAACAGTAGAGGTGGGAGTTAGCACAAACAGAACAGTAGAGGTGGTAGTTAGCACAAACAGAACAGTAGAGGTGGGAGTTAGCACAAACAGAACAGTAGAGGTGGGAGTTAGCACAAACAGAACAGTAGAGGAAGAAGTTAGCACAAACAGAACAGTAGAGGTGGTAGTTAGCACAAACAGAACAGTAGAGGTGGGAGTTAGCACAAACAGAACTGTAGAGGTGGGAGTTAGCACAAACAGAACAGTAGAGGTGGTAGTTAGCACAAACAGAACAGTAGAGGTGGGAGTTAGCACAAACAGAACAGTAGAGGTGGTAGTTAGCACAAACAGAACAGTAGAGGTGGGAGTTAGCACAAACAGAACAGTAGAGGTCGTAGTTTACGGTAGAGGTGGTAGAAGACTTCAGGAAAGATTCCCATCCATTGAAGAACAGGGTTCTGCTGTTATTAAGGCAAAAACATTGAAATTCCTCCAGTGATTTATCTGTCACAATTTCAGGTGGGAGGAAAACATCCAAATGATCAATGAGAAGGCATGCCAGTGACGTAGATCATGTTATCTACAGAAATCAAATCTTGCAGTCTATCCCGACCAGGCATTACACATCAGTCATCAGGTCCATCCTTACTTTGCAAAATTACTATCTGGTTTTGCTCAACCCCTGCCCCACTGCACAGGCAATCTGCAACACATTCTAACCTCTGAAACTAGAGCAATATGCTGCTACCTGCCTCTTCATAGAGGCCCCACAAGCGTGCAGGCAAGAGGCTCGTTCCAGAATGATCCAGGTGGACGGAAGATGAGCCGGACAGGTTAATCTGGACCAACCAAACCCACCACCCTGCTAACTAGTAGAGTGTGAGGAGGCCCATCTGTCTGACACCCTCTGTTTGACACCCTCTGTTTGACACCCTCTGTTTGACACCCTCTGCTTGACACCCTCTGTTTAACACCCTCTGTCTGACACCCTCTGTCTGACACCCTCTGTTTGACACTCTCTGTTTAACACCCTCTGTCTGACACCCTCTGTCTGACACCCTCTGTTTGACACCCTCTGTCTGACACCCTCTGTTTGACACCCCCTGTCTGACACCCTCTGTTTGACACCCTCTGTCTGACACCCTCTGTCTGACACCCTCTGTTTGACACCCTCTGTCTGACACCCTCTGTTTGACACCCTCTGTCTGACACCCTCTGTTTGACACCCTCTGTCTGACACCCTCTGTCTGACACCCTCTGTTTGACACCCTCTGTCTGACACCCTCTGTTTGACACCCTCTGTTTGACACCCGGTGCTGGGGCCACATGTGAGATCCTCAGCTGAGGTTTAATTTCAATAGAAGAACAAGTTTCTGGCTTGTTTTCGCCACATGAATCCCTGAACCGTTGTTACGAGGTTAAGAATTTAGATTAGTGCTATCAAGTAAACAGGCGAAAGCCAGACACAAAACATTGCTATTATATGTATGAGAGACTGTGTTTAAGCACATGGAAGTTAACATAGTTTACATTTTTTTCGTCAGAAAGAGTTCTATTGCCAAATAAGTGTAAAACATACAATTGAATTGTTCTGGCTTGCTTGTGCAACAATGAACACAAGCAATAAACAAATGGGAACATATACTGCAACAAATTCCTGAAATATGTAAGCTGCAATTGTCCAGTGAGAGTTAATGAGTTAATGTGAATGTGGGGAGCAGGCTATGGGCAGTTTGGATTCAGGGCCATGTTCCTTGAGGCCTGCTGCTGTAGAAAAGAAACTGTTCTCGTCTTCATCGTGAAAGACCTCAACCTTCTGCAAGAGGAACGAGTACTGAGTAGACAATAACTAGGTGAAAGAGATCAGCCTCAATGTTCTCTGCTCGCTTCAGCATCATGGAGGTGTGTAGGTCGCATAGAGACGGCAGATTGCAGCCTTGTCTTTGACAGTAGCTGCAGCGTACCAGACAGTAAAGAAGGAGGTCAGGATGGACTAGATGATGGCTGTGTAGAAGGGCACCGTCATAGACTTGGTGGAAGTACATCCAGATAGTTCAGACGGCACCAGGACACCTGATGGCCAATCTCCACCCTGCAGGCAGACTTGTCTCCATCTGTGACTAAATGGTTGATTCTATACTGTGTTTCTACTGGGTCAATCTAGTTCTTAATTACTTTGATGTGGCTGGCCCGTAGGTAGAATCGGGTTGGAATTATTCCTGGACACTTTCCCACATAAGTGTGATGTGTGCAAAAGCCTCGGGAAGAGGTTAGGGACAGGATAAGCATAAATTGTCTTCTGCCTTTGGGAGTGGCTGTATGTTAGGGAGGAGGCTGGATTACTTGGATCAGTTATTTTTTCTCTGCTCTTTTCATCTTATTTAAGATGACGAAACAGACGTTTTCCCATTCAGTTTACAAATTATAGCGTTAATAAAACCTGGTTGACATAATATAGTGTTCTGTGAAATCTTAAAGAGTGTTACATGTTCATTTCTCCACAGTGAAACCCAAACAGCATTCCATATAGATGTAAACACTGACCCTGGTTCAGGTGACTCTGGACACATTTATGGTCTTCTTCTGGTGCCATGTGTGTACTTTTTTACCGTAATAATTCAGTTACAGCTCATAAATCACCTCTATCACAATCTCAGTTCACAAATGTTATCGTTGACAGATAGAGAGGGAATGCATAACAGAACTCCTACACAACACACTCTATAATATAGAATATGTGCTTGCATGTGTGCTGAATGTACTGTATGTTAACCCGACTGTATAAGGAACAGATTTACACATATGAGGAGCCCTCTTCGACAATTATTTAAATCAAACTCCTGACTTTGTTTCCGTAATTCAACCAAATATCAGGACATAACATGCATTGTAAGCGCTCCCATGAATGTGTTAATATCATATTTCCCAGTGTGTAAAATCACAACTGCAATTTGGAGTTAAGAGCCAGGATCAGAACTAGATTTTCTGAGACTATCCACACTGTCTCGTAAAACCACAGTTACCAAATGTACCAAAGAAAATGTGACTGAATTAATGTATACAGGAAAACAAAGAGGAATACAATGAAGTTGTAGATGCATCACAGGTGTTTTCAAACTCTATATTCCTTCAATTTCCCAGAAGAACCACTGCACCAGGACAGTTCTCGCTTACCTTTCAAACTAACTACATAAGTTCATCATTTTCGGGAAAAGAACACAAAATTAACAGTTAATAAGAAAATCATTACGATCAGTTGACTCTTCAAGTCGTTGTGTTCTTGCTCTCTCCTTCACAGTCTTGTTTTTTTCACACGTTGCCTGTCTTTGAAAGTTTATTTGTGCCTCAGGGGATGTGACTAAAATCCCCTCAGCAAATGGGTTTTGAGTAAGAAGCGAGGAGCAGAGTAAACAATGTAAAAATGTTCATTGCATCTGATTCGCTCCCAATGCCCTTGCCTCGTTATCTAAACCCACTGCATAAGAAGTCGAGCATGAAGGGACTGAATCAAAGAAACGCTACTGAGAGTCAGGAGAAGCGAGCATTTGACAGTTATTAACATATCCGACAATACCTGAGTGCCTGACAGAGCGAATGGCAACAACTCCTAACCCAAACCATACTGAGTATAAACACTTGGGGGGAATCTGAGCACGATTGTGGGAGGGTTCATGGTGGTGGCACCACTCTAATCCTTTATAGACTCTGGTGTAATTTCGGCAGTATTGCGTACACCTCACTCTAGTGAGTACCTAGGGAGAAGTGGCTTTGGAGTATTTTTAGACAGCCAGGATTACTACTTCCTTTGTGTTTGTGATGGACGTTTAGCACAATACCTCGTTGGATGTAATATTTGCCGGCGGCACACATTTGCTGTGAGTAAATTAGACACGCACAGGCAGTTCTGGTGAGCGAAAGACAGCAGGTGTACAAGGTTGAATGTACAAATAAATACAGGTAATTTAAATAAAGAGTTTATTTAAATTTGCTGCAGTTAAAGGTGAATAGCACACTTTCAAAATATAATCTAACCCCTAACTCATACTCCCACATTTTCTACAATTTTCCTACTCTGGCATTTGTGGCCACAGCTAAAACTTCAGAAATTAACATCTAACAACCTCACCTCAAACAAACCATTTTACAAATGCTCTGTTAGATGACATCATCCTCGTGGGAGTTTGAACTGTCCAATTATCAGTCTAAACCTGGTTCACACCCACAAATGTTCTGTTGTTCCTGCTTTATTTTTTTGTGGGAGGATTTTATTATGATCACCATAAGCTACTGTCAGTAGCATGTAGAAGCCATTTTCACATCATTCCAAGAGACCTGCTAATGTTTGTAATCTGCTTCCTGAAGACCACCATAACTGCAGACACCCAACTGTGAAGCATACTGCCTATTGAAAAGGGTTTGGATGATTGCCCCATAACTGAAAAGAATCAACAGAGAAAGAGAGAGAGAGAGAGAGAGAGAGAGGGAGAGAGAGAGAGAGAGAGGGAGAGAGACAGAGAAATGTGTTTGTGTGTCTGTGTGCATATGTGTGAAGAAATCGGTGGCCATTCTAAACATTTAGACTAGCTTAATTGAAGTCCACAGCAAAATGCTTCCCTCCAGAGATATTTTCAATGCATATAAGAGATGCTAGATTAATGCTTAAAATATAAACACATTTCTTGTTAAAATAAGTGTCCTGGTTTTTGTTTGTTGGTTGCCCGGTTAAGCTTGAGAAAAACTAGGAGTGGTGTCTTCAGTGGATTTCCCAGTGTTAGTCAGCAAACACATTCAAAAGAGAGATTTCGACTGAGATCATAACTTTAGAAATAGTGTATGATACAATATCGTTTTAGGTTTCAAATGAATCAACAAACAACACTTACATCATTATTTTACTTGTCATCAACCATTCAGAGGACATTGGATTACGAATATTCAATTAGTGAAGGACACAAATGTACTATATTGTAGTCAGTGTCTTTTGTGTTATAATACAGCATGGTTTTAGATTTGATGACAAAGGAATTAGAGTAAGATAATTCTCTGGCTTGTTTTTGACTCTCATTTTCAAATGCCCTTACACACACATTGTGTTAATGGACATCTTCTTGACCATTGTTCTAAAGAGGAAGTGGTTCAATTGATTGGTACAAAGTAGCTATTAAAAACATATTTTCATATGTTCTAACACCCAAAAACAGCTCTAATTCTCGAACATACAAAGAAGCAGCTCATATCATCTGCAGGAAAAAACTGTTGGTTTTATACATCGTTTTAAGAACACCCATTATACTCAAAGCTTCAAAGTAATTTCAATTGTCCATTAATAGGTAGTAAAACTTTATCAAGATTATGTATCTGTGGTTCCTCGATCTAACTACAATCACATTGTATTCACCATCAGAAGTCAATAAAATAGTGATAAAAGTGCCAGTAGTGCCAGTAGTGCCAGTAGTGCCAGCTGATGTCCACAATTCTTGTACTGCAGACATTCTAAGTTCCTTCTTTTTTTGGAAACCTTTCTCTTTTAGTCTTACCTTCAACATGTGAAACAATATATAAATTGGATCCAGATCAGGTGATTTAGCCAGGTGTTTTAACATGTGAATTAACACAGAATTTATTATGTCCATTCCGGTCAGCTCTGAACGAGAACTGAAGTGAAATGCTCTGATGTGATTAGTAAAGAAATGACCAGAGTCAGAGAGAGCTAGTGACCTTAAACGACGAATCATAATAATAATGCTGATTATTGTAAGATGTAACTTTTGAATGTGGGCCAATGCCAGTGACCTTGTCCTTTCCTCAGGGCCTGTTTTCCATTGATCTCTTTCACGCATGTATACCTTAGCAACCTCTTAACATTGGAGGAAATCCTATTGAGGTTATGTTGAAGATAAAATGAACAGTTCCCTGCCTGATTACCTTCCCATGGTGGACGGCTGAAAACAAAACACCATTAAAAAACCATTAGGATTGTTAATATCTTCCTGTCCTGGACAGGCAAACTAAACCAACTACCCTCAAGAGCACGAGGAGGATGTTTCTCAATAAATGCCAAAGAAACCATCAGAATTGGGCTGTTTGTTTTAAATCCTCTGCCCCTGAGGGCAGAGGGCACCCAGAGGTTACAATATGTATATTTCATTTTAAGGCTGATATTTGCATAAAACTCAAAATGACTCATGGTGGACAAATCAATCAAGTGAACTGAGGTTTGTAGTTGTCCACCCAGTCTGTCTTTTGGGTGAGATCATTTTGGCATTCATGTAGTAATAATAGTGTTTTTATTATGCACAAAAATGCCTCAAATTCCTACGAACTAATTAGATAGGTTTGAGCAACAATTAGTCAAATGAGTTCCTACACTGTCGCAAATCGTTTAATGGGTCACTGGGTTTCATCGTGTTGCCTGTATCACATATGTTTGTTCAGCCATTAACGAAAAAATTCACTACGCAAATAATCACATCAGGATGTTTGGTAAAGAGTTTTTATGATATTCAATCAAATTTACTGTCTCCAAATTAACTATCGGTCTTGATAAAGACGAGCAAAACTGTCTGTGTAAATAAATACTGGTTGTTATCATTTCATGCAAGACAATATGGCTGAAATATATACTATTTTATTCTGAAGAAATTTCTCAGATTTATGTCAGCATCATCTTTTAAGATTCTTAGAAATTAATTCAAACGTAAATTAATATACGTTAGCATTTCACATTTTTAAGTATGAATCGGTCTTATAAATGGCTTCAGATGATTGGCCACTGGTTGGAAGTGACACAGTTATCCCAATGGTTCGCTAAAATAATCCTATATACCTTATACGGCATGTGCCTCTCTTTATATCTGGAATTTCATAGTTATTTAAAGTAGGAATTTATGTTGTTTCCTTAGATTCCCCTCAATTACATTTCTGTCAGCAAATGGGAAAGCCGCCTGCTACTTGAATCTGTGATGCCATCAGGTTTCCAGAGAAGATAAAACCAGTTCCACCACATCACTTACTCTCACTATAATTAATTTATAGCAAGGGCGTTGTTTTCTACACAGCCATACTAACTTTTATATCAAATCCATCTCCAGCAATAGTGGCCTAAAAGTCTTATCTGACCGCAGAGCCTGGTTCCAACCAAAGGAAAAGCAAAAGTATGTTCACCATGGGCAATGAAAGACAAAATATAAGTCTGAGATACAGACTTATGATTTAACATACAATGCATAGTGCGAATGTGAAGTGAAAGTGCAGGTGTAAAGAAAGAAAGAAATAGAAGTAAACATTTCTGCCTTCTGACATCAGTTTTGCTATGAAATGTAAAGCAAAGCGTAATGCAGGCCCGTCATGGAATGAATTACACATAGTGTCCAGCAGGGGGAGTCGAACCAGCAACCTCCAATCTGGAGGGTCGAGTTGGGTCTCTACCAGGGTCCCTATAGTATTGTGGTTATTGTTTGGAGGCCCCAGTTGGGTCTCTACCAGGGTCCCTATAGTAATGTGGATATTAATTGGAGGCCCCAGTTGGGTCTCTACCAGGGTCCCTATAGTAATGTGGATATTGTTTGTACAGACAGACACTCTGATAAAAAACTAGTTTCAAATAAATTTGCAGAAAACAAGAATGGGGTTGTTTGTAAAGAATCTGGATTTTTTTTTAAGCTCTAAGTGCTGAACAGTGACAGCAGGTGAAGAACCCACGGCAGATAATGAGGGGTTCCATGGGGGATGTTGATGAGAGTTTGGCATCACAGCGCATTAACAAATGCCTAGAGTTGCAGAGGCCCTGGAGTGAATGCAAAGAGAAGAACATATCTGAGCCCATAGTTTCATGGAGTCCATAGTTTCATGGATGTATATTATGCAAATGTTTTACTGATGACCATTGAAATTTGGATCCAAGGACAATCCAAGTTCACGTGTCGTTCTATGTTAAATGCATCAATTAAACACACTGTAGCAGGCTTCTCACTGGACCGAAACCTACTCATTAATTGAAACGTCTGCCTTGTTTAACATCATCAGACACTCACAACTGAACCCCTGTCACACAAAGACCCAGAGAGAGACGCCAGACAGAAGACCAAGAAAGCTCCTCCAGCATTAATCCGCTTCAACATCATTAACTCGACTAAACACTCCTGCAGAAATCAACGTTCTCTAACTTACAGGATATAACTAATAAAATAATAAAATTCTCATTTTACCCATAATGCATCTAGCTAACCAATCAAATGTGCTGCTCATGTTATCGCTGTTTCCTGATAAGCAGCACACACACAAACCACATACCAACATGTACACCTATACAGCAGTGGCTATCAGGCGCAAAGTGTCACTGGTCGTTAAATCAAAGGTGTGAAATGATTGTGTCCTCCAAACAAATGTATTCCCATAGTGAAACAAGATGTCATGATCGATTACCATTTAAGACTTGATATCTATCAGAACGTTATTTTCTTCCTGAGGTTCTGGAGCGTTGGTCCATAACCCAGTGAGAGGGGAGGTTGCTGCCAGGGATCTGGTGGTTCAATGGGTACTGCCAGGACTTTACCATAGAACCTAATCCCCTCATGGGTTCCTTCTCACCCGCGCCTTCCAGCCCCTCCTCCTCTCCTGGGCGACTGTTAGGTCAGCAGTTGCCACAGTGTCTGGGTGGTGCCTTCTGAATCATCAGGCCCTAAACAGGGAAAGGAAACACCAAACGGTCTCTTCAGCCCAGGATATGACAACCACCATTGTAACTAAGAGAGACACACATGAACCTGACACAGCGCTACTGCTCTGACCTCTGACCTCTGCAGGAGATTTTATTTGTAGAATAACAAAAGGAAAACCAAACCCTTGGGCAGCACGGCACCCCAGTTTTCCTATTTCCTCTTCTGCACAGAGCTGCTTTTCTGGGGCCCTTTTATCCTTCTACTGGTCCTGATTAGGGTCAAGTGTGGCTGCCAAGGGGTGGAAACCGAGCTGCATTAAAGGGTAGCTGCTGGGCTGTGTTCAAGGGCTGTTTGTCTGCCTCAAACCAGGAGGTTTCACCTGGGTCGTTCTCGACACTGATGCCGCAAAAAGTCCAACCCGCAAAACTACATACGTATTGCAAAAAAAAACTGTAATCATGTCACACATGTTTTTATGAAGTAGTAGATCAAGCTGAAGAACAAAAATGTTTCTCGTTGCATGACAACTCTCAACAGGATTATTATCATGGTCCCGTGACATCAGATACGACAAGTTGGTCAGATTGAATCAATTAACCGTTGGATCTATGAACGCAGCCTCCATCCATTTAGAAAATATTTAATCCAAACATGTTTCCGGTTTAGCTGGGCTACAATCTGTTTAGATTAGAGCTAGGATAGGCTGTTGAGTCAATAGCATTTTATTTTCATGATTTGAAATGGACACCTGCTGCAAAACGCAGTTATCAATGTTTTATTCCATCTCTATTCTATAATAGTATTCAGTAATTCTATTGAACATTGGTTCCCATCAAATCATGTTAAATAGCGTTTGTCCAGGATTACCCAGTATTCTAATGAGGTTACCACGAATGTGCTCACAGAATCCCCGTTCATTTGTTCAGTGGACATTAAAGTGGATGCATATCTTATGAGTGAGAGTTGGTTGGGGGAAGGGAGGAGAAGGACGCAATAGGCTGAGGGAATGAACTCAATGTTGCCTGTCTCACACTATATTTTATCCGGCTTAGCATTTAACCAATTCCACAGCTGAGGTTCAAATTAGATGTATGATGTTGTTCACTACACAAATAACCAGACAGATATAGTGCGCATTATAATATGTGAAAGAGGGACATGTTTAAACACCCATGTAATAACAAGCAAAAATGTGAACACTTCATTGCCGTTCATTCAGTCATACTCTTGTTGATAGTCTGTGAAGTGGGAAATAGCACATTGTTGTACAACTTTATCTGCTCTATTTCGCACCACAATTTCCAAAAGTACCGAGTAGAAATGAGGCAAAAGCTGCAGAGATGGAGGAAGGGACATTAGAGAGGAATGGGAGGAGGGTATTTGGATCTCTCATTAATTCAGCATGTCCGTCCCTTTCAGTTTTGTTCAGAACCCGCCCTCCTATTCATTATCAGTAGTGACCATATAAAGGCAGCCTGTTGCCTGTTATTTGTTGAGTTCCACTGACACCACCTATACATCTCACCGAGGACCACCACAGGCCCAGCCTGCAGTCAACATGAGAGAACTGAAGAGCAAGGCTTTCTGGAGGGCCATACTGGCCGAGTTTGTGGGCATGACCCTATTCATATTCCTCAGCATCTCAGCTGCTGTTGGGAGTTCAAATAGCAGTGGTCCTGGCCAGGAGGTGAAGGTGTCTCTGACATTTGGTCTGGCCATCGCCACACTGGCCCAGAGTTTGGGTCACATCAGTGGAGCCCATTTGAACCCAGCTGTGACCCTTGGTATGCTGGCTAGCTGCCAGATCAGTGTGTTCAAGGGAGTGATGTACATTGTGGCACAAATGCTGGGCTCTGCCCTTGCCAGCGGTATTATCTATGGGACACGGCAGGAAGGGAAAACAGTACTTGGGCTCAACGCAGTAAGTACCACTTTCTGGAATATCTATAAATATATAGGATGCACATTTTGGCTGTGGCTCTTGACAGATTATTAGATGTGGTTAAAATGTCAAATTTCAATAGTGAGTTAAAGAGAAAGTCTCTGAGCTGAATCTCATAGTGGTTGTCTACGGTTGCACTCGAACCTGATTGATAAGAGTTGATTTAACTTTTCTCAATGTTTTTTCTAAAAGCAAGAATGGGGTACTGTGAGTGCTTATAGTGCCAGCTGCAAACAGTTGAAGGAATCATGTAATTCATTCTGATCACGGGAATGTCTACTGTCCTCTAGTGAATGTAGACTGTACTGCTTAATGTCTGTCAAAACCACTCATAAGTCTTCTACGCTGTGTTTAGACAGGGATCTGTGTTCGGATTATTTAGAAGATCGTATCATTAAATCAGATCTTATTCAGATCTAAATTAATTAATGCAAATATCTATCAAAGCGCAGCATTTATCAGAATGTTGATTCCTGTTTTAATGCCACCTGTAATCAATATACTATGTAAACAATAGTAATAAAAAAGAATTCTAAGCCATTTAAACAGAGAACCGTCATATGTATTGGCATTAACGTAAAAAAAATTGATAAGTACCAAATGTTATTTGTGACATTCGTTTATTTTATTGATGCAACATATCTATGACTATACCAAACCATTACGTTATACGGACAAATCCTAGTTACTATATTATCAGCCTGTTAGTAAGCAATCCGTTTTACATTATATTCCATCTCATCTTACACACCACCTAAGAAGTCTTTGCTTTGCCAGATATCTACAATAGGACATAGTAATTGAGAAAAACATCTCTCTGATGCCCCCGCGACCCGACCCCGGATAAGCGGTTGAAGATGAGATGAGATGAGATGATCTCTCTGATGCACGCTGACAAATTGTTTTTCTTGTCTCTTTCCCTCTCGTAGCTAAGTAAAGATGTCAGTGCGAGCCAAGGCGTTGGCATTGAACTCCTGGCTACCTTCCAGCTGGTCCTGTGTGTCATTGCTGTCACTGATAAAAGGCGTCGTGATGTCACAGGCTCCGCCCCCCTGGCCATTGGGCTCTCTGTTGCTCTGGGACATTTGGCAGCTGTAAGTCACTTCTAGTAGTATCCCCTCTGACACTTGCATCGGATTTACAAAGCATCCGTTTCACAATGGGGGTGAATGACCTCTACATTTGTAGGAGGTTTACGCGTTTTTACAACCAGCCTTATTTTAACTCTTAACTTGCTGCGATGGTAGTTGATCTCCTACAGTAGTTGAAGGCACTGTGTCAGAGGAGAAAGTAGGAGGAGATAGTCCCTGTTCACATTGCAACCTGACCTCCTTAGTTTGGGCCCCTGGGTTCAATTATATATATGAATACAATTAGGATCTGGAGAGAAAGAAGGTAAAGATTCTCTATTTATATAAAGTAATTACATCTCCAACGCTCAGTTGCCTTTCACTCATTGCAAATGTCGACCCCTTGAACCCTCCAGCCCTAATCAAATGTCGACCCCTCAAACCTTCCAGCCCTAATCAAATGTCGACCCCTTGAACCCTCCAGCCCTAATCAAATGTCGACCCCTTGAACCCTCCAGCCCTAATCAAATGTCGACCCCTTGAACCGTCCAGCCCTAATCAAATGTCGACCCCTTGAACCCTCCCGCCCTAATCAAATGTCGACCCCTTGAACCCTCCCGCCCTAATCAAATGCCGACCCCTTGAACCCTCCAGCCCTAATCGGAGAGCCGTGTTAAACACAATCATTTGAACAGGTGTTATTGTTCTCACTCCGTCATGTTATCACACATTTCTCTCTTCTTGTTGTATCGTGCAGATCAGCTTCACAGGCTGCGGTATCAACCCGGCCCGATCCTTCGGACCAGCTTTGATCTTGAATGATTATAAAGACCACTGGGTAAGTTCAATTGAAGTGAATGGGGTGTGGGGTTTGGCACGTGCATTTGTACATTCCTAGTGGAACCACAATGCCACGGCAAGTATTCAATAATGTTCTAAAATGAATACCGAAGCTGAGCAACTTTCAATGGAGACGTTACTCAGTGACAGCTTCACTACTGTTTAACTGTGAAGTTCACTGAAAAATAAATACTTTTATAGCACAGCTGCAGATAAAGATAAAGATAACACTGTATAATCAGTCTTCAGTCTAATCTTCTATTGATTAATCAATGGGTTTCTTTTTTACGTGGCAGGTGTACTGGGTGGGGCCAATGTGTGGAGGCGTGGCCGCAGCTCTGGTCTATGACTTCCTGCTGTGCCCCAAGTTCAATGACTTTCCTGACCGCATGAAGGTCTTGGTCAGTGGCCCTGTTGGAGACTATGATGTCAACGGAGATGAGGCAGCAGCTGTAGAAATGACATCCAAGTAGAATTGAGAGAGCAATGCCAAATAGTGTATAGTTTTTTTTAGATACCAACCGATAAACTACGCAGGTGAAAAAAACACCTGATCCCTTTAGAATGACAGTAGTTCAGTATACAAATAAAAATCTGAATTTGAAAAGGAATGTATTTTTTGTTATGTAATACTGGGCCTTTCTTAGTGAAACTCCTACGACTGTTCTATTGATTCACTGATTTGTATCGAAAACTGCAACCTTGACAATTAACTTACATCTTTCTGAATGTTTATTTTGTGTGTCATTGGAATATTCTTCTCTTTGATAAAATATTTTAAATATCAGTATTCTATATATAGACCAGTTTTTATTGTACTTTTGTTTATACATATATACACAATGTGTTGATTTTTATGAATTTCTGTCCCTTTCTTGGTCTTTCATATTACTTATATTGTAAGTAAATAAAACACCAGATGTAAACCGTCATTTGATGCTTCCATTTTCTTTATTTCTATTCAGTCTCTTCATTTGAGCAGTACAATGTATCTTTTAGGACTTAACATAATGAATAAAAGCCAAAAACAATTAAATTGGAAAACACTTTTACTTATATTAAGTGTCAAATGGTTGTGGGATAAACCACTAGACCCACATGAATATATTTTAGTAATCATTGCAGAACTGTCGACATAATTAACCTCATTGTCATTATCAGTCAATTTTGTTAATTAGCATGCATTTTCTGTCGATATTGAGACTGACGCAATCTGGGATTCAAAACCAGTGATTTATAATTATTTCTTAATAAAATAGCATCCATATAACCTTCTAACATACATCTGTATCATTTCAATTTCAATGGGGTTGCTCCATATAACCTTCTGACATCATTATCATTTCAATTTCAATGGAAGTTGCTCCATATAACCTTCTGACATCATTATCATTTCAATTTCAATGGGAGTTGCTCCATATAACCTTCTGACATCATTATCATTTCAATTTCAATGGGAGTTGCTCCATATAACCTTCTGACATCGTTATCATTTCAATTTCAATGGGGTTGCTCCATTTAAACATCAATGGACAGTCATGATTGTGGTCCTCAACATGTTTTGATTTGCAAAAATAGGAAAAACTTTCAGATTGATCTACAACTCACTTTACCAAAGTGTAACTTGAAGCTCTAGTATCATATCATAAAGAAAAATTAAATAGGTAATATAAAATGTGTATCAGCACTATAAATGGCATTTTATCTACCCTAGTGAGCAATTTGAAGCTTTTTCTATGTGTTGATTGAGGTGGCCATGACTTTAACCATATATGGACTGAGTTACCTTTTACAATGTCTTATCCTGGTTTTGACAACTAGCTCTTCCTTCCTGGCCGCTAATCGTGGAGCTTTAAAAAGAAAAGCTGTCTTATCTCGTATCTCCTTCTGCGTAGGCAGAGTGAAGGCCATACATTTGTATTTTCATACTAAATGTTTTCCTGTTTTCTTCTCTTGTTGATTGTCATCAGTGAGTTCAAGTTCTTGTATCCACTTTTTTTCAGCCTCCAGTTTGTGCGTGTTTGTTCGTGTCATGCAACTAAGGACTAAATCCGGATGTCACAGACAGGGCAGTTTCAATACACACGCGTCCCAAGACTTTAGCCCAGGTGCCCGAGCTGGCAGCGGCCCCCAGGCCATTAGCCTTAATTATACAGTATATTCCAATGGCCTGGGACCCTCCACTATTTCAGTCGTTTATATACTCAACATAGTTGTTTACTCAGTATGTGCACGGGGTCATCTAAACATGGGGCAACCATGAAAATGGGGTACAAACCTCAACTGTTTAGTTAAATGTGCATTTCCTGTTTTGTTGAATGTCACTGCCAGCCTTCTTTCACTCTAACTAAGGGCATGAAAAAAACACTGTGGTATAAATGCTGGTTGACGACGCAAGCAGCACCTAACAACGCAGCGATGAGAGAACTGAGAAGTTGGACGTTCTGGCGGGCTGTTCTAGCTGAGCTCATCGGCATGACCCTGTTCATATTCATCGGAATCTCCTCCGCAATCGGGAATACTAACAACGCCAAGCCGGACCAGGAGGTTAAAGTAGCGTTAGCCTTTGGCCTGGCCATCGCCACACTGGCCCAGAGTTTGGGCCACATTAGTGGTGCCCACCTAAACCCAGCCATAACCCTGGGTCTGTTGGTCAGCAGCCAGCTAAGCCTGGCCAAGGCGGCGTTCTACATCCTGGCCCAGATGCTGGGTGCAGTAATAGCTAGTGCCATAGTGTATGGAGTTAAGCCGAATTACATTGATGCATTGGGAGTCAATCACGTGAGTGGAAATCCCTTTTGACTTTGTTTTTTAGATTAGATAGCATATATGGAGGTATGTCGAGATCTAGAGTGCAGTTCAATGCTATTTGTACTTTCAATGGGTTTGCCGTAAAGTGTAACAAGCAAAAACTCCACTGCTTATCGGGGAAAAAGCTAAGAATGGTGTTTAAAAATGTAAGAACTGTCTAATGTAAACCAGACAGAGGTATTGATAGATACAACTGACTACCAATGTTGTTAATTTTTACATGTTTACCTTTTTATGCATATGTTATGTTAATTTATTATCCCTTTTTTATAGCATTGCAAGACAAATCAAGCTTATATTTAAGGTCCTGTTGAGTTAAACATTTGAACTAAGATAATGATACATGATATTTCACTTCTAATATGGAGTTAGATATCCTATATTTGGACACTTAATAAAAAAGGAAAATAAAAAGTATTATATTATTAAAGAAAGTGTCTCTGAACTAAAAATTTAAACATATAAACCTTGTAAACGTTGAAACACTTATGTTATTTCAATCCTAATTGTCAATGCTCATCTGAGATAATACCTTACATATTCTAAACTCATCGTGCACTCCGTTTTTTTCCAGCTTAATAATATAAGTCAAGCACAGGGCTTTGGCATAGAGTTCCTGAATACCCTCCAGCTGGTGCTGTGTGTCATCGCTGTTACCGATAAAAGGCGTTCGGATGTCACAGGTTCCGCCCCACTGGCCATTGGACTCTCTGTGGGTTTGGGACACCTTGCAGCTGTAAGTTGATATCAATGCTCAGGCAGGTTGTGCTTTGCCTGCATTCTAACCTGAATCCACCGTGGTTGTTAATTTGAGTACAGCATCACACATTATACACATGCTGCTCAAGGTGCTTGATTTTACTACTCTGATTGTGCGGGTATCTCAGGATTTGGAGGAATATTGCCAATATGCTACAGCAAGGCACTGTGTCCAGGCACTGTATGGTGCATTGTGAATGAGAATATCTCTAAGATGTTGGATATTGGTCATGTACAACTTCAATATACATTTACTGGAAGAATGTTACTTGAGTTTGAAATGTTAAACATTGAAACTGTACAATAATGTAAAACTTTGCAGCATGGTTTCTTCTCATTTATTATCACATTTGTATAACATTTGTGGGTATTTTTTGGCTGGTACCTTGGTTGCAACCTGAGAAAAAGACCACAATAACTTTTGATTGGTCTATTATCCATTTGTCTAATCTTCAAAATTAATTAGCAAATTGTTTTTGAATATTCATTAACTTACCTATAAAGATTTGAGAAAAAAAGTTTCTCACAGAACTGTGCATTTTCACTTGTGAATATGAATATGTACAATGTATAGATTTTGTGTTTGCACTGTCCTCAGATCAGTTTCACCGGATGTGGTATTAATCCTGCTCGCTCTTTTGGACCAGCTGTAGTCTATCAAGACTTTGCTGAACATTGGGTAATATTGGACTCCTCCCACACACGTTTGTGTCATAATAACATTATATCATCATCTTTTAACTGCACTTCTGTCCACATCTGTGACTATGAAATTGTATTCATCCAGTTGGGTCTCCATTAGATTCAATAATAGTCAGTTTTATTGCTTTAGCGCAGATATTCAACAGTATTTCCTATGTTTCAGGTGTACTGGGTGGGGCCGATGTCTGGAGGTGTAGCTGCCGCACTTATCTATGACTTCCTCCTGTATCCCAGAAGAGATGACTTCACGGCACGAAGGAATGTTCTATTCAGCGGGCCAGAGGAGAACGCTTCCCCAGAGGAGAGCAAACTGCTTCAGGATGGCAGCAGCACCAGCCCTGGACCCAGTCAGTGGCCCAGACGGGACACGTAGATGCCTACATAGCCAGCCAAAAGCCAACAATGTAAAAACAGATTTCTTTTAATATGCCTTCAAAGAAATTTAGTACAGAAAAGTGTTCTGCAGTCTTTGCTAGCTGCTAAGTAAACATACAAAGAATGACTTATATTTAAATTTAAAGGCTATGAATTTAAAGGGTCCATTTGAGTTGCATTATATATATTGTTGTGGGGATTTTTATGTTCATCCTATGTTTGGTGGCTTTGTTTTTATTAATCAGTTTTACGCCAAATAATAAAGTCATTTTATATGTTTCCTATAGAAATAAAATAATTTCGTTCTTATGCTTTTGGTACAGTTATTTTTACTGTTGTAATGTATTTGATATTTTACTAGAACACTTAACTATATCAGTAGGTATCAGTAGCTTTTGTTGTTTTAATTGCTAAGAATGTGATGTGATTGTTTTGTATTAAATGACCCCCATGCAAAAGAAATTGTTAAAAATGCATTATCATGAGAGATCCACCTTCAAACAAAACCATATTTCTATCAAGACTGCAAAAAAGTACCCTTTTAAAGTATGCTGTTACAAAATACACTCTATTGAAGTTCAGGCCAAGAAAATACAAATTGCAAATTTGGCCCAATTTATCTCGCTTCAGAATATTGTGTTGGGTTCCTGACCCCTGTATTTTTTATCTATCTGGAGATAAGCACATTCATGCTGCCTGCTGTACACTATGGTCCATACAACTATCAATCCATGCTTGTTAATCTACATCATCTAAAGACACTGTAATGATTAAGAATGAGCTATTAAAATATTTTATGAAAGACACTTTAGTCTTTCACATGTAAATTGAAACAATACAGACACAATGTGTTCTGAAAAAACAGGTCTAATCCTAAAATCACCTAGCTCAGTCCTGCTTTCAGGACCACTAAGCGGACAGCGGTCCCAGCTCTTGTGTGCTCTTTTGTGCTCGCCTGTTTAACACAAAATCATTTTGTAGCCAGAAACATGGAGCGCTTAAACACATTACAGTGCCGCCTGCCTCATCAGTGTGTGTGATGTGTCCTGTCTGCAGTTGGGGGGATGTGAACTGGGCAGAAGGCACTTGAACCAGGTCCCTCTCTAAGTTACGGACAATTAAGAAGCATTGTTGTAGGTTATTCTTAGCCCAGGCGTCAATTAGAGGCAGGAAAAGCTTCGCTTCAATGAACATCCTCTTGTTGATCGCTCCTATTATTCGGCTGTGTGTGCGGGAATCTTTAACCTGTAATATGTTCAACACAACTACTATTGGAGTGCCCCGTGGGACAGCAAATCAGTTCAAGGAGAACATTCTGTAACATTTGACGTAAGTGTGTCTCACTGTGTGTCTCACATCGAGATAGAAAGGAACCTTTGCCTTGAGCCTGCAGTTAGATTACTATAGACAGTAGGCTAGCTGGTGTACGAAAGCTTATTGAGCCTGCAGTTAGATTACTATAGACAGTAGGCTAGCTGGTGTACGTAAGCTTATTGAGCCTGCAGTTAGATTACTATAGACAGTAGGCTAGCTGGTGTACGTAAGCTTATTGAGCCTGCAGTTAGATTACTATAGACAGTAGGCTAGCTGGTGTACGTAAGCTTATTGAGCCTGCAGTTAGATTACTATAGACAGTAGGCTAGCTGGTGTACGTAAGCTTATTGAGCCTGCAGTTAGATTACTATAGACAGTAGGCTAGCTGGTGTACGTAAGCTTATTGAGCCTGCAGTTAGATTACTATAGACAGTAGGCTAGCTGGTGTACGTAAGCTTATTGAGCCTGCAGTTAGATTACTAGACAGTAGGCTAGCTGGTGTACGTAAGCTTATTGAGCCTGCAGTTAGATTACTATAGACAGTAGGCTAGCTGGTGTACGTAAGCTTATTGAGCCTGCAGTTAGATTACTATAGACAGTAGGCTAGCTGGTGTACGTAAGCTTATTGAGCCTGCAGTTAGATTACTATAGACAGTAGGCTAGCTGGTGTACGTAAGCTTATTGAGCCTGCAGTTAGATTACTATAGACAGTAGGCTAGCTGGTGTACGTAAGCTTATTGAGCCTGCAGTTAGATTACTAGACAGTAGGCTAGCTGGTGTACGTAAGCTTATTGAGCCTGCAGTTAGATTACTATAGACAGTAGGCTAGCTGGTGTACGTAAGCTTATTGAACCTGCAGTTAGATTACTATAGACAGTAGGCTAGCTGGTGTACGTAAGCTTATTGAACCTGCAGTTAGATTACTATAGACAGTAGGCTAGCTGGTGTACGTAAGCTTATTGAGCCTGCAGTTAGATTACTATAGACAGTAGGCTAGCTGGTGTACGTAAGCTTATTGAGCCTGCAGTTAGATTACTATAGACAGTAGGCTAGCTGGTGTACGTAAGCTTATTGAGCCTGCAGTTAGATTACTAGACAGTAGGCTAGCTGGTGTACGTAAGCTTATTGAGCCTGCAGTTAGATTACTATAGACAGTAGGCTAGCTGGTGTACGTAAGCTTATTGAACCTGCAGTTAGATTACTATAGACAGTAGGCTAGCTGGTGTACGTAAGCTTATTGAACCTGCAGTTAGATTACTATAGACAGTAGGCTAGCTGGTGTACGTAAGCTTATTGAGCCTGCAGTTAGATTACTATAGACAGTAGGCTAGCTGGTGTACGTAAGCTTATTGAGTCTGCAGTTAGATTACTATAGACAGTAGGCTAGCTGGTGTCCGTAAGCTTATTGAACCTGCAGTTAGATTACTATAGACAGTAGGCTAGCTGGTGTACGTAAGTTTATTGAGCCTGCAGTTAGATTACTATAGACAGTAGGCTAGCTGGTGTACGTAAGCTTATTGAGCCTGCAGTTAGATTACTATAGACAGTAGGCTAGCTGGTGTACGTAAGCTTATTGAACCTGCAGTTAGATTACTAGACAGTAGGCTAGCTGGTGTACGTAAGCTTATTGAGCCTGCAGTTAGATTACTATAGACAGTAGGCTAGCTGGTGTCCGTAAGCTTATTGAACCTGCAGTTAGATTACTATAGACAGTAGGCTAGCTGGTGTACGTAAGCTTATTGAGCCTGCAGTTAGATTACTATAGACAGTAGGCTAGCTGGTGTACGTAAGCTTATTGAACCTGCAGTTAGATTACTATAGACAGTAGGCTAGCTGGTGTACGTAAGCTTATTGAACCTGCAGTTAGATTACTATAGACAGTAGGCTAGCTGGTGTACGTAAGCTTATTGAGCCTGCAGTTAGATTACTATAGACAGTAGGCTAGCTGGTGTACGTAAGCTTATTGAGCCTGCAGTTAGATTACTATAGACAGTAGGCTAGCTGGTGTACGTAAGCTTATTGAGCCTGCAGTTAGATTACTAGACAGTAGGCTAGCTGGTGTACGTAAGCTTATTGAGCCTGCAGTTAGATTACTATAGACAGTAGGCTAGCTGGTGTACGTAAGCTTATTGAACCTGCAGTTAGATTACTATAGACAGTAGGCTAGCTGGTGTACGTAAGCTTATTGAGTCTGCAGTTAGATTACTATAGACAGTAGGCTAGCTGGTGTCCGTAAGCTTATTGAACCTGCAGTTAGATTACTATAGACAGTAGGCTAGCTGGTGTACGTAAGCTTATTGAGCCTGCAGTTAGATTACTATAGACAGTAGGCTAGCTGGTGTACGTAAGCTTATTGAGCCTGCAGTTAGATTACTATAGACAGTAGGCTAGCTGGTGTACGTAAGCTTATTGAACCTGCAGTTAGATTACTAGACAGTAGGCTAGCTGGTGTACGTAAGCTTATTGAGCCTGCAGTTAGATTACTATAGACAGTAGGCTAGCTGGTGTCCGTAAGCTTATTGAACCTGCAGTTAGATTACTATAGACAGTAGGCTAGCTGGTGTACGTAAGCTTATTGAGCCTGCAGTTAGATTACTATAGACAGTAGGCTAGCTGGTGACAGTAGGCTAGCTGGTGTACGTAAGCTTATTGAGCCTGCAGTTAGATTACTATAGACAGTAGGCTAGCTGGTGTACGTAAGCTTATTGAGCCTGCAGTTAGATTACTATAGACAGTAGGCTAGCTGGTGTACGTAAGCTTATTGAGCCTGCAGTTAGATTACTATAGACAGTAGGCTAGCTGGTGTACGTAAGCTTATTGAGCCTGCAGTTAGATTACTATAGACAGTAGGCTAGCTGGTGTACGTAAGCTTATTGAGCCTGCAGTTAGATTACTATAGACAGTAGGCTAGCTGGTGTACGTAAGCTTATTGAGCCTGCAGTTAGATTACTATAGACAGTAGGCTAGCTGGTGTAGTAAGCTTGAACCTGCAGTTAGATTACTAGACAGTAGGCTAGCTGGTGTACGTATTGAGCCTGCAGTTAGATTACTATAGACAGTAGGCTATTGAGCCTGCAGTTAGATTACTATAGACAGTAGGCTAGCTGGTGTACGTAAGCTTATTGAGCCTGCAGTTAGATTACTATAGACAGTAGGCTAGCTGGTGTACGTAAGCTTATTGAGCCTGCAGTTAGATTACTATAGACAGTAGGCTAGCTGGTGTACGTAAGCTTATTGAGCCTGCAGTTAGATTACTATAGACAGTAGGCTAGCTGGTGTACGTAAGCTTATTGAGCCTGCAGTTAGATTACTATAGACAGTAGGCTAGCTGGTGTACGTAAGCTTATTGAGCCTGCAGTTAGATTACTATAGACAGTAGGCTAGCTGGTGTACGTAAGCTTATTGAGCCTGCAGTTAGATTACTATAGACAGTAGGCTAGCTGGTGTACGTAAGCTTATTGAGCCTGCAGTTAGATTACTATAGACAGTAGGCTAGCTGGTGTACGTAAGCTTATTGAACCTGCAGTTAGATTACTATAGACAGTAGGCTAGCTGGTGTACGTAAGCTTATTGAACCTGCAGTTAGATTACTATAGACAGTAGGCTAGCGGGTGTACGTAAGCTTATTGAACCTGCAGTTAGATTACTATAGACAGTAGGCTAGCTGGTGTACGTAAGCTTATTGAACCTGCAGTTAGATTACTATAGACAGTAGGCTAGCTGGTGTACGTAAGCTTATTGAGCCTGCAGTTAGATTACTATAGACAGTAGGCTAGCTGGTGTACGTAAGCTTATTGAACCTGCAGTTAGATTACTATAGACAGTAGGCTAGCTGGTGTACGTAAGCTTATTGAACCTGCAGTTAGATTACTATAGACAGTAGGCTAGCTGGTGTACGTAAGCTTATTGAGCCTGCAGTTAGATTACTATAGACAGTAGGCTAGCTGGTGTACGTAAGCTTATTGAGCCTGCAGTTAGATTACTATAGACAGTAGGCTAGCTGGTGTACGTAAGCTTATTGAGCCTGCAGTTAGATTACTATAGACAGTAGGCTAGCTGGTGTACGTAAGCTTATTGAGCCTGCAGTTAGATTACTATAGACAGTAGGCTTAGCTGGCTAGCTGGTGTACGTAAGCTTATTGAGCCTGCAGTTAGATTACTATAGACAGTAGGCTAGCTGGTGTACGTAAGCTTATTGAGCCTGCAGTTAGATTACTATAGACAGTAGGCTAGCTGGTGTACGTAAGCTTATTGAGCCTGCAGTTAGATTACTATAGACAGTAGGCTAGCTGGTGTACGTAAGCTTATTGAGCCTGCAGTTAGATTACTATAGACAGTAGGCTAGCTGGTGTACGTAAGCTTATTGAGCCTGCAGTTAGATTACTATAGACAGTAGGCTAGCTGGTGTACGTAAGCTTATTGAGCCTGCAGTTAGATTACTATAGACAGTAGGCTAGCTGGTGTACGTAAGCCTGCAGTTATTGAGCCTGCAGTTAGATTACTATAGACAGTAGGCTAGCTGGTGTACGTAAGCTTATTGAGCCTGCAGTTAGATTACTATAGACAGTAGTTAGCTAGCTGGTGTACGTAAGCTTATTGAGCCTGCAGTTAGATTACTATAGACAGTAGGCTAGCTGGTGTACGTAAGCTTATTGAACCTGCAGTTAGATTACTAGACAGTAGGCTAGCTGGTGTACGTAAGCTTATTGAGCCTGCAGTTAGATTACTATAGACAGTAGGCTAGCTGGTGTACGTAAGCTTATTGAACCTGCAGTTAGATTACTATAGACAGTAGGCTAGCTGGTGTACGTAAGCTTATTGAGCCTGCAGTTAGATTACTATAGACAGTAGGCTAGCTGGTGTACGTAAGCTTATTGAACCTGCAGTTAGATTACTATAGACAGTAGGCTAGCTGGTGTACGTAAGCTTATTGAACCTGCAGTTAGATTACTATAGACAGTAGGCTAGCTGGTGTACGTAAGCTTATTGAACCTGCAGTTAGATTACTATAGACAGTAAGCTAGCTGGTGTACGTAAGCTTATTGAACCTGCAGTTAGATTACTAGACAGTAGGCTAGCTGGGGTACGTTATTGAACCTGCAGTTAGATTACTAGACAGTAGGCTAGCTGGTGTACGTAAGCTTATTGTGTCCATAATTATTGGGACAGTGACATTATATTTCGGATCTTCACCTTAAACGAGTGGATTTAAAATTAAACAGTTACTACCAGGTCAAAGTATGCACAGCATTTTCCATGTACTTTAGTAGACAAGATTCTTCTGTTCACCTCATTCTGCTGCCGCCAGAAACTGCAGATCATCAATGACAGATGAGACAGTTCAAGTGGCTCCCATGTGCGAAACATAACACCACCTCCACCATATTTTACAGACTAGTTGATCTTTTTTCAACACCTTCCTCTTGTCTTCACTCAAGCACATCTAGTCTCATAAGCGATGTTGTTGTTGGCAGAGCAAGAGCGCAGTGAATTCATGTGTCAGTCTTGAACCCCACACAGACCTCTGCACCATAGCCAGTCAAAGCTACAGTAGAGCTACGTAAACTGGGTGAATGCTGATTGGCTGATGAACATGTTATACGATATGATATATTGGTATGACACCACAGTTTTTGTGTTGGTAAGCTTGTATCCACTGGTTTCATCTTATACTGACTTGCCATTCTGCTCAAATAGACACAAAGGCAAATTTCAACTAGATTCTGTTATGGATTTGGTACATTTATTTTCTGTTTCGTCAGCCTCATAATGTTTTCCTTGACTTTTCTTTTACCCTTTTTATCTTTATGTTGACGGACACCCTTAGCAGAAAGGCACATCCAAGGTCTGGACATTGACAGTTCTTTAAAATCTTCAGAAAAGATGTGCTGGGAAAAAACTAACCAACTAAACCCTTGTCAGCAGTAGAGTTGAAACAAGTAACCCTAATCCCTAGTTCAGATATTTGGGCCGCAGACAGACTTCAGTTACATCGTAGTTGAACATCTGTAAGGATCTTCTGTTGCTCATCTGACTCTGTTCGTTTCATCGCTGTACATCTTCTCACAGAGACTAGTCCCTGGATTAAACATATACCGGAAAGGGAGTGATGAGAAAAGAAAACTGACACACTACACCTAGTGGGCTCAAGGATTATCTGTCTCCAAGCATTGTTTGAACCAGTTTTCCCGTACGTAAAAAAACAACTGAACAATTAAAGATCTCAGGCTGATTAACTGCAGTTAGTGCGGTAATAGAGATGTTTTGGAATGCCTTGCGTTTATACGATCAGCTCTGATATTTCTGATGGCAGTATCTTCCTGTCCTGTGCCATGTGAAGAGCCCAATAGCATCCACTTCCTTTGTATGTTTAACCTCTGAGGTCATCACATTGTGTTGGGCCCCTGTTTTGATGTTTGCCCTCCACGGTCTGAACAATGCACTTTTGTTATTGTTTGTGGCAGAATTCCTCTCATCATGTAGTTTGGCTCTCATGCTGGGGTCATCATCATTTAATTATTAAGGCTGGATTAAAGGCGGTTGGGTGATTGTACTGTGGACCACAGACTGTATCTCTACCGTAGGTCTCTCCATATTAACTTAATTGGTTCATATTGCTCAGTTAGACGAGCCTGCAGCCTGTAATACCATAGGCTGTCAGTTCAAATTCAACTGGGTCCAGCCCAATGTGAAACATCCATGGAGGCACACAATTTCACATGTTGCTTTTGATTAACGTCCGCTAACTTACATTTTAAAATATGATTTTGTTTGTGTTTGTTTCCAACAATCTTGAATGTAATTGGATAATGTAGAGATGACATAACTGAATACTTGTACTGAATTGTACTTTGTGCCTTTGATCTTTTATATTAAGACCTGGTGCTAACTGTTGAATTCATTACCGAGTATATATCCTCTTTATGTATTAACAGTGTGTAATATTTTAACAGTTTTTATGCTAATCTGTGTCATCCAGCAGACACACAGACCCCCCCCCACCACCCCCCCCCATCTCTACATTACCGGTGCTGAACGATGTAAAGCTCTTATCTGTGACCAGAAAGACATAACACGTTCCCTCCCTCATCAGTTAGTGGAACAGGGTTGGAATCTGCCGTGGCAGATTCATAGAACTATAATGACACCTAGGACTTGTTTTGAAAGGGGCGCTAGCCATGACCCTGTCTTCATTCCCTCAGATGATGAGGGGAGAACCACCAACTCCCTGTAATGTCAAATTGAATATGGCCGGTGTACTGTCAAATACACGAGAAATGGGGTGCAACTAGAAACTGCTAGTTCAAGCAGTAATTACTTCTCCATTTTCCCAGCACCCTGACCACAAGTAGAATGAATTGTTTCTCAGCCTTTTCTCCCCTCTGATATCAACACCTTCAGGTCTGCAGTTTCACAGTTTTGTTGCCAGGACAGAAGCACCCTAACACCAAAGTCCTGTTAAAACAGTCATATTTAATGCTGACGTTGGATCGCAGAAAGCCAGTGCAAAATGCATTGTCTGTTAAACACGTCAGCACTGGCCTCTGGCTCAGAAATGGCCTCTCAACGATACAAGGCTGGTCACATCCAAGTACCAGACGTTGGTTTCATGGCATGACGAAAGCAACTACAAGTTATCTACAGTGTGCAATATCAAAAAGCAACACGTCACTTTAAAATGTTCATATCGATCAAATCTGAAACTTTACTTCAATACACGTCAAGGGGCTTTTGGAGAAACTTCCAGAACATCTTGAAAAATGTATTATTACCCAAGAACTAAGAATAGATACCGGTTCCACCAAGGGCAATCTCTGAACTTGGTAAAACTGCCTTCACATATCGTACACCCTGTAAGTGGAACAAACTTCAAAATAAGCTTTGCTTTCAGTGCCTTGTACCCATGAAGTAATTAAGAGTGTAACTGGAGGTTTTAATACAAGACAATTGTGTCTGCTTGAATAAATTATTGAACTGTTAGCATTGTGAAATTTAATTAAAAAAATACCCTGATTATAGTCCATTCATAAAACTGTTTATTTTGTGTCTCCATCAGAGTTGAATGATGCATTTTCTACCTCCACCACCTCCCCACCTCCCCAACCTCCTTATTTCCTCACCTCGACACCTCCCCACCTCCCCACCTCCTCACCTCCCTATTTCCCCACCTCCCCACCTCCCTATTTCCCCACCTCCCCCACCTCCCTATTTCCCCACCTCCCCCACCTCCCTATTTCCCCACTTTCCCACCTCCCTATTTCCCCACCTGCTGGCCTATTTAATCTATATCCTTGCGATCAGTACAAATGAATATCTACACATCTACACACGTGCTCTAGTTTGGGGAAGTGGCTACAACCGACCATATAAATGCGTAAAGACCTTGTGTGTAGGCAAAAAAACGATCAAGCCCAAGAGCCAGTTTGCTCTTTCACACTGGTGCGCTGTGTGGCTCCAGAGATGATAAATATATTCACTGTGTGTAGCCAGCAAGAGCATCCTTTAATTAAATGCAAACTTCATGAAAATGTGTTTTAAACTGGACAAATGCAGAGACATCTTTTGCCAAGAAGAATCACATGCTTGATAGGCTACACACTGAATAGGAATTGCATATACTTGATATTTCTAGCATGATAAGAAAAAATAAACAAAATTTGAGCACACTAGTTCCAACATGACTCTAGCGATGCCCCTAATATGAGCTGTCACTAATATGACATTATTGCTGTATACTTTTGTGCAAATTAAGTCTGCATGAGGATGCGTGTGTCTCCAATGCGGTCAGCAACAGTTCAATTCCACTACGCAATCAACCATTATCACCATTATCAGCAGCCACCTGTTCAAACAATATTCCACAACACCCTGAAGAATATTTAGAATAAAAACAAAGTGGCATCTGTTATTGATTGAATTGTGTCCTTTAGTGTTGGAGTCAATCTACATAAAAATGTATTGATGCCAGGCAGCTGTTCCTGTTTCCCCAGGATATAAATATGTGATGGCACGTGTCTGAAATCTAACGGTGAAATGCAGAAATCCTTGTCACATGAAGAATGTTGATGTTCACATCGAATTAACTGAAACCTCCCTGATAGAGTAACATGCATGAAACGACTGTTAATCATTTGGTTTTTCTTCACCATCATTCAATTTGGTTGACAGTTTACATCCAATTCGAGGTTCACACACTGTCATCTGTTTGGTTGGAAGTGTACAGCCAATCACAACCACTTACCTATCCAATACACCCTGACCCATGACAACCCATGGGCATATAACAACCCATGACAGAGTAAGACATTCTTGGTTGAATAGATTGATGCAGTAAACTACATAATTAATATAATTTACCAAAACATTGCTTGGCAGGGTAACCGTGGGAACGACGGTCCAAGTCTCAGAACCCCCTGACGAGTTTGTGAATGTGTCATTTATCTGTGCTTCAGCTCTCCCTGTCAGAACTATAGCCCCCCCATTGAGTCACGTTGGCACGATGGATGAATGTGGCATGCGTGGGTCAAAGTAGTAGGGCACGAGTGGGGGATGGGTGGCCTGCAACACTTTGAGGGGGGATTTTGGGCCGAGGGAGTCTGTGGGACATTAGGTGAAATATAGAGTGTAGTTCTAAAACCTCATATAAAGTTGGAATATAAATATTGCTATTATATATGGCTTAATATGTGTTTTTAATGTTGTTTGGGGTAGTAGTGGATTTTAATGGCAGACTTTAGTATATACTGTCATAAATCATTAAGATAAGGATAGCCTAGATTGTGTAGTAATTATATAGAATTTGATTGTTGTATTTTCTGAGATCTTAAATTAATTAGGCCTGCATTGGACACCAAAAAAACAGAGACATTTGTTCAGCAAACTCAAAATGCTGGTCCTATCAACCAAACATAATAAAGCATACATTCACAAATACAACGCAAATGTCACCAAATCAAGTTAGTCATTCGAGTATGTTTGCTTATGTTGTTGTGCGCTGCCACCTGTGGTGTAAACCAAACTAATCTCAAACTAATAGTGCCATCCTCTGGCCGCAAACACTAAACTATGCACACATTAAGTTAATCCGTTCAAAAACCAGAGAAGAGACAATAAAAGAGCCGATTGCATTGTCACTAAATTGTTGGTTTCTATAGGTGCTCATCTTTATTATACCATATATTTTAAATTCTTAAAAATAAATACTTGGGCAAGAAAACCAAAATAAATACATTTGGGTGGCGGTGGAAAATATAGTGTTGCAGGATGTATAGAACACGTTTCTTCGATGTGAAGCAATATGTATTTCGTAAACAGTGATTTGCATCATGTATGTAAATATAAACACATATTACTCATCGTTAAGGGTTTTAACGTTTTTCTTAAAACAAAAATAGCCTAGAGATGTATAAAACTTTTCAACTATTATGTCGACGTCTTTTATTTTGAAATAAATTTAAAAATTCCTTGACCCGGAAGTGTTTATCAATGTTGCTTATTAGCGTTTGGTGAAAGATGTCTCCGCCGGTTCTATTCAACTTCAACGATGCAAAAGATACATTTACAGTACGACATTTTCTATTATATTTATTTAATAGTATTTACTACGATTGATTGAACATTTTCTTTTTCTACGTTTTGGTTGGAACTCTTACAGTAACTCAGCAGGATGTTTTGCTCAACGTTAGCAAGCTAACGGTATAGCTTAGAATGCTACATAACGACATGCTGTGTGTGTGTACAATAGTAGTTCTAGTTGTACTGGGATGAAGTTATGATGATATTAGTGTTTGTCGTCTAAAGTAACGACCTCTAATACATGCATTGTTTTATCAAATGTAAATTTTATTCGGATTTAAGAATCAACCAATTCTCATACACATACACGATCGTTCATTGTATTTGTTTTATGTAATTGAGTTTAATAAGCTAAAGAAATATATCGTAAATTACATTACCCTAATCCAGGCCTCGACCAGAAGTGCTTTGGAAAGCAAAACCAGCAAACCTCTGATAAATGCTTTCAACCAGATCACTGGAAAGTAAGTTAAGTAGTGACACAGCTAGCTGGTTGTCTACATTATTAAATGATTTATATGCATGGCTGTTTTGTCCACCTCACCATGATAGTTTGCCTTCCTGTCCCTCTACAGTGAGACAGAGAAGAAGACCACTCTGGACCAAGCCCTGAGGCAGGTCCTGGAGGAGCAGATCGTAAGTTGTGTGTGTGTGTGTGTGTGTGTGTGTGTGTGTGTGTGTAAAATATGTATGCATTGGCAATTGAGAGTTACAGGTGTCAAGAACATTTGCTTCAATTCTACAGGTGGAAAAGAAAGCAGTCGTGGATGAATACATCTCGCTAATCTATCTCAGCATTGATGGAGTCACTGAAGGTTAGCATATGCACAGTGGGACTGAACGTCACATCATAACTCTGCTCGATCTACTTCCCTCCCCTGCTTTATATTGTCACAATATTATGGCCAAGTGCCGTTTAGCAATTTATTTTTAGACTGAATAGTGAACTGAGTTGTCGATTCAGGTATCTGTTCTGCCACCACCCCTTTCTTGCTGTTGGGAGATGTTCTGGACTGTCTACCTCTGGACCAGTGTGATAAAATATTCTCGTTTGTTGAAGAGAATGTTTCCACTTGGAAGTCGGTGAGTTGCTCAGTTTGTTTCTTGTTTTTTTTAAATGTAACTTCTGATAGTTTCACAATTTCCTTATAAAATATACCGTATTCCCACTGATTGTGAAGTTAACAACAACAACACGAGTTTCTCCTCTGACTTTCAGAACTCCTTCTACTCTGCTGGGAAGAACTACCTTTTAAGGATGTGTAATGGTGAGAATCTGGTTGTTGGTTTGCTGGTATTTTTTTAATATGCAGGTATGACGACATTAAAATCCTTCTGTCTCTGTAGATCTTTTGAGGAGGTTGTCTAAATCCCAGAACACAGTCTTCTGCGGGCGGATCCAACTGTTCCTGGCTCGTCTCTTTCCACTGTCGGAGAAATCAGGTTTAAGAATTACATCAATCTCTGTCACAACAAGAAGTGAAATTGTTTATGGTTAATGATGGAGGTAGACATGTGACGACCACTGATTTGTGTGTGTGTGTGTGTGTGTGTCTGTGTGTGTGTGTGTCAGGTCTAAACCTGCAAAGCCAGTTTAATCTCGACAACATCACAGTGTTCAACAAAAATGAACATGAGAGCACTCTAGGCCAAAAGGTGAGGCGTTGTTCTGTGGTTTACAGATACTGTATGCTGTGTGAACGGTTGAACTATATTTTTGAGATCATTTTTTTTTGGTGGATGTGTTTTTTCACTAATTATCTCCCTCCTTTCTCTGGTGTATTCTACAGCCCACAGATGAGAGAGAAGATGGGATGGAGGTAGAGGAGGGTGAGATGGGAGATGAGGAACCTGGAGCCCCCCCACCATGGTTTGGAATTAGTCCTTGTTCTAATCACAGTGCTTGGAATCATCTGGCTCTTCATGAACATGGCGACTTTACTGAGCCTTACGTTGACGTGTCTTTTGGCATCTTGCTAAAACATTTCCTCCTCTGTTTGTTCTCAGTTCCATCCCGATCGACTACAACCTGTACAGGAAGTTCTGGACACTGCAGGATTACTTCAGAAACCCAGTTCAGTGTTATGACAAGTTCTCCTGGATGACTTTCCTCAAGGTGATTCATCTGCTTTTCCCTGCGTCAGACATTCTCAGCCGTGTTTAATCGAACACCCTTGACTAACAAGCTTCCAGGATGATGTTGGAGGCTTTATCTGTAGAACTAAGCCGGCCACCAAAGTCTGGGTTTGAGTGTTTTGGCAGCACCACTCGCTGATGGACTGTGCCAGCATCACCTGGGCAGGGCTATATAGGTTATCAGTAAGTAAGGACTTGGCGTGGTCCAGTGCCTGCTACCACTTTATTGGGGGGTCTTGGTTACCTGTAATGCTCTCCTGTGTGCTACCAGTGTCACGAAAGAAGATGAATTGCTTGGCATGGAAGTTTAGTAATGTGATTGGGCCATAAATTAAATCGGATATAACTAAATTGGGAAAAAAATAAGATATTAAATGATGACAGAATAGAAATAAAAGTTTTCTTCCCTCCTCAACTAATATCTGACGTTTTAAACAAGCCCCAGAGGGCATCTTCAACATAAATGTTCTGTGTTTTGTCATTAGTATTCAGATGAGACATTGGCAGTGTTTAAGAGCTTCAAGCTGGATGACATGCAGGCCTCTAAGAGGAAGATGGAGGAGCTCAGGACGGCAGGAGGAGAGCATGTCTACTTTGCCAAATTCCTCACCAGCGAGAAAGTAAGCCATCTCATCTTCCTAATCGATTTACTCAGTGTGAAATAAATGTATGAGATTGACTACATTCTTTATCGCGTTGCACTCCAAATAACAAATCATTATTTGTTGCGGTTGGTCGATTCCTCGTCTTGCCTCGAATAAATGTCCTCACACACTGATGGTCTGTTTTCACCATCTAGTTGATGGACCTGCAGCTCAGTGACAGTAATTTCAGACGACACATTCTCCTGCAGTACCTTATTCTGTTCCAGTACCTCAAGGGACAGGTCAAGTTCAAAAGGTCAGATGGCTTCAAAATATGACTGTGTCCCACCATAACCCTTGTGCGGTTTGTAACGTAGTCTTTCTGGAATGACATGATGTTATGGTGAAATCAGTAATGATGTTATGGTGAAATCAGTAATGATGTTATGGTGAAATCAGTAATGATGTTATGGTGAAATCAGTAATGATGTTATGGTGAAATCAGTAATGATGTTATGGTGAAATCAGTAATGATGTTATGGTGAAATCAGTAATGATGTTATGGTGAAATCAGTAATGATGTTATGGTGAAATCAGTAATGATTTGACTCCTGTTCATCTTCTCACTAAAGTAACTCCTGTTTGCTGCAGCTCCAGTTGTGTCCTGAATGATGACCAGTGTTCCTGGATGGAGGAGACAACCAAACTGGTGTACCAGGTGTGTGTGTGTGTGTGTGTGTGTTTACTACTGTCTTTCATGTCCATAGATTGCACAGCACAGTATTGGGAATGTTGTGTGACCCTGTCATCATTCCTGTCATCATCATGTAGCTTCTCAGAGAGATCCCACCTGATGGAGACAAGTTTGCCACCATGGTTGAGGTAAGATGAACCTAACAGTACTTTTCTGAGTGTGTCGTCCCCTCCAGCCGGCTTTATTACAAGTCAATGTGACCACTTCTCTCTTTGGACAGCATGTCCTAAACACAGAGGAGAACTGGAACTCATGGAAAAATGAAGGATGTCCAAGTTTTGTGAAGGACAGGTATTGTCAAAGTTGATCATTATTTAGTTTGTAATTTGATATGACTAAAGTAATGTATAATGTATGTGTAATGATGAACCCCTCAGGCCAGTAGATGACAAACCCAAGAGACCCACGAGGAAAAGACAAGCTCCAGAAGACTTCCTGGGTAAAGGCCCCGACAGGAAGGTCTTCATGGGAAAGTAAGAAGCAATGCTGATTTGTACTCTTCATCCTGCTGCCCATGTGACATGAAACAACCAGTCAGCTCTATTTGTGTTTAACTCTCGCTTTCATTTGGTTGTTTTCAGTGATGAACTAACAAGACTTTGGAATCTGAACCACGACAACATGGCAGCTTGTCAGTCAGAGAGCAGGTGAGGGATATGACATCATCATGTGTCAGTCAGAGAGCAGGTGAGGGATATGACATCATCATGTGTCAGTCAGAGAGCAGGTGAGGGATATGACATCATCATGTGTCAGTCAGAGAGCAGGTGAGGGATATGACATCATCATGTGTCAGTCAGAGAGCAGGTGAGGGATATGACATCATCATGTGTCAGTCAGAGAGCAGGTGAGGGATATGACATCATCATGTGTCAGTCAGAGAGCAGGTGAGGGATATGACATAATGATGTGTCAGAGAGCAGGTGAGGGATATGACATAATGATGTGTCAGAGAGCAGGTGAGGGATATGACATCATGATGTGTCAGAGAGCAGGTGAGGGATATGACATCATGATGTGTCAGAGAGCAGGTGAGGGATATGACATCATGATGTGTCAGAGAGCAGGTGAGGGATATGACATCATGATGTGTCAGAGAGCAGGTGTGGGATATGACATCATCATGTGTCAGAGAGCAGGTGTGGGATATGACATCATCATGTGTCAGAGAGCAGGTGTGAGATATGACATCATCATGTGTCAGAGAGCAGGTGTGGGATATGACATCATCATGTGTCAGAGAGCAGGTGTGGGATATGACATCATCATGTGTCAGAGAGCAGGTGTGGGATATGACATCATCATGTGTCAGAGAGCAGGTGTGGGATATGACATCATCATGTGTCAGAGAGCAGGTGTGGGATATGACATCATCATGTGTCAGGGAGCAGGTGTGGGATATGACATCATCATGTGTCAGGGAGCAGGTGTGGGATATGACATCATCATGTGTCAGGGAGCAGGTGTGGGATATGACATCATCATGTGTCAGAGAGCAGGTGTGGGATATGACATCATCATGTGTCAGTGAGCAGGTGTGGGATATGACATCATCATGTGTCAGAGAGCAGGTGTGGGATATGACATCATCATGTGTCAGAGAGCAGGTGTGGGATATGACATCATCATGTGTCAGAGAGCAGGTGTGGGATATGACATCATGATGTGTCAGAGAGCAGGTGAGGGATATGACATGTCATCAGTGCCTCTAGCTGCATGCATCTATCTACCTGCCGTAGCTTCAAGGCTTTTCTGTGGAACTGGCTTGTTACCTGTTAATTTAATATAGAATACCCATAGACTATAGTTAATTATCCACTGGGTTTTTTAACATACTACCAGGTCATTAAAACAATCCCAACTATTGAGGGGCTTCTGTCTGATTGGTGCCACAACCCACACATGTAAAGCAGCATTTTTAAAATAAGGAATTAGCTTTGACACGTTTCGAGTGGTATCCAATTCCAAAAGACATAGTTCTGTACAACACTTAACTTTTATGTCACCTAAACGACACAGAAACAAGTCATATTGAAAAGACCGTCAAACAAATGTACAGCGTGACACTTATTTGGGGCTACTGACCTGGTCCACAGGGAGTTTATGCCGTCACTGGAGGAGTTCTTCGAAGAGGCAATTGAACAAGCTGATCCGGCCAACATGGTGGAAGATGAGTACAAGTATGTGTGTAGTGTTTATTACAACAGATGGTGGTTTATTGTCCTCAGATATTAATAGTGTTTATTACAACAGATGGTTGTTTATTGTCCTCAGATATTAATAGTGTTTATTACAACAGATGGTTGTTTATTGTCCTCAGATATTAATAGTGTTTATTACAACAGATGGTTGTTTATTGTCTTCAGATATTAATAGTGTTTATTACAACAGATGGTTGTTTATTGTCCTCAGATATTAATAGTGTTTATTACAACAGATGGTTGTTTATTGTCCTCAGATATTAATAGTGTTTATTACAACAGATGGTTGTTTATTGTCCTCAGATATTAATAGTGTTTATTACAACAGATGGTTGTTTATTGTCTTCAGATATTAATAGTGTTTATTACAACAGATGGTTGTTTATTGTCCTCAGATATTAATAGTGTTTATTACAACAGATGGTTGTTTATTGTCCTCAGATATTAATAGTGTTTATTACAACAGATGGTTGTCTCATGTCCTCAGATATTAATAGTGTTTATTACAACAGATGGTGGTTTATTGTCCTCAGATATTAATAGTGTTTATTACAACAGATGGTTGTCTCATGTCCTCAGATATTACTAATGTGTCACAGAACCATTCTTCCATCTCATCTGTGTTCTGGTTAATATGCTCTCCAACCCCTGAACCATCTAGGGTGGTGCGGAACTCCAACTATGGCTGGAGAGCCTTGCGTCTGTTGTCTAGGAGGAGTCCTCATTTCTTTCAGCCTACCAACCAGCAGTTCAAGAGCCTGGCTGACTACCTGGAGAGCATGGTTATCAAACTGGCCAAGGAGCTGCCGGTGAGGGCTCCTAATTGGGTCAACCCATGGATGACTGGTGAACATTCCACATGACTGGTTGGTCCATTGTATCTCAACCTCTGTTGTGCTCTTTGCCCTGTCATCACAGAAGGACCTGCCATCTGAGGAGATAAAGACGGGAGAGGAAGATGATGAAGACAATGGTGACACCCTTCTCAAAGAGAGCAATGACAGTGAGTTTAAACCCATACCAGTTTTATTTTGGTATTTAAATGTAGTGTTCTGATTTTAGATCAGCCGTGCTTACAGGACATGGTGACAGTGGGTTGTGACTTGTCCTGTGACGTGTCCTGGTAAATGCATCGTTATTTGATTACTATAAATGATTTCGTCAAGTGCAACTTCTTCTGGATATTAAGTGTCGAGTTTTTCTTTTTAGCAACCCCCCGTGTTAGTACTGTTAGAACTGAACTGGCCATTTTATTCCAGGTCAGAATGAGGTTTATCTTAGTAGCAACTGTGCTTAATGCACGTGTTCAACAATTTCTATAGTATGATTTCCACATTAGGTTAATTATTTTGTCTACATCTACTGTGTAGGTGTCGGGACTGGAGATGTGGACTGTGATTCATATTGTTGTCCTCCTTCAGAATGAAAACACTGAGCTGTATCAGTGCAGAATAATCTACTATAGAACAGTGTTGGATACAGGTGTTCATAATGGAATGAAATGAACAGGATTGAAATGGTTAAATGGGCGTTAATGTTAGATTTGCATATTTATTAGGTATAGAAGGCAAAGAAGTGTACCAATATTATAATTATTGCAAACCTGTGAGGTCCTGGTAAAATATGTTATTTGCGTCCCAATTCTATGTTGTCCAAATAAATAAATCCATTGTTAACAAACACAAACAGATTGAATACAGTACTCGTGTGTGCATCTAGGTCCAAGCATGCAGACCAAAGTGGTGTCCAACCAGCAGATGGATGAGATAGCAGCCAAACTGGCAGGCCAGTGGAAGGTCCTGGCTGGTCATCTGGAGATAAAGGCAGCGGAGATCCGGGAGATTGAGACGGACAGTGAGGACGTGGACATGCAGGCCAAGCTGCTCCTGGTGGCATGGCAGGACCGGGAGGGAACCCAGGCTACAGTAGACAGCCTGATCACAGCCCTCAACAATGCTGGTTTTCCCAAGATCGCAGACAGCCTGAATGAGACATAGAAATAGATCACCCCCCATCCTCCGTCTCAATCCACCAATTCCTGGTTTACAGTCCTCTGTTCTTTTTTTTTTTTTTTCCTTGGACACATTTATTTGTGTGTTATGCCCAAGGGACATTTTTTTTTAATAAAATCTCTACTTTGACCAGCAGCTCTTGTTGGGAATTATATGAAGTATTAGCTCAGAGATTATTTTGTACCATCTTGCTTATGTATACCAGTATTTCTATTTATTGAACTACGTTTTTGTTATAATAGGTTCGCCATCTCATCCTCTATAACATTTCAGATTCAGATTCAGTCTGGCTGTGGCTCCTTCAACATTTTTTATTCAGCTGGAACTGTCCTCTTCCTCATGGCAATTTAATCAGTTCACTGAAAGTTTCCACAGCACAGGAGTTGAATGCTTTTGCAAGCAGAAGTGTTTTATATTTTTTGTTTTCCAACAACACCAATTTAATTTTATAAAAGTAGATATGCCTGTGTACCATTGGATATTCAGTAAAAAAAAAAAACATCTTGACACTTATCCAAATATTTACTTTGAATTAAGATATTACATTCACAGTGCGCTAAGACAGACAATTTTAATATATAAAACTCTTGTCATTGATACAACAAAATGAAAACGTAACAGGTTTAGAATTGCTACAACCCCATTCACAATCCATGAATGACAAATCGCAGCATAGTTTGGAATAAGTTTATTTTCACCATTTATGAAAAGCCACCATTCAATAACTTAGTACAGGTAGACAGTGGTGACTGTCGTGAGTGGCACGTAGGTGATCTGAATAATGACTACATGTATGAGAGACTGAAGCACTAGTCACAAGAGCAGAGATGTTTAACCCGCTCGTGATTAGTAACCACCCAGACTACAAAAGGGCAAAGCAATGTCAAGACCTGTTTGTATCGCTAACGATGTTTCTCGTTGCCAGAGATGGATCTCACAAATAAGGAGCGTAAGCATTGGTTATTGTTTGAAATGTTGGTACTGTAGACAAGAGGGTCTCCAAAATTAATTTGGATGATAAGTTCAGGTTATCTTGAAGGACATCTTGGAACATACTCTAGCTTGGCCAAAGACTTCCCTGTGCAGACTGATTAGTTGGACTACAACGAAGTAGTGTGACACGAGCACCATGTACAAGGGTTTAAAAAATATACAATGTGTAGAAAACATTTAATTAATAAAACCACGGAACTAGATCTCTTTAAACCTTACAAAGATCCAGCCCAGAGATTGCCCAGCACTAGAATAATAATAGATTTCAAACTGTCCGTGGATAGAATAACCTGATGCTGATGCAGGATGAATTCAAAAGCATCTGTCAAGACCTTGTAAAAACAGAAATTAAGGTAATCAATTTTTAAAGACACCCAGAATTTATTGCACATCTATGCAGAGTAGACAGTGCTTGGAAATGGCATGTGTTGGTTGGTTTGATATATTTGTCTTGTGTTCAGTAGGTTACTGGTGCTCTTCAAGTATTTCCAGTCGTCGCGGTCCATACAATAGAACATATGCTATATGCCAGTCGCCGCCGCCAGACAGCCTCAGTATATCCTCTGGAGATACAACGCTCACCTTGTCATCATCAAACTTCACCCATTCATCTAGAAGGTAGAGAGAGCATGGACGGACAGAATTAGTGATATCACTCACCTATACGTGAATAAAACTAACTAACTTGATAGTGATAGTGTGGTTAGTTTTACTCCAATAGTCAGTGATGCACAACTAAACACCAACATCTCTGACTACTGGGTGTGCTGTGCAGAGCCTAACCTGTTATATGGCATTGTGTTACAACAAATTAAATTACAGGTTAAATGAAGGAAACGCTCATTGGACCACGTGAGCTCTTGTCTTAAGGCGGTCACGGTTACCTTCTTTCCTCTTGACCCAGGCAACGTAGTGACCAGAGGAGCTGGACCTTCCCTGATGCGTTAGCACTGCCTGCAGATCATAGTAACCACTGTTGTTGGAGCCAAGATCTGCAGGGAATAAAACAGACAATGCTTAGAAACATGTCCCTTACGTATTCATGTGTTTGTGTATTTACAGAAGCAGGCCCAATACTGATGTCACTTTCACTCATTAGTCTTTTGACCAAACAGAACATCTGAATTTGACTGCCTGTGTAAATGCAACCTGACCGACTGATGCACAAATCCATTAGTTAACCAACCATCCTCAAAAGAAAAGGGCTCGTATTTCACTCCTTTTGGTTTCTCTCCCACTTTCGTCTCCACCTGCTAAAATGCAGAAATGAAATAAATTAAACCACACAGACCACACCTACTGTATATTCTTTAAGACAATCACCCACTACGTTACAATGGTTGGTCAGGGGACTAGATATATCTGATGTTTAGGTCACACTACCTTCTGTGACTGCTTCTCCAGCTTCTTATCTTCCATCTCCTTGAACTTTGACCTGACTGACACCATTTTTTGCTGCAGCTCAGGGGTGCACAGCTCAAATACATCCAGCATCAGTGGGAACTTGACGTCCTGGAACACGACATAAATGGGAACAAGCATGAGGACATGGCAACAGGGCTCTGATAACCCTAAAGCAGCTAACCTACCTTCAGGACTTTGGCATTGACAGACTCCTTCTCTTTGTAGAAAAAGCGAACCATCTGAATGGTCAGGTAGGCAGGGAGACGGCTGACTTTAGACTAGAATAAGGAAGGGAAACAAAGTGAACATCCAAATAGCTGAAAATAGAAATGATTTACAACTTCAGTGGTTTACAAAGATCTTGAAGGCCGACGTCAGACGTACAGATTTTATGTACAGAGCGTTTCTTTGCAAAGACGGTGACAGCTTGGTGATTTCTTCCTGCAGTCTCTATAAAACAACAACAACGGATTACATTGGCATCGCCATGGTCAATGTGTTTTATTGTCATGTGTACAGAATGACTTGCATCAAACTGCACAATGAAATTATTGAGACATGGCAAGCAACATCTACGTAGTTTGAAGAATAAAAAAAAAAGAACTACAACAATGTACAGAATCTGACAGACCATATGTGTGTGTTGGAGTTTGTGGAGGGGGGTATTTTGCTATAGGTGTTCATCATAGTGGTATCTGTAATCATATCCATTTTATCCCACTTCATACTTGAGATCAGGAAAAACCAGGAAGTGGGATTTGAATTCCAGTTAAGCCTATAACAAAGGACTACTGCGCTACCACACAGAGCAGATTAAGAGCCGAAGAATGAATTGCAGTGAATTCCCTCACACATTATAAAACAGACAGCTGTATACAATGTGTGGCCGTTCCAATGTGTGTGTGTGTGTCTTCCTACTCACCAGCCTCAGGCCAGTGGCCAGGTACTTGACTTCCTGGTTGATAAAACAGCTAAGCTGGAGTTGGCTCTCTTTACCTTTTGCTGGTTCCTCATTCTCAGATTCTGTACATTTCATGCTGAGGAAATAAGTTAAGGAACGTACGAAGACAGAGCACATGTTGTCAAGTGGTGAAACGGGTTTACTAAATGAGCATAGACAAATGTGACACAGACAAGTGACAGGTGAGCTAGACATGGAACAGGAGGGAGATGGACAGATTTGATTCATATTTTATTAATATCAGAATATGGAAACCATACGGCTCAAATTGTGTGTCATATTCAGAGTGCAAGGATACGTGGTTTCATATTCCACTCCAAAATACTGATCAATGAAGTTCTTCTTATCTCCAGTCGCAACAGCTCCACTCTCAGTGTCAGTCTGTGATAGAAAGAAGAGAAGCATAGGACAGATTATCAGTACAGCTACCAAGTAATATGTGCTTATAGGGGTACGTAGAGTGCCGGTTGGACAGACAGAGGCACAGGACTGTCTATTAGAATAGGCCATACACATAGCACTGTCTATTAGAATAGGCCATACACATACCTCCATGGGAGTTTCTGGTTCCTCTGGTTCCAACTTCTGTTGAAGAACTCTCATCATCTGCAACCAACACTCATTGGCGTCCTAATGAGGAGTAATATGTATAATAACATGTATTGACAAAATAAACCTCTTTCTACTTCTGTCTTCTCAATTCTTACATCAGAACAATGGCAAGTAACATATAACAACAAATCAGATGGATACATATTACACAGATGACAGTATTTCACAACAGCAGTAGATTTGCTGTCACAGAACAGAGCAACATGTACTGCAGTGAGTCCTCCAATAGTCACTGAGTTGCCGATAACTCCAGGCTCTTTATGGCCAATATAGATGATGATCAGGGCTATTGGTTGTGCTCTGACCTGCTGGAGGTACTGTCCCTGGTCTCCTTTCTCAGCAAACTGGGGGAAGGCCATGTGCAGAAACTGCAACAGGATAATCGGGGGCATACTGGAGGAGGTCTTATCCATGGCCTCGTAAAGGTCACGCAGAGCTGAGGAAGAGAATACAGTAGGACTAGAGGTCACGCAGAGCTGAGGAAGAGAATACAGTAAGACTAGAGGTCACGCAGAGCTGAGGACTCAACCACACTGAGACACAGGGCTAAAACTACTACACAAGCAGTTAGCTAAAGATGGCAACACACTGAATGAGAGATATTGAAATGCAACTGACCTGCTGTGATGTACTGTGAAGGTGCATTGGCCCCTGAGGACCTCAGAGCTCCTGTGTATCTGTAGACGATGACAGAGGCATAACTACCATGTGCACAAGCCATGACAATACATACCCGAAAAACGAAACCAAAAGGTATGCGAATGACAAACTTTATTATATAAATAGGCATAAAACATAAAAATAAGATTAGGTAGTAACTCTTAGAAAGATCTTCCTACTAAAAAAAAGGGAAACCGTTGTATATTTCTGAAGACATTGGAAAAGAATGTCTCAAGTTCCGTGGATTATAACAATGATTTTGGTACAAAACCCTGGCGCTCACCTTCTGAGGGCTCCTTTGAGCTCTGGCACAGACCGAAGACACTGCACTGTGGCGTTCATATAGCAAGTGTTGCCGAGGTTGGTCAGTCCACAAGGCATCTCCAACTAGAAATCGAACCAGAGAAGCGAAAAAAGATGACTCGTTTAAATTCTTCTTGATTTACAGAGCCTAAATTAGAGTAACAGCATACAACATTAACCAGTTCGCGTTTAAGATGCATTAAACATAACAAAATACAAAACATGACTAGCCATGTACGAATGCACAGAACAAAAATGCAAACTAAAACACATATTTTTTGTCTGAGCCGCAGGTGACATTCGGCACGTATTGTATTGCTAACAGATCTTAACACATCATAACACTGCATTGATGATTTACCATTGACAGCACAGTGATTTAGGAACTAGTAAAGCCAACTTACGGCTGAGGCCAGCTGGTCTTCGGTCATGTCCTCCACAAACATGGGCCTGACAGCAGGCTCCTCAGGCAGGGCCTCAGCTGATCCCATCATCAACAGAGTCATCCCCTAAAAGAAAGAGAAACGGGAGAGAGGAGGGATATTCCATGACATGACACATCGGGTATCAGAACACAATCCCAAAACAGGTTCAAATCATATGAGCAAACATGTCACAGAAAATTGACAAATAAAATAATTACATGCTAACGCAAACCTTCTTTACAGCTGTTAAGTTAAGCTATACTTACATTTTTCAATTTAATGTTTCCCCAGTCATCGTCCTAAAAATATACAGAAACGATTAACTACCTTTGTAATGACACAATGTATTGATTATTTGTAGACATTGATTGTTAACTAAAATGTGACAATGTTACCTTAAGTGTGCCTCCTTTTACCATAACCTTCTGTCTATCTGGTTGTACCCCTGACAATGCAAAGAGCTGAGCCTTAAAGACCATGGGAGGTTCTTCTGTGTTCAGCTCGATTCCATCAAACTTCTCCTTTCCCCATTTCACATTCACTGAAAAAAATTGAAGAAACGAAAATACAGACACGGTCACCTGTCATTAGAGCAACCCAGGACATCTCTGACTCGGATTCATCATGTCTCATCTTGTTATGTTTGACACACAATCACATGTACGGTAACAACGTACTGTCGTCTAAGAAACATGTTGGTGAAGTTAAGGCAAATCAGAACTGTGATGTTACCGTGTAAAATCAGTTACCGTGCAAAATACCAACATCATCCACAAAATCCATTTTCTCAATTAGCTAAAAGGGATGTGACAGCTGCCGTGGAATATAAAGATACGTTGGATAAAATGTAGACAGTAAAATAATTCCAAGTTCCTAATTTAGCAGAACCTGCTGACTAAGTGAACTTTAACAAGTGTGTTTACAGTATTTGGCAGGTTGTGATGCAGGCTGTAGTAGCATTCCTGTTAGATTTGTGAGACTAGACTATTCATTAATTAAATGACTGACGTAGGACATAGTTAAACACATATAGTAAATGCGTGAGTGTATGAAAATAGTGTAGACATGTTATGGACTAGATATAAAACAAGTCCAAAAAGTCAGCGACCACACTATGGGTTAGCTAGGTGGCTTGTTTGGGACTAGCAGCTAGCTTGTTGACTAGTTTGCCATGTTTCCTTTGTCCTTATATCCGATAGATAATACTACGGAATATGTTCATTTTGTAGAGCAACTCACTAACATTGGTCGGCGATTCCTGTCCATACGATACTTATCAAGTTCAATAAGGGACACCACATATTTACTTCACGGCCTGTATACACCCAGCTAGCTAGCTAGACGGCTAACTGGCTAAAATGTTGTTAGCTTGCTAGCGTTCAGATATCATTAAAACACGTGTTTAAATAGTTCATAGCTGAAGAATAACATTAGCTCTGTTGGGTTAACAAACCTGTATACACGGGCATATTTAAGGCAGTTGTGTTTGCTAGTCTCCAATTCCAGTCGCCGGGGCGCGATTTCGTTTTCCGTTGCAGTTGGTTACGATGGATGTGTGACTAGCTACACAGAACTTCATTCAATCCGCTGCTCGCACAATGACGCTGCAACTGCACTGTGTACGCTGTAATCGATGCGATCTGCGCTCTGGGTGCAGCTATCCAGCCTGGGCCTGAACCCGGCCTGGGAACAGATATACTTTAAAGGGAGACTGGAAACAGCAGGACGTTTGCTGTAACGCTCATTTTTACTTCATTCGTACTTCGGCAAAAGCACTTGCGAAGCATTATGGATAACGCGGGGTCAAGAATAGCTTTTGTAGTTGGTCGGGCGTTAGCTACCAATTACGTGAACGAGAAGCATTGTTTTATATTGGCGCTATTGAGTACTTTTGAGATTCGCTAGACACCTACCCGTTGAGTAAGGACTAGCTCAGCAACCACGTGATACATGAACCTCCTTGGTCTGAAAGGTGGGAGAGCGTTTCGGATCTCCTGGTTTGTGTAATAGCTCTGGAGATATTTAGTCCGAGTGACGAGGCATGTTTTCCTTAAGACAATGAACACCCACAAAAAGCGGGCTCATTCAAATACTATTTGAAATATGTCTGAACACAAAAAATGGCAGGATTTAAACATTGAAAAAATTACATTTGTTCATAGTAAAAAGGAGAATAACGACGAAAGTCTAAGATTTGTCAAGTTCATGATTTGCTTGTTTCACGGTCTCGACTAACGTAAATCGTTCTCTGCTAAAGCGCCCGCGTTCGTCGTCAGACGGTTGCATTGCATTCTCGACTAACGTCATTTCACATGACGTCAAAGCAACGACAATCTACATAAAAACGAATGTTCTGGCATAACGAAAAGACAACATCTGGGAACGTGTCCTATATCCTACGGTAAGGCTGCCAGAGACCAATTCACAATTCAATAAACTTCATAGATGTGATAACTGTGACAGTTAAATAAATACTTATTTTAATATTTTTTTTATTAAAAATACTAAACAAACCCACTTTTTGGAATCAACATACCTTTGCCTAATTTTCATGTCTGATCGGCTCAGTTCCTGCTTCCATCAATCTACCAGACAAACTGACCTAATGGGTTTTCTACCAGACAAACGGACCTAATGTGTCTTCTACCAGCTCATTGATTTGCACATGAAATTGGTCAAGCAGAATGCATCAGAACTGGCTTGGTGCTTTTTGCAGGTGTGAGAAGTGTAAGAATGTAAGCAATGTTCCACAACTAAGTATAGAGACCTCAAAATAATGTGTTTTGTATTTAGATGAGTTCATACTAATGTGATGCCACACAAGGCAGACCTAACCACCAAAGTCATGGTGTTCCCATAGTGTCTGGGCTTGCAGTCCACCTAACAGCAAACAATAAACACTAAACACTTCATACTTTTAAGGAAAGCTCAATAAACCAACTTTAACAAGCAAAAACAAGTGGTTGTTCAAATGCCACTAGATATATTTGTCTAGGAGTCTCTGTGATCTGCTTAAAGATTATTTGTCTGACCATGGAAAAAAACTACTTCACTTTCTCAAATATAACTATTAATTCAATGAATAATCAAATGTAAATACTAAACTGTGAACACTTAAACCAGACAACTAGATATTATGTAATGTATATGACTACCTGTCTTCATTTTCTGGTTTCAGATGTGCTCGGCAAATATGGTGAAATTAAAAGTTGTTAATGTACATGGTTTCCTAGATGTGGCGTACTGTATTTCAGGAGGGAAAGTATTCAGCCATTGCAAATTGTCACTCTGAAAAAATATTAGCCAAAAAGCCTGTCTGAAATGAACTAGTATTAGCAAGATTTTCAGCAAAAGAAAATCTGCAAAACAGACTTATTTAACAGCAAAAAATCTATATAACACTTGCCACAATTAGAGGAATAATTAATTAAACCAGTTGAGCGTAAACCTGGTACAATACACTATCCATTCAAGAGATAGCACTTATATAATCTCAGCACTGTGATCGTAGAACAGCTAATATCTAAAGTCTGATTTAACACTCACCATTCCTTTAAAGCATGTGTCTAAATGCAGAAATAACAATATGTAGAAAGACACACACAGAAATCCCTTTCTCATGGCCGACAGTGGCAATAAAAGAAGTCTCGACTGTAGATGATAAAGATATGTTTATTGACATATCCATCAGTGCGACCTCCAACGCCATTAAACATGCAAATTATCCAAAACTAAATGGTAGATAGTTCCAGTGCTTTTTTCTCTTTTTTACTGAAAAATGTAAAAAAACAAACAAAAAAACATTTAGAATTAGCGGAGGTATTCAAAAGCCTTTGTTCCCAAAATTATTTACACCGAGTGGAATTTGTGTGAATGGGATCCAAACATATTCATACAATTATGACTAAATGTTTAACAAGCCTTCGTCAGGATACAGAGTCCAGATACTGTTGTGAAACGCACTGAACTCTGGGAACTTCTGTGTTGACACATTACACTATTTTCAAGACATTACTCTAATGAGGCAATTGATATAAACCAGACAGAGAATGTTCTGATAAAACCACAATATGGTAGATAAAAAAATAATAATGGAAGAGTTAAGATTTGTCTTGTTTTTTTCTGGAGAACACAAACAGATATGGCAGTCAAAAATCATTATCCGAAAGTTAAGGCACGAGGTGGGCCAAAATGCTACCCCTGTTTAGTCTTCTACAAATAATTTACAATTCAACAGTGCAGTTTTACAAATGTTAACTTAATGTCTTCCTTTTGAACCATTTATCTATGAGTCAATGTAAGGCAATACATACCAAATAAAAACAATACAAGCAAGAAAAAAATACAGAAAATGTACCCAATGAACAAAAACAAAAAAATCGATTACGTTTTAAGGTCTCCTATATACCATTACAATGGAATTTCCTTATGGCTTGGAGAAATAACAATAATTAATAATAAAAAATAATGCATAGTTTTAAACGACGATCTTGCTCCTCAATACTCCAAGACATCTAATACTCAGTTCCCAGTACATACTCTGTCCCAGTTCCCAGTACATACTCTGTCCCAGTTCCCAGTACATACTCTGTCCCAGTTCCCAGTACATACTCTGTCCCAGTTCCCAGTACATACTCTGTCCCAGTTCCCAGTACATACTCTGTCCCAGTTCCCAGTACATACTCTGTCCCAGTTCCCAGTACATACTCTGTCCCAGTTCCCAGTACATACTCTGTCCCAGTTCCCAGTACATACTCTGTCCCAGTTCCCAGTACATACTCTGTCCCAGTTCCCAGTACATACTCTGTCCCAGTTCCCAGTACATACTCTGTCCCAGTTCCCAGTACATACTCCGTCCCAGTTCCCAGTACATACTCTGTCCCAGCCAACCCGATATAACTGACAGGCAGAACATCAATTAACTGGACAGTAAAGGCCAGCAGAGTCCATCAGTCAAAGGCATCATAGTCGCTTTAGGTGGAAACGGAGTTACTGATAGAGAAATGTTTTCACAGATGAGGAATGAAAATGACCCCATTCCCGTATCCCCTAGATGTACCCAAGTAATGTAGAGTGAAGCCAATCCCTCTAGTACAGTACCTCAGTGTTGACCATGTTTACATGCAGTCCCAGCAAAACCCCCTGTTAAAAAACTAATTATATTTTACCATGACTGACATAAAATATGTACAACCTACAGCATCTCTCATTCAGGTCCAGGGTTTTGAGAAGATGACGACGCCGCCACCTTCAGGAAGAAACGAACAGTAGCAAGGATGTGTTGCCTGGGTGATGGAGTCTGAGCCGAGGCTCCAGGTTGAGCATTGAGGAGAGGAGAGTGTGAGGGGAATAGCAGGCCTTCTCAGTGTCCCTACGGCCGTGTGTCAGATTACAGTCCCAGTCTCCAGCGCCAGGTCAGATTGCTTCAAATTACTTACATAAAACAGGGACTCCTTTTTATGGGGAAAATAAAGGTGGAGGAGAAAAGAATAAGTCCCAACAGATTCCAATGGTTCAGATGGTTAGCTGGAAGAAAGAACAGAAAACAGGTGTCCAGTAAAAGAGTCAAGTAAGTTCACACTTGGTTAGTTCTCCCGATAGATGTTAATGTAATACACGGAAAACGTTCAAGACACAGCCACTGCATCTCCTACATGCTGTTGATGGTCTCTAGTGTCACACAACCGGGTGCACGGGACACCTGCTTCAGGAAGAGTTGCACGGGGCTAGGAGTTAGTCAACGAAACCAAGCGACAACAGTTTAGTGTCAAATTAGACGGAAGGAATTCCCCAAGCCAGACCAAAAAGAACCACAAAGTAGATCCACCAACACAGTCGGTTAATAACACGATCAGGCCAAAACAGCAAAGAGATAACTCTCAAAAGTTAAGACTTGTGATAATTTGGTGCGGAGGAGTTGTCAACAAGTGCTGGATGTTGTGTCTGCTGCTTGGAGGCTGGCGGCTGTGGTGGCAGAATGAGACTGCGACCTGCTTGTTACACAGGGCAGGAGAAGACAAATACCAAGTCATGTGACTGAGTCATGTGACTGACGGGACAATAACAGACACAGTCCAGTTGCAGTAGCACGGGTAACAATAGGACTTCTGGTTTAAGCCCACTAATAACTCACCCAGGATAGAAGCCTACATGTTCTCACATCTCCTGTCTGAACATAAACAGACTGCTAAGGCAAATACAACTACGCTTAGAAAGGCTGTTCTGTGGGACAATCAGAGGACGTTTCTAAGATTTCACTCTATGTATCCAAAAGTCACAAATACGATGCTCTGGGCAGAGGTAGCACACTATGTAAGGAATATGACGCCTGTTCCGTCAGTAACAGCCTGTAAGGTTACCTTGGCTTGCCCATACTGCCTTTGGGGTTCTTGCGGAAGGACTGGTTGGCTATAGAGCGTGTGGACCCGGTACGAGGTGATGCCCTCATGAAAGACGAGGGAGGTGTTTTGGGTATCTTCTTGCCCAGGTGGCCGATCCACTTCTTCTGCTCGTCTTGGGAGAGTGCCAGCAGGAGCATGTCTCGGGCAGAGGTCACGTCGTAGTTCACTGTTTAAGAAGAGGGCAGTTAGAGACAAGCGGCCAGAATCAGGCAGTTTCCACATCGCTGGGAGTTAACTTGAACTCACTATTAAACAAAAGTTTATATTAACTATTTAATTGTGAATATGAACTAATGTTCCCAGTTTCTCGTGCAGATGTTAGACACTGATTAACGTCAGTCCAACTATGTACCTTTGCAGGGGGCGATGACGTCCTCCTTCTTGTCCAGGTGGTCCTTGTGGCACTTGACATGGCAGCGACGGCACTCCAGGGCGGGCGGGGGCTTAAAGACGTGCCACAGGGGCTTCGAACATGCCTCGCAGTTAGAAGGGAAGTGGTAGAGTGTGGGGATGAACTCGTGACCTTTGTGGGGCAGACAGTTGGTCTTGTCTCCTTGTGTCTCCATGTCTGCCTCTTTCCTGCACTCTCCCTCGTTGGCATACAGGATCTGAACAGAACCATCACAGGTCAGGTCTCCTCAAAACATCACGAACCACGAATACCATGTCTCTTTGCAAACGGTCAGGCTGACTGTATGACTAAAGACACGACGCATGTCTATTAACTGTTTCTGCAAACAACCGTCACCTGATCTGACGCAAGAAAATATATCAATTGGTCCGGGGAAACATTCCTTCCTACCTGGAATATCCTGGGGATCTCCTCAGTCTCTGCACGGTACACATCACCCTGGGTGACTGGACGCACGTGGAACAGTTTGCTGCACACAAGTCAGGAGCAATGATTGAATACAAGTCTTAAACTGTTAAGCGCTTCCACAAAAAGGCCAGAGTAAAAGGAAATGAAACGCAAACCCATAAAACAAGCTTACATACTCGATATCTAGTACCATGGAGGGGTTGGACTGTTCTTTGTCCTGCTCGTCATTGTAAAACAGAATCTTCTTGCTGCTAACCACCACATACTGGAGAAAAGAAAATGAGGAAATACATCCTCTTCAGTGCCCGTCCTACTGAGCCATATCATATGTGCTGCATTTAACGTCAGTTAATGAGTGGAAATTACCTAAATGCTTCCTAGCTTACCTGCTTCTTCCAGCCATACCGTTTGATATTGGGTTTATTAGGGATGGACAGCCAACCTTCCAATCTGGATTCTATACAGGCCCAAGATAAAAGGCAAATTAGAACCAATAATTAGAACCAATAATTAGAACCCATACTGCTAGAAACAGGCCACAGAACGTCATGCAGTGATCAAATTCAAACTGTCCTAAGCCTGGCAACAAAAGCCAACTAGGTAAAAAGTCACAAATATGAGCTTTAACATATTCGGATTGGCCTTTCAAAAATGGCAGACACGCGGCAGACACGCGGCAGACGATGGATCCTGCTCCTGACATTGTAACCCATGGTGAGTTGACCCTGCGGTGACCTTACCGACCATGTTGCCGTCTGTCTCATCCATCTGCAGGCTCGTTACACTGGAGTTGTCCATACGCAGCTGCAGATCACTGAGCTTCTCTCTGAGCTGCTCAATGTCACTCTCCTTGCTGTCCAGCTGCATCTGCAGCTCATTACGGTACGTGGACTCTTCTGCGAGTTGCTGTTGTGGAAGAGAGGCAAGCAAAAAGCTAAACTAATGCAGTTCATTTAGAGAACAGCAGAAGCACTGCACCATTAATGGGCAATGAAGAGCCTGTCTCATGATTTACTTCAGTTGGACTTCTGAACGGCATAATAATGAGGTGCAGTGAGATGAGGTGCAGTGAGATGAGGTGCAGTGAGATGAGGTGCAGTGAGATGAGGTGCAGTGAGATGAGGTGCAGTGAGATGAGGTGCAGTGAGATGAGGTGCAGTGAGATGAGGTGCAGTGAGATGAGGTGCAGTGAGATGAGGTGCAGTGATTCATTTCCCTGTCAGGCACACTGATTGAATACTACATTACTGACCGCCTGCATCTCTCCAAGCTCCTTCTGGTACTTGATTGCCATGCCATTGAACTTGTCCTTCTCCTGATTCAGTTCTAGTTGCAGCTTGCGGTTCTCCTTCTCCTTTTTCCGCAGGTCAGTAGCGCTGCCCTTTTTCTTCGTGTCCAGCTTCATATCCTTCCGGTTCATAATCTCTGCCAGCTTATTCACTGCCTGCAGAGACACGGTGGAGGTTAGATACAATCAGAAAGGACAAAGCTATGATGCTACGTTTGAGGTGTGAAAACAAAAGGAGAATTATTACTGATATGTCTTTACCTGAGTCTTAAATTATAAATTATTACAGATATGTCTTTACCTGAGTCTTAAATAATAAATTATTACTGATTTGTCTTTACCTGAGTCTTAAATTATAAATTATTACAGATATGTCTTTACCTGAGTCTTAAATAATAAATTATTACTGATTTGTCTTTACCTGAGTCTTAAATTATAAATTATTACAGATATGTCTTTACCTGAGTCTTAAATAATAAATTATTACTGATATGTCTTTACCTGAGTCTTAAATTATAAATTATTACAGATATGTCTTTACCTGAGTCTTAAATAATAAATTATTACTGATTTGTCTTTACCTGAGTCTTAAATTATAAATTATTACAGATATGTCTTTACCTGAGTCTTAAATAATAAATTATTACTGATTTGTCTTTACCTGAGTATTAAATTATAAATTATTACAGATATGTCTTTACCTGAGTCTTAAATAATAAATTATTACAGATATGTCTTTACCTGAGTCTTAAATTATAAATTATTACAGATATGTCTTTACCTGAGTCTTAAATTATAAATTATTACAGATATGTCTTTACCTGAGTCTTAAATTATAAATTATTACAGATATGTCTTTACCTCAGTCTTAAATTATAAATTATTACAGATATGTCTTTACCTGAGTCTTAAATTATTACAGATATGTCTTTACCTGAGTCTTGAGCGTGCGCTCTGTGCTGAGGACCTTCTCATAGCTGGCCTTCATTGTGTTTATGATTTCTTCTTGTTGTGAGACATACTCTGAAGAGAGAGGGAATGGCATTAGGAGACAGGACCTTACTGATGTATAGGTAGTGGACAGTTTAATGTAGCCATAGAATACAACAAATGGTAATAGAACTAGAATACAACAGAGGGTTAAATAAAATCTCACGTAACGTAACATTACCTTCCTCCTGAGTGCGAAGCTTTTCATCCATCTCTGCCTTCTCCTTGCTGAGGTTCTCCACGTCTTTGGTCAGGGTTTTATTGGATTCCTCAAGCTGGAGGAGGAAAAGAAAAACGTTGAGGTTCATGTGTGTTTGAGAATCATTGTCATAATAATGCATTATACTAAAATTCCACTGCGATCACATCATTTGGGACACAGACTAAAGGCCTTGTATTGGTTTGGATTCTGATGCAGGAGAGGAATGTGCATTGATGTAAGACTCACTGACCCGTGAAATGGTGCCATCCTTTTCTGTCACCTCTTGCTTGAGCCTGGCCATGGCCTTCTTGTTCTCCTGGCTGTGCTCAAAGTACTGCTCTTCTTGGAGTGCCCTGGTCAGCTGTTCAGACTCTGCCTTGGTGACCGTCAGGTCCAACTGGGCCGACAATGAGTCCCTAGAAGGAAAGCAGGGACACACGCATTTAGATCAGAATTATCAAGCTGCTGCACCCTATACTGTCTGTATAGTAATGTGATAACATGTTGATACATTATGAGTTTAACACCGTCTGATTGGTTACCCACATAGGCATGTTGATACATTATGAGTTTAACATCGTCTGATTGGTTACCCACATAGGCATGTTGATACATTATGAGTTTAACACCGTCTGATTGGTTACCCACATAGGCATGTTGATACATTATGAGTTTAACACCGTCTGATTGGTTACCCACATAGGCATGTTGATACATTATGAGTTTAACACCGTCTGATTGGTTACCCACATAGGCATGTTGATACATTATGAGCTTAACATCGTCTGATTGGTTACCCACATAGGCATGTTGATACATTATGAGTTTAACATCGTCTGATTGGTTACCCACATAGGCATGTTGATAATTATGAGTTTAACACCGTCTGATTGGTTACCCACATAGGCATGTTGATACATTATGAGTTTAACATCGTCTGATTGGTTACCCACATAGGCATGTTGATACATTATGAGCTTAACATCGTCTGATTGGTTACCCACATAGGCATGTTGATACATTATGAGTTTAACATCGTCTGATTGGTTACCCACATAGGCATGTTGATACATTATGAGCTTAACATCGTCTGATTGGTTACCCACATAGGCATGTTGATACATTATGAGTTTAACACCGTCTGATTGGTTACCCACATAGGCATGTTGATACATTATGAGCTTAACATCGTCTGATTGGTTACCCACATAGGCATGTTGATACATTATGAGTTTAACATCGTCTGATTGGTTACCTTTCACTGTGAAGCTCCTGTACCTTCTTGTGAGCTTCCTGTACCAGCTTATTCCTTTCCTCAATCTCTTCTTTTAGTTCCTTCACCTGAGTTTTATAAAGTGTCTAAAGATAGAGACAGAAAATATGGCATCAGTTTGTTGATGAGGCACAGACATGCAGTAGAGGAGACAACTGACTGGGAACAGACATACGACACCGGGGCAGAACAGACATACGACACCGGGGCAGAACAGACATACGACACGGGGCAGAACAGACATACGACACCGGGGCAGAACAGACATACGACACCGGGGCAGAACAGACATACGACACCGGGGCAGAACAGACATACGACACCGGGGCAGAACAGACATACGACACCGGGGCAGAACAGACATACGACACTGGGGCAGAGGAGACTACTCACTGAGAAATACTGTTCGGCCTCCAGTTGATCCTGAAGTTCCCTCATCTGTCCCTCATTGCCCCTGTATTGCCTGTCATACAAACACATGGTAAGCACGTACAGGATATATAAACAATACAAACACCCAACACTTGGTAAGCACGTACAGGATATATAAACAATACAAACACCCAACACTTGGTAAGCACGTACAGGATATATAAACAAGTAATACAACCACCCAACACTTGGTAAACACAAACAGGATATATAAACAAGTAATACAACCACCCAACACTTGGTAAGCACGTACAGGATATATAAACAAGTAATACAAACACCCAACACTTGGTAAGCACGTACAGGATATATAAACAAGTGATACAAACACCCAACACTTGGTAAGCACGTACAGGATATATAAACAATACAAACACCCAACGCTTGGTAAACACGTACAGGATATATAAACAAGTAATACAAACACCCACCACTTTGTAAACACGTACAGGATATATAAACAAGTAATACAAACACCCAACACTTGGTAAGCACGTACAGGATATATAAACAATACAAACACCCAACACTTGAAAATCCTATTCATTAATAACCATCAGACAATAGGCTATAGATTATGAAAGAACTATTTACTATTCAGAAGAAGCCACGTCTGTTATTAGATGGGGAATATCACCACTATCTATTTCACCCCTACAACAACGCCTGTATAACACACTGCAGCCAGATTAGAGGTCTGGTAGGGCGGGAGGAGCTGGACAGTATTCTAATTCTTAATCTTGTGGTGTAAACACTTCAGAAAGAAGCTTTGCCAAAATAATGAGCATTGTAGGACAGTTTAATGTTCTGACTCCCAGAGGATTACTAGCCGGCAGAATGGATCAGAACAGCTTTTAATAAGTCAAATGTGTGTTACTGTACATTTAACAAAAATATTGTAGCCGTCAATAGCGATCACCATTTATTTTAAAACGCTGAAAAAGTTTAGTCCTATGTCCTCTAGCCTCTATCCTTATGTGCTGATAGTTTGGGGGACACCTAGATCTCATGGTGGTGGGTGGTAGTGGGTGGTGATGACTCACTTGGTAAGCTGCGCCAGCTGAAACTCAAGCGACCGTTTGCTCTCCAGAGTTGTGTTGATCTCCTGCTTCAACTGCTTCTCTGAACCCTTCAGCCGGTCGGCCTCCTGCCAGCGACTCTTCAGTTCGTTCTGCACCTGCAGCCGTTTACTGGACTCGTGTTCCAGCTGCATCACCAGACCTTTCACCTGAGGACAGGATAGAACAGAAACAGTTGGTCCTAAACACACACAGAGGTCTTAGCTTGTCGTTGAAGATCTTCTACTACTGAGAATTCTGACATTTGGAACCATTCCTTTTTGTTGGAGACGGTTAAATAAGAGATGCACAGCAGCATTGAAGGTTGTAACGATGTGACTGTGGCTAAACATCCCAGACAACACAGGGTAACGATGTGACTGTGGCTAAACATCCCAGACAACACAGGGTAACGATGTGACTGTGGCTAAACATCCCAGACAACACAGGGTAACGATGTGACTGTGGCTAAACATCCCAGACAACACAGGGTAACGATGTGACTGTGGCTAAACATCCCAGACAACACAGGGTAACGATGTGACTGTGGCTAAACATCCCAGACAACACAGGGTAACGATGTGACTGTGGCTAAACATCCCAGACAACACAGGGTAACGATGTGACTGTGGCTAAACATCCCAGACAACACAGGGTAACGATGTGACTGTGGCTAAACATCCCAGACAACACAGGGTAACGATGTGACTGTGGCTAAACATCCCAGACAACACAGGGTAACGATGTGACTGTGGCTAAACATCCCAGACAACACAGGGTAACGATGTGACTGTGGCTAAACATCCCAGACAACACAGGGTAACGATGTGACTGTGGCTAAACATCCCAGACAACACAGGGTAACGATGTGACTGTGGCTAAACATCCCAGACAACACAGGGTAATGCCAGATGAAGTCACCTCATCTTCCAGCCTCTCTTTCTGCTTCATTAGCTGCTCCATCTTCTGGACAGACTGTTTCAGATCAAACTCCAACATGGAGCACTGTTTCTCCACCTCCACCACCCTGCTTTCGGCACGCATTCGCGATGTACTTTCTTCTGACACCTTCTGCTGCACCGCTGGAGGGAGAGAAGACAAGTTAAAGGAGATTGGACACTGAATGCAAACATACAGCCTTATTCTATGTAGAAACCATCTTACACAACCGCTGGAGAATGTGGGGGAGTGTGTTTTCTTTTATTTGACTTGCTTTCAGTTCTATTGTCATAAAGGTAACTGCAACTATAGAATAGGTTCACAAGAATTTCACTGTTCGGAACGACACCATGTTATCTGGTGCATTTCATGAAGTTCATTTGTGATGAATTAGTTGTGCAAACCCACAGTTAAACCAACAGTGGTGAAGTCACTGGATGTACATTTCAAACCTTTCTGGTTGGCCTGTGGCCACATTCTCTAAAACAATGTTGGAGGTGGGGGGGACATGGTAGGGGCGTGGCAGGGGACATGGTGGGGGCGCAGCAGGGGACATGGCAGGGGGATATGGCAAGTACTCCTGGAATAAGATTGTCAACCACCCACCCACAAAACCTAACATCTGTGGCAGTGTGTTGGGTAAGAACAGTGCACATTGTAGTGTGTCTCTTTATTGACCCCAGCAATAGGTCCAATCAGCTTCTGATATACCACACCTGTCAGGGAATTGGATAATCCAGACGTAAATAATATTTAGCACATATCAAATTAAGAAGCTCATTTGCTCATGAGCCAAAAACGGTACATGTTGCATTCAGATTGTTTCTATTAGTGTATTAAGCTCAGCTAGTCGCAGCTAACTAGCTAGTGGCTCTGGCTAACAAACATGTACTGGTTAAATATTTAGCTGGAGTCAATGTTTCTTTACAGGATGCAAGCCTGAAGTCATATCTGATGTTTAGGAGGGTTGGACGGGTCCAGATAATAATGCTCAATAAGGTAGAACAACTAACTCAACATGCCAACCTAAAAGGACCAGAGCAAACACACCAAATTCCTCTCCATCCATCCAATGGCCCCTGGGTGTGAGTGGTGCAGGTGGCAGAGATGGAGGAAGATAAAGGAGATGAACCAACCCAGAGACCGAGAGAGCCACACAGGTGAAGCAGTCAGGTGAAGCAGTCAGGCGAAGCAGTCAGGCGAAGCAGTCCGGCGAAGCAGTCCGGCGAAGCAGTCAGGCGAAGCAGTCAGTAGGACGTGCTCAAACACAGACACATACCATGCATGGTTGCTGACTTGGCCTCCTCAATAGACTCATATTTGTCAGTGAGCTGGGCCCGCGTCACCCTGTGTTCAGTCTGCTCCTGGTCCAAACGCTGCTGAAGAACCTTCAGCTTGTAGTTCAGGTCGATCTCCAGGTTATTCTTCTCCTGTTGGGAGAGAGGGTTGGGTTTACCTTTTAGAAGACAATAGATATGATTACACAAGAGCTCATTTTAGAGCAGCAGCCCTTCTATTGAGCACTTTATACACATAATAGTCCCAGGTATATGTACATTGGATTGAATTAATCCACCCCGGGACTTCAGGTTGAGCAATAATCCCAGTTAACTCAATTGATTCAAATAATTGTATATATTTATATTTGGCGCGATATGCCAAATGCCAATATCATTTGTTTTGCATTGATTGCTTCTGGCAGTCAGCACAATGCAAGCATTCTCACACGGTGTGCCAGAGGGACCATTGGATTCAGTCGTATATTTAGTCTCCATATAATCTAATGTTGGTGGGGGAAAAGTGTCCTTGCAGCTCAGTTCAGAAGGACAACTGCGTCTTTGCTGTGTCTGTGTGGTTGAATATATAAATATGGTTTAACGATTAACTCAGCTATGCTTAAATAGATACTGTCTCTGGATGCATTACACATCTACCATTCACTTTGAAAAAAAGTTTTCCTGTCTGTTGTAGCTCAGTCTGTGGAAATGACACATGTTAGGGGGACAGAAGACACAGTAGATTAAAACAATGATAACTTTAAAACAAATCTTTGATCCTTCCATTCCAACCAACACAGGCGATAGGCGATCATTAGAATAGAGCAGAAATTAATGGCAATATTACATTTGGAACTCAGAGTACAAGTTAGTGACTTTGAGAGACTTGGACGACACAAACCTTCTCCAGGTTGTTGCTCTTCTCCTGGGCCTGCTTACGTTCTGACTCGACTTTGGACAGACTGAGCTTCAAGTTCTTATTGTCCTCCTGAAGAGTCATTATCCGGGCTACACACACACACACACACACACACACACACACACACACACACACACACACACACACACACACACACACACACACACACACACACACACACACACACACACACACACACACACACACACACACACACACACACACACACACACACACACACACACACACACACACACACACACACACACACACACACACACACACACACACACACACACACACACACACACACACACACACACACACACACACACACACACACACACACACACACACACACACACACACACACACACACACACACACACACACACACACACACACACAGAGACACACAGAGACACAGAGACACAGACACACACACAGACAGACACACACACACAGACACACACACACACACACGAGAAAGAAAGAGAGACCATGTTGAATCCACACCAAACAACATCATCAAGCATGGCTTCCGATCTGGTATCATGTATGCAATAAACATGCATATTTGTACACTACAGTCAGTCTGAAGAGTGATACTGTTTCCACATGACCCATGACCCATCCATCCTGACACCTCCACACAAACACATCCAAAGCTACTCTCTTCAGGTGAGTGTGTGTTATATTAAGTGTAAATGGGCACTGGGCAGGGCCACATCTAACATGATCAATGGCACTAGATAGAACCTGGAGCAAAGATTCACGAAGTATCACTTAAACAGTGATCAGGACCAATCAGATCAGATTCCTGAACCCAGAACAGTGTAGGCAGTCACATTAGTGCATGCTAGTTCAAATACAGGCCCACCTGAACCCAGAGTTGCAGACAGACACTACGTATTTACTCAAACTGAACCCAGAGTTGCAGACAGTTTGAGTAAATACGTAGTGTCTGTCTGCAACTCTGGGTTCAGTTTGAGTAAATACGTAGTGTCTGAGTCACGCCCGAGTCACATTTACTAATCGAACAATGGATACAGTCTTTGGTTGTGAGCAACTAAGTGTACCACATCTCAAGCGCTTTCCTCGTTCAGAGCAAAACTACATAGCTTTCAAAAGTCTAGGATTGGTTGAACAGAGCATGCTTACCTGATTGGCATAGACATCAGGAAGGAGACAGGGCTTTTATAGATCACAAAGGCTCTTACAGGGTGGGCAAAATAATGCCCGGGTTCAACCTGTCACACTGTGGAACTGACAGGGTCCTTATCAAGGAAATGTACTTGTATAACCTAGTTATTATATTATAATACTACACCTTACTCTGTGGAACTGACAGGGTCCATATCAAGGAAATGTACTTGTATAACCTAGTTATTATATTATAATACTGCACCTTACTCTGTGGAACTGACAGGGTCCTTATCAAGGAAATGTACTTGTATAACCTAGTTATTATATTATAATACTGCACCTTACTCTGTGGAACTGACAGAAAGGTTTGCTATTTTATGGTTTCCTGTCCAGAATACATTACCATGAAAGAACAAAGGCACTGCCACCATCGCCCACAGATTCAGCCTTTTCGATCATGTAGTTATATACACAATACATTTGTCTACGATCACATCTTCAGCCAATAAACAGGCCTTTGGCTGTATTTTATTACGCAACTGGTCCCAGTATTGACAACCAAAATACAAAAGCATTTTAACTAATCCATACATAAAGATGCTCACAATATTGCTTCCTCTCACTAGTTGCTACCAAAGATCACGCGTATTCCTTCACTATTTCAGAGAGGTGATACCTTGCAGTTGGTGAATCTCTTCTGATCCCTGGCTGTAGTTCCTCCTCTCAGAGTCCAAGGTGTTCTGCAGCTGCAGCACTTCCCTCTCCAGCTGGGCTCTACCCCCGTCCGCTGAACGGCTCTTCTCCTGCAGCTCTCGGTTTAGCCCCTCCAGCTGGCTCATGGAATTGGCCATCTCGGTGTGATTCTTTCTGAGACGCGCCGCCGTGTCGGACTCCACCCGCAGCAAGTCGTTCGCCTCCTCCAGCTGTCGGTTAAGCATAGAGCCATTTGTAACGTTTAGGGTTAAAACTGCTTCCTGACACACAACTGATTCAGAGACTGCATATTTACACCAAGAAGCAGTTGCTGGGGATCACAGCCAACGGGGTTAATTATGCTATTTGAATGTTCAATAGCAGCTGAGTAAATTGTCATGATTTTGTTACCTCACTTGATCAAATGAAAACAAAATGTCATTTGATACCATCCATGCATGTTAATCAACTGAACCATAAGGTAAAAACATAGGACCAGATCTCATGGTTAATGTTCACATTTAGACGGCCGCAGTCTCGAAATCTGATGTGTCCCAACATTTTTCGCTGAGCTAAACATGTTTGTGACTAGAGACGATGCATGGAAAGATTTACCCCTGAGCTAAACATGTGTGACTAGAGACAATGCATAGAAAGATTAACCCCTGAGCTAAACGTGTGTGACCAGAGACGATGCATAGAAAGATTTACCCCTGAGCTAAACGTGTGTGACCAGAGACGATGCATAGAAAGATTTACCCCTGGGCTAAACGTGTGTGACCAGAGACGATGCATAGAAAGATTTACCCCTGAGCTAAACGTGTTTGACTAGAGACGATGCATAGAAAGATTTACCCCTGAGCTAAACGTGTGTGTGACCAGAGACGATGCATAGAAAGATTTACCCCTGAGCTAAACGTGTGTGTGACCAGAGACGATGCATAGAAAGATTTACCCCTGAGCTAAACGTGTGTGAATAGAGACGATGCATAGAAAGAGAGTGACGGGTACCTGATTCTGCAGTTGGAGGATCTTGTCATTTGAGGCCTGAGAGTTTTGGCTGATTTTCCTCATATCCTCAAGCTGCTCCCTCAAAGTGGACACTGAAAAGTTAAGAGAAAATTAGGAGTTACAAATAAAGTCAACTCATCACACACAGAACTATTTGGCCGTTCAAAATAACCCACTAATCTTCGGGAGAGGGGAGAGGTGAGAGGGAGAGAACATCCATATATATTTGTTGAGCTCATTTGTGGGTGCCATTAAAATATTTGGAAAGAAAACCCATGGCACATGACTGAAATATATTCAGAAACATCTGCTTCTGTGGCTGGAATTCATGCCTGGCATTTCAATTCCTCTCTTTATATGCATGTTGGCATGTGATCTGTTTAAAGACTTACTGCATGTAAACCCACTTAACTTGACAGCGATTTTCAGGTCCCAGTTAATGTAAGGGTCAAAGAGTTTGCGGGTATGGGATAAGACTGCTAGTTAACACTGCAGCAGGGGTCAGAAAACAGCAGACAACAAGACTAACAGGTCAAGCTGCTTTCATCCTGCTGTGTCAGAGTCAGTGATAATCTAGTTGGGACAACATCTGTTAGAGGCAGACCAAGCCTGCTTCCCACATTTTTACACATGGCCCCACTGGTTAACCCTACAACCGCCAAATACTAACACCAATAGCTGTATGAGGCGTAATTAAAATCTGAAAGCAACACCGTTCACTTTCCGTGACTATTTCTATATAGATGTAATTTATATTGTTGCATTGACACAAACTGCACTATTTTTAGAGACCATTTACTACGTATTCCAAACAAATCCCCCAAATCACACGTGACTTAATATTGGTACCCAGACGGTTATGGTGTCAACAGATGAACGGACACCCAGATAAAAGATCAAAGCACATTGGTTGAATAATTACGATAAACCAGGACGTCTTTATGCATGTGATTCAATAGAATCTTTATATTGGACTAAAACAACATTTCTACAATACGTTATATGATTACTATAACGCACACCAGCTTCTGTTGTGAAATGGAAGTGACACTCTCGCTTTAATCCACCCGCATAAACAAGAAATGCGAGGAATCTTCTCTAAAAATAATCAAACTCAGAAAGAATCAGTCTCAGTCTACTTCCAGAAATTCCACACAGTCAAGTAAAAATAACGCACTGAATAATGCAGGAATCGATTGGGCATCTAAACCGCTATAAAAAATGTCTTATTATCCGAAACAATCATCAACACAGCTTTTATAAGTTGTCAACCAAAGAAAACCTTTCCAGAGTGAGTTTCCATACCAACTGCTGGAGCAATTCAAACAACGTCCACAAGGTGGGATCTAATCGGGGACATTTCCTTTAATACAACCCGTACCCTCATTCTCCATGTATTTCCTTTAATACAACCCGTACCCTCATTCTCCATGTATTTCCTTTAATACAACCCGTACCCTCATTCTCCATGTATTTCCTTTAATACAACCCGTACCCTCATTCTCCATGTATTTCCTTTAATACAACCCGTACCCTCATTCTCCATGTATTTCCTTTAATACAACCCGTACCCTCATTCTCCATGTATTTCCTTTAATACAACCCGTACCCTCATTCTCCATGTATTTCCTTTAATACAACCCGTACCCTCATTCTCCATGTATTTCCTTTAATACAACCCGTACCCTCATTCTCCATGTATTTCCTTTAATACAACCCGTACCCTCATTCTCCATGTATTTCCTTTAATACAACCCGTACCCTCATTCTCCATGTATTTCCTTTAATACAACCCGTACCCTCATTCTCCATGTATTTCCTTTAATACAACCCGTACCCTCATTCTCCATGTATTTCCTTTAATACAACCCGTACCCTCATTCTCCATGTATTTCCTTTAATACAACCCGTACCCTCATTCTCCATGTATTTCCTTTAATACAACCCGTACCCTCATTCTCCATGTATTTCCTTTAATACAACCCGTACCCTCATTCTCCATGTATTTCCTTTAATACAACCCGTACCCTCATTCTCCATGTATTTCCTTTAATACAACCCGTACCCTCATTCTCCATGTATTTCCTTTAATACAACCCGTACCCTCATTCTCCATGTATTTCCTTTAATACAACCCGTACCCTCATTCTCCATGTATTTCCTTTAATACAACCCGTACCCTCATTCTCCATGTATTTCCTTTAATACAACCCGTACCCTCATTCTCCATGTATTTCCTTTAATACAACCCGTACCCTCATTCTCCATCTATTCCCTTTAATGCAACCCGTACCCTCATTCTCCAGGTTGCGTCTTTTCTCTGCCTCTTGGTCAGCCTTTCTTTGGTATTCAGTCGTACGGTGCTGAATCATCATCTTGTCTTTCTCCAGCTGAGACATGCTGGCCTCCACACCCTTCCTCACATTGGCCTGGGAGGGGAGAAGGAAACACGTTTAGGCCCTGTGTCCTTTATTTGCAACACATCTGTGGCCCACCGTAGATTGTTAGATTTAATTAGCTTGATCCTTGATTTTCACTCACCTCCTCGTCTAGTTCCTTCATGATCTTGTCGAGTTTTGAGTTTGAGGCCCTAAAGACAAAACAAAGATTTGCACATCAACTTGCTTTGCTTAATCTTATAACATGGGAACTGTTCTAAATTAAATTTCATTGAAACCTATATGTCCAGGCAGCCACAGACAGGCAGCCACAGACAGGCAGCCACAGACAGGCAGCCACAGACAGGCAGCCACAGACAGGCAGCCACAGACAGGCAGCCACAGACAGGCAGCCACAGACAGGCAGCCACAGACAGGCAGCCACAGACAGGCAGCCACAGACAGGCAACCACAGACAGGGAGTCCAGATTTTTAGGCAATAAATACCTGCACTTCTGTTCAATTTCATCCTTCTGCTGCATCTCACTGTGGAGCTGTTCTTCTAACTGGTAGATCCGCTTCTGTAGGTTCTCCAGCTACACAAAACAAAAGTACTATGTTTTATTATGTATGCAAAACATACTTGGATATGTGCCAAACTAGTGTATTGTGAGTGCATTGTGTATTAAATAAAAGGTAACGCAGATATAATCCAATTGTCTGGTTGTCATTCTGCAGGTGAATACTCACATGGCTCTTGTCCTCCTTAGTGGAACTGCTACGTTTGTCACCACACTTGATGCTCGAGCTCCGGGGAAACCTGAGGCATAGACCACAGCATGTGATCAGATCGATTTAGAGAACAGAGTAGGAAGACACCTCCAGAACCTCAGCGCCTGATAAGCCCACACTGAACACATTCCACTGGGTCAAACATGTTGGTTTTTAGCCAAGTCAGGACACCTACACTAGAGTGGGAGACAACAATAGTTACAATTCTTCTGAGCTTAGTTATACTCAGTTATTAGGTCTCTAAGGGCAGTGGAATAAACTGAGCTGATGGCTAATGTAGCTGCAGATAATGTGTTAACAATAACATAACCAAGCATAATGGCTAAAAACAAAAAGTCGGGTAATATGAAGTGATACTTACTGATGACTGCTGTAATAGGTGAAGCCCACAAAGGGAAGCTGGTTGCCAACAAATGCCTTCGGTATGGGAAAGGTCTCTTCGTCTCCCCGGTCTTCCTCGATGTCGTCAAAGTTACTGGTGTCAATGTCACTGCTCAGCTCAGGCACCACTGGAGCCGCCGCTGGAAACATGGATGTACAGAAGGTTGAGAAGAGAATGACTCAGAGAAACACCTACTCTTCTAGTTTTCTGTAGCTCGAACCTGAAGCACATCGAGTCAGAATTATGATGAAGAGGAAATGCCAGGGGTAAACTCTAAGCCATGCACTTATAAAACTGGCCAAATAGAGATATGAGTATAACGACCCAGACAACAACACACTTGACATCACCCCCATATCTCTCTCAGTATGGCATACAGTCTTTAGTCCATTTAGTCTACATGTCAACGCAGAAAGACCTTTTGGATATGAATTGTATGAACTATAAACACCAGAATTCAGTCTGACATTCGATGCAGGACGTAGAGTAATTCTGAGGCACCCAGCCAGTCAGTATGAAGAGCACCTAAACAAGCAGCTAGAACTACTGCTGTGTGTACCACCATGTAGAGCAGAACTACTGCTATGTGTACCACCATGTAGAGCAGAGCTACTGCTGTGTGTACCACCATGTAGAGCAGAACTACTGCTATGTGTACCACCATGTAGAGCAGAGCTACTGCTGTGTGTACCACCATGTAGAGCAGAACTACTGCTATGTGTACCACCATGTAGAGCAGAACTACTGCTATGTGTACCACCATGTAGAGCAGAACTACTGCTATGTGTACCACCATGTAGAGCAGAGCTACTGCTATGTGTACCACCATGTAGAGCAGAACTACTGCTGTGTGTACCACCATGTTGAGCAGAACTACTGCTGTGTGTACCACCATGTAGAGCAGAACTACTGCTGTGTGTACCACCATGTAGAGCAGAACAAGGCCGTGGTAGCGTGGCCAAGACAAAGGTCTGAATGCAACTCTTCAGACTATTAAACACAATCTCAGTTAAGAGGCAGTTACAGCCAATGGATTTACATTAATGTGTCTATCATCTCTCATCTGGATAACACACACACACACACACACTATACATTAGTTCAAGGGGATGCATTATTACCTGCTTTGAGTACTGAACTGTGACTATCTGATCATTGAATATCATTTGTCAATAGAGAAGTAGATGACAACCAAAGAGGAAACATGAAACTGAACTCACTCTCTCTGATGTTCTCCCATGTCCACTGGTCATTTTTAAAGAAGGCGTGTCTCTTAATCTCGTCCACTCCATTTCGACCCAGGCGAACCTCCCTGGCAAGAGAACACACGAGATAAATTAAGAAATAGATAAAGAACAACGTACCACTTGGTGATTCTGCAACTCGGTGATAGTGAGAATTATAATGAAAATGCAAATTAAAAGAATCCCCATTTAAAATAATTTACACATGAACGCTCTCCTAAGTCACTCAGGAGAAGAGTCAATTAAAGTATTAAACTTTAACCAGAAAACAACGATAAATAACAAATCATTAATGAAAGAAGGTTGAAAAAGCGCAAGGTTGAAATTAGCCCGTTTTCTCCACAGATTTACTCATGAATACTCATGTTGTTTGTTCAGTGCCAAGACAAAATTAGGCTTTTTTTACTTACTTTTAAGTTCATGGTACAGTAAAAACCATAAATATGGCCCCATGAAAACAATGAAAGGCATTTATTTCTCTGAACCATCCAAAACACCATCATCCTCCTAACCTGTCAGTCAGGAAAGCACAGATGAGGTTCTTGGCATCCTTAGAGATGTCGCTGTCATCAGGGAAGGTCAGGGCGTTCTTGTGGTTCATGATCTTACTGTACGTTCCAACCAACGAATCAGCGTAAAATGGGGTGTCACCTACAGGCACACAAAGCCAAACGTTAGCTAGTGGATAGAAAACATTCCAACACACAGTTCAACATAAAACCAACACATTTCAACATAAAACCAACACAGTTCAAAATAAAACCAACACATTTCAACGTATTTTCTAACCCTGGTATTAAAGAAGTATTAAGATCTAACAAGATTCACTTCTTCTGAAAGTATATCTTTATGAAACATAGCTGGAATAAATTAGTCCAGAACTATAGTGTGGGTTAATATGATGTGAATTCCTTGGAAGTGAAACTGTAGTTTAGCAACTAACCAACGAGCATCTCATAGAGGAAGACTCCCACAGACCACCAGTCACACTCCCGACCGTAGTATCCATCTCCACCCTGGGACTTTAGTACCTCCGGTGAAATATAGTCTGGCGTTCCCACTGCTGTGTCACATCGTACCATGCCATCCTGAAAAAAAGACAATATTTAACCCTGGTTGTGCTGAGAAGCATCATACAACACATCACATCTCAAAGAAGGGCAGCACAATTAATCTAATACTCATCTCAATTACGATATTGGCTTTCCACAATTAAATTGTCATGATCGACTGTGAAAATCGACGTTCTAAATGCCCGCTCTGTCCGCGTATATAAAACTCTGCTGCATATCAAATCAAGCCCTGACTACACTTCCTAAGCCAGCCACCAGGGGGATATTTGGCTGCACACGCACCCTCTAGCACAAGCAAAAATAATAATACGAAAGTTATATTTATTTATTAATATTTCATGTCTAGGAGATTTTGTTTTTTGCAAAAGATTTGTACATTAGCAGGAATATACACATAACAGAAGTGAAAAAAGTTGTCTGTTTATATAAACCTGAAATGCAAGTGCAATAAAAATATGTGGTGAGAAACAATTGTGATCTCAATATTGAGCAAAATAATCGTGATGATCATTTTGGCCATAATTGTGAAGCCCCATCTCAAAGTACAGTTTAAACACACAATGATCAAGCCTGTTGCCTGCTCCAGCTAATTAAATAGCTGCTAAAACCTCTCTTGTCCTACTAACGTTGTCTAAGTATTGTGTGGGATATATTAACTATTTCCATGACGATCACAACCTCTTATTTATTCCCCGGGTAACTCTAGTAAGGATGCAGTATTGTTCAAATAAAACAACTGTTGAAAACAATCCAAGTTTGTAGACAACAAAACACAAAGTCTGCAAAAATATACAGAAATAGTACAATAATTTAAGCTGCCAATCAGCAGGCATTTTTTCATTTTTTACGCTACTGGGGAATCCTTAACTCCTCATGATCAGTCAGAGCGTATTAGAAATGTAGCGTGATAGCGTGATAGCGTGATAGCGTGATAGCGTGATAGCGTGATAGCGTGATAGCGTGATAGCGTGATAGCGTGATAGCGTGATAGCGTGATAATGTGATAATGTGATAGCGTGATAATGTGATAATGTGATAGCGTGATAATGTGATAGCGTGATAGCGTGATAGCGTGATAATGTGATAATGTGATAATGTGATAGCGTGATAATGTGATAGCGTGATAATGTGATAGCGTGATAATGTGATAGCGTGATAATGTGATAGCGTGATAATGTGATAGCGTGATAATGTGATAGCGTGATAATGTGATAGCGTGATAATGTGATAGCGTGATAATGTGATAGCGTGATAATGTGATAGCGTGATAATGTGATAGCGTGATAATGTGATAGCGTGATAATGTGATAGCGTGATAATGTGATAGCGTGATAGCGTGATAATGTGATAATGTGATAGCGTGATAATGTGATAGCGTGATAATGTGATAGCGTGATAGCGTGATAATGTGATAGCGTGATAATGTGATAGCGTGATAATGTGATAGCGTGATAATGTGATAATGTGATAGCTACCTTGTTCATTTTCATGCAGGTCCCAAAGTCTGCCAACTTCAAGTGGCCTGCTTTGTCTAGCAACATGTTATCAGGCTTCACATCCCTAAAGACACAAAAAAATGATTCAAACGACAAACTAGCAACAATAAAACAGTAGTAAGTGAGTAGTAAAACATTGCACTTGACTGATATCTAAAGTCCCAGTTAAGAAAAACCACAGCAAGAATTGCAACGACTGAAATAATTGAACAAGACACTCCAGAACAAGCTTTCCACTGAAGAAAAAAATCCGAAGAGAAATCCAGGAAATGAAGCATTAAAAGTATTACCGGTGAATAAAACCCATGTCGTGGATCCCATCCAGAGCCAGCACCACCTCAGCAGTGTAGAACCGGGCCCACTTCTCAGGGACATCATAGTTGCTCATCAAGTTCACCAGATCTCCACCAGGCATGTACTCCATCACCATGGCATCCTGGAATGCTCAGCTGTGGATCACCATGATAGAAAGATACTGGGTTAAAGATACTGGGTTAAAGATACTGGGTTAAAGATACTGGGTTAAACACAGCACTGTGGACACTGGGTTAAGGACACTGGGTTAAGGACACTGGGTTAAGGACACTGGGTTAAGGACACTGGGTTAAGGATACATGATACACATCAGTAAGGGAACTGGGTAAACAGGGTTAAGGATACTGGGTTAAATACTGGCTACACATCAATATGAGGAAGAACTACAGGGTTAAGGATACAGGGTTAAGGATACTGGGTTAAAGATACTGGGTTAAAGATACTGGGTTAAAGATACTGGGTTAAAGACACTCAATATGAGGAAGGAACTTAAATACAGGGTTACAAGGATGGGTTAAGGATACACTGGGTTAAGGATACTGGGTTAAGGATACACTGGGTTAAGGACACTGGGTTAAGGATACACTGGGTTAAAGGAAGGATACTGGGTTACTGGGTTAAGGATACTGGGTTAAGGATACTGGGTTAAGGATACAGGGTTAAGGATACAGGGTTAAGGATACAGGGTTAAGGATACAGGGTTAAGGATACAGGGTTAAGGATACTGAGTTAAGGATACTGGGTTAAGGATACTGGGTTAAGGATACTGGGTTAAGGATACTGGGTTAAGGATACTGGGTTAAGGACACTGGGTTAAGGATACTGGGTTAAGGATACTGGGTTAAGGATACATGATACACATCAGTAAGGGAACTGGGTTAAGGATACAGGGTTAAGGATACTGGGTTAAGGATACTGGGTTAAGGATACTGGGTTAAGGATACTGGCTACACATCAATATGAGGAAGGAACTGGGTTAAGGATACAGGGTTAAGGATACAGGGTTAAGGATACTGGGTTAAGGATACTGGGTTAAGGATACTGGGTTAAGGATACAGGCTACACATCAGTAAGAGGAAGGGAATATGGCTCATATTTAACAGTGAGGCAAAACTCTATTTTGTCCAAACATCTGTGGACTTCAGTAATCACTATCCAGCCAATCAGAGTGGGCCCATACGTCTTGAGTTTAAGATTCAATCTCGGCCAACATTCTCACAATTTATTATCAATAGTTCCATATATTTTTATGTAGACTGTTGATACGTTCTGAGCTCAACGTTATTCATAATAGTAAGTAAAATCACTATCAAACTGTACTCAAAATATCCAGGAAATTCAAAATTGCAGGGTGGTTTTGAGGACACGGTCTCGACAGTAACACGCTTAAAACTGGTTGCCAAACATTATTTATCCAAACAGTTCCTCCCTAGCGAAGCAAAATCAGCCACAGGTATCCTAGAAATTAAAACTATATAACATATCAATACCTGCACCACCCAGGCACTGTTTGCAAAGGCCATAATGTCCCTCTCCTCCCAGAAGAACGCAGAGTCCGACCTCTTGATCATTTCAAACTTGCTCAGCAGCTTCATGGCGTAAACCTTCCTTGTGGCTCGGTGTCTCACCTAAGAGAACCACACAATGGTTAGGATATATACAGGGCTTACATGAAAGATGCACAGATGGAAGTCATATTATAAACCGTCTCTATGTCTCCTACCAGATGCATAACATGGCAAGCACACGTTACAATAGACTTGATTCACATGAACAGGACAACATGATTACTCACCAACTGCACTTCTCCAAACGCCCCCCTCCCAATAACTTTGACCACCTCATAGTCCTCCGCTTTCATCCGTAGGTCACGGATCTTACTGATGGTGTCCTTATCTGAAGAGGGACGACAGAGGAAATGTGTTAAATCAAGGCCAGACAAACAGAGGCCGGGGTAACTAACAGAATTCAGATAGTATTCCATTCTTGCAATAGCCACAGGGTTTAGACACAAAGACATGGAACATTAGATAGATTAGGTAGATACACACATGACGTTTATCTAGGATCGACAATCAGGAACAGTTATTTCAGACTGCGTCTCTGTGTGTCACTAACCACACAGGAAGCCTCTAGCTGGCATATGTGATGTTACACAGGCTTCACTCCCCTGGGGAAGTTTGTGTTCAGCCAAATGTGGTCCGAGCTAAACAAGAGGGATCATTTTATACTGGTATGGGGTCCCAACTGGCCAAAGAATGCACGGAAAAAAGAGCGCTGGGGTGCATTAGAGTTCAATTGATCTAAAAATAACGCTATTTATTTTAAAGGCAGAGTTCATTCCAACAGTTTGGCTTAGAGTTTCAGGGTTCCAGGATCTGAAGCATGTAATCTAAAAAGATAGTGTGTTTCACTTATAAAAACATAGCAGTGACACGTCATGATGGACCCAGGTGAGTGTCTTGGAATTAGAGAGTTATGAAAAACAAATATCTAAACAAATCAGGTTTGTTTGTTTTTTGGGGGGGTGATACCCGTTAGAATATAGAAACAGTTTTGTGTTTTATTCGCCAAAAAATAATTTTTGACTCGATTCTGCAAAGCTTAATTCAATTACTGAAGACGAATACTAACATTATGAGAAAGAAAGACCACATGTAGCTAGAATATACAGTGCTCAAATATAAATGATGACCATTACAGACGTTGACTCTGATTTCAAAAGCTCCAGAAGATCTAGCTACGGACTCATTCACAAATGCAGTAAAATAACAACCCAGTGTATGTAGTTACCAACAGCTGCTAGGTAATCTCCATAAATGTTTCATGTGCTTCCACATGTATTTGAATGTTAACAGTTTGTCTTATTGTTATTGTTGCCATCTTTGTGCTGTAACCACAGCTGGTGTGGATGGACTTAAGCCACCCAGAACACAGGGTGGGTTATTGCACATCGGCACCTGCCTGGCCCATCTTACAATAGAGGGGAGAACACCCCTTAAACTAAAGAATACCAGAGGGGGTAGAGGATCGTGTGTCTGTATAGTTCTCTGCGACAGAGAGTAGACCTTCACAAGAGTGATAAAGACTCGAATTTAACTAGATGTCAACGAGTAATAGTTTGCGAACAGGACAGGACAGCTCCGAGGAGGAGTAAAAACCCTTAGTGGCTGGTGGCCAGGACATGAATGTCCGTGAAGTGTCTCTAACACTTGACTGTTGTACATGAAACTGGTAGCATCAAATCTAATTGAACAAATTGCCTATGACAGCTGAAGCCCCAGGGCCTTACAGGAGCTCGAATGCAGTCGTTTCAAATAGGATGAACCATTTCTGCAGACTGGTCAACATCAAAGTCAGTGTCCAAGTTAGATACTGTTACATTACAGATATGTAGATAAACCCAATACAACCCAGTTCACAAAGGTCACGGTAAATCTGCAGACTAAACTCCTCCCAATTCTTGAAAAACACAAACAAAGTAACTCCATATCTGGAGTATAGAAGTAGAATTGAGAGACACACACAAGCACTCTTACTTTGAGTGCATTCTCTGAAGGTGTTCTGGGTAACTTTCTTTGAGAAGCATTTGCACAGCCTTGCCATTTTACTTGACCTTGCCATTTGCTCAGGCGTATTGTATACTTCCATCTATTGCATGTAAAGATGAAATAGCTAGCCAGCTGGTCAAACTGGTAGGTCCATTAACTAGCTAACTAAAATCGCTTGCCCTTCTTTTCCAGTTAACCGGGAATCAAATACAGTACATTTGGTATTCTAGGCAGTTTCCCATGCAAAAACAGAACTGTACACACACAGTCAGACAACATACCAAACATGAATAGACTTCTCATGCCAGAGATTTAACTTCCTCTCTTCTGCAGAAAAGTGGCCTCCATTGTTAAGAAATGTTGCATTTATATGTTATCGTGTCACATTACATCAACAATCAGGGAATAGTTCTAAAGCTTGCATCGTTACAAAACGTGTCCAACAGAAGTCAGCTTCTGAGAACCTTCCTACATCTACCATTTCACATCGTTTAAATCAAGGTTTTGACTGTACATTGTAAGGTCTAATTTGCATGTGCCAAGTATGGTATGACACATATTGAGAATCGCCACTTATGTTAAACATCCTTCCCTCCACAAGTTCCTGAGCAAATGAAACAAAAAGCCTTGTATGGGAAAGCTACTTACATCTATTCAAGAAATTGTCAATGCTTTTGTTTTTCCTCAAGGCTGGAAAGTCCAGGTCATATACCAACGCATCCAAGCCATCCTGGTGAGAGAAGAGAGATAGAATAATTAGTGTACAGTAGAATGGTTGAGGCCTAAGGCCAGAACTGGGGCAAATCTACAATACTCAAACCAGGCAACGGTTAGCATAAGGTAGTTAGCCAAGACGCTAGCAAATCTCAGGTGCAAGGAATAATAATAAGTTTATTTATATAGCACAATTCATACATAGAAGCAATTCAGTGTGCTTTACAGAGGAAAATAATAATAAAATACATGCTTTTATCAGAATAAAAAAAAAATACATGCATTTTATAACAATCTGTAATGCTGAAGTGACGGCCTATGCAACCTGAGGCTCCCCTGTGGGAGCTATAGCCCAGACTTTACAATGATCACTTTTATAGTTAAGAGTTGTACTATCTATATTCAAAAAGGTTCCAGAAATGTGTAAAAATAAAAATAAATCACTGCCACACGGCCGACATTATTTACACAAGCATTGAAACTACGGTAATCACCAATAATACCATAACTATAGAGACTGATGGGGGTGAGAAAGCACCACATTTGATAACTGATCTGGGGTCAGTTCCAGGAGCCGAGCAACATTACCATCTTAGTATTCCAAGTCTTCAGCTCCATATATGTCCAACACAAACATTTAGCCATTAGCTGAGGCACTTTGTGGCATTTTAAAGCTTAATCAAACCATTTCATGTGTAGGACTGCTGTACAGAAATGAGATGCAAGCCAGACACAACTGAGACACTGCTTTATTCTGAAAAAACAAAAAGGGCGCTTAGAAACCAGATCCAAAGATGTTCAGTGGAGAGAAAAAGGGGATATGGTCCAATAATAATAATATCTATTACATATAGCGCTTTTCTCAGTCAACTAAAAAACAAAACAAATTTTGACTTCAGGCAGCGGTCGATCTTGACTTGCTAGAATAAGTGTGAGAGTTAACGAATTAGGATAAACAAGAGTGATATATTTTTAAGACACAACTACCATGTAACTGGTAACGGCAGAGTCTGGTTCTTGAAACAGCTGAAAAGTAAAGGTTCTATCCAGATGTTTTGTTTTATTTCTTCATGACATTTCCATTCAAAGTTATTATGACCTTTCTGTCAAGGAAGCAGAATTGCGTTTTCCACTTTTAGTCGCGCTGAGTTGTGGAAATACTGTAAAACATTCCATATTATTCCATTCTGTAGTAAAGCCGATGCGGGCCTCACATTACCCGGCAAAACACTTCCTTTTCAACAGCTAGAATCTCCAGAAAATCTGCATTCTCTACTTATTCTGACATTAAATCAACATCCAGTCAGTGCTCCAGAATGCAGGAAAATAGGACTGTTTAAATTATTTAGTTCATTTATATTGTTTCCATTCTGAGATTCGAACCACACTAATTTAACTCACACTCAAACGTAAGTAAAACATTATTATAATCGGTCCAAGTTGTGCACGTACACTGGATTCTAAAAGTCAATGATTGTGACCTTATTGGGGTAGAAATTACACAGACACAAAAAACAGACTTAGAAATGGTCATCTATATGATTAGATAATGCCTACACTATGATTTAGCCACAGCATACACACTCATTTTACGTAATCTTAAACACTACTACATAAATAGTTGTGTTGTGAACATAAACCTATGAGCTTGGATGGTACACAGTCGTGTTAGAGAAAACAAGGTGCCACGACCGGCAGGATTTAATCTAATCTTCTTTAATCCAGGATGTCTTACACACAAAGAGGGTAGTCGGTGGCACTTAGAAAGAACAGATGAAGCCAGGGTCCAGACCGTAGCAGGACAACAGATGAAGCCAGGGTCCAGACCGTAGCAGGACAACAGATGAAGCCAGGGTCCAGACCGTAGCAGGACAACAGATGAAGCCAGGGTCCAGACCGTAGCAGGACAACAGATGAAGCCAGGGTCCAGACCCGTAGCAGGACAACAGATGAAGCCAGGGTCCAGACCCGTAGCAGGACAACAGATGAAGCCAGGGTCCAGACACGTAGCAGGGCAACCGATGAAGCCAGGGTCCAGACCCGTAGCAGGGCAACCGATGAAGCCAGGGTCCAGACCCGTAGCAGGACAACAGATGAAGCCAGGGTCCAGACCCGTAGCAGGACAACAGATGAAGCCAGGGTCCAGACCCGTAGCAGGGCAACCGATGAAGCCAGGGTCCAGACCCGTAGCAGGACAACAGATGAAGCCAGGGTCCAGACCCATAGCAGGACAACAGATGAAGCCAGGGTCCAGACCCGTAGCAGGACAACAGATGAAGCCAGGGTCCAGACCCGTAGCAGGACAACAGATGAAGCCAGGGTCCAGACCCATAGCAGGACAACAGATGAAGCCAGGGTCCAGACCCGTAGCAGGACAACAGATGAAGCCAGGGTCCAGACCCGTAGCAGGACAACAGATGAAGCCAGGGTCCAGACCCGTAGCAGGACAACAGATGAAGCCAGGGTCCAGACCCGTAGCAGGACATCGATGGCTCCTATATTGGCATTCACGCACGTAAGTAGGGAGCCTTGTGAGTGCAACACAATATAGTCATCAAGGAAGGCATAGAGGTGATCTGTTCTGTAAGATCTGATCTGAACACACCCGTCTACCTGGTTATGATTTGAACAAGCAATCTGTGTAAAAAGAAAACACCAGATGACACTAGTGACAGATAAACCTGACCCCGTCCTCCAGATGTAGAAACAAGAAGAAGAATCACATGGTGAAATCAGCTGCAGCTAAGACAAGCAAAGACGAATCCTCGTATGTGAGTCCACTAATGGTTGTGATGCAGCCGTTACCATGACGGCCAGCCCACAATATCCCTACTCTTTAGACAAGCAGCCATAGTGTTAAGGAACGAGAGCAGGCTACAAAACTGGACCAAAGATAGAAACAACACAAGAGAGAGAGCGAGAAAGGCAAAAAGTAAAACAAGACAAGAGAGATCAACACAACAAGAGACAGACGGAGAGAGACAAAGAAATAATTCAAAAAGTGTAGCACGAAGAAGCAAGCGAGACAATATAGCTGAATTGAGGAGTAAAGACCCAGGTGTATTTCATACAGAACCTACTACCTTTTGATTTCCCCAAACCGACCCGAACCCAAACCCCATCCCTGCCCTACTTTGCTTCTCCCGTGCAGTCCTCCGTAACGTTAATCACACGGCTCTGTGCACAGCAACTTCCTGCCACAGACCTCTGGACGGCCGTGCTTCTCATTCCATAACAGGACTGCACAAGTCAGAGTGCTATTCTCGGTATGTGGCCAAACAAGTTAAACAAATGTTAAAATACAATAATAATACGAAGTACAAAACGCAAAAAAATACACTTTTTAATGAATACTAGTGAAATAGCATTATCGAGGGCAGAGGGCACGTTTTCCTCATCCAGTTGGTGAACAAATGACGGAAAAAACAAAAAGCAAAGAAAGGAAGACATGTTAGGAATTTGGCCCCACTTGGCCTGAATGGGATGACGAGAGAACAGAACATGGGGTGTGCATGAAATTAAACGAATCACTACAGAGGGTGGAGACTGAGGGCCTCAAGTAGGCCTCAAATACAATAACAAAGCTTTAGCAAGTAACATACATCAGTCTTGAGGTCGGTTTAATACTGGCTTGGCTCATTCAAACACCTGAACTTCAAAATCAAATACAATAAAAACTTAAGACAGAATAACAGTGATGGCCATCAATCATCATCATCAATTATTTAAGTGTGTAGGACACAAAAACAAAATCTTAAAAGAAAAGAAATAGGATTTGGCTACACCAGCGCGACGACGCAGAACACAACTCTGGACTTAACATTGACAAGACATTGAAAGAAAGAAATGAAGGACGAAATGTCTTAAGCCAGTCACGAAGCACGGGACCAGGATGCAAGAACAACAGGCGAACACACATGGTTCATGACGACAGACGTTGAAAAGAACTCACAGCATCATATGTTCATCCAAAACAAGTGTGCCATTGTCTGTTCCTTCAGAGTTTCATTTGGATTCATGTCGTTCGGAGTTGGGTTCCGCAAACCGGCGCTCTATTGCACGTGGAATGTGTTTATAGTCAGGCAGCGCCTGGATACCTAAAACCAGCACTGTTACTGATTGATCACGCGTTGACTGTCAGATAGTTTGGCTTTCTAAACGTGTCTGCAAAAGCAACGACGAGGAAAATGATTCCCCAGGCAACGATTCTCAATGATGTTTAAACGCCCAGCACAGCACTGTGAAATTATGAATATGCCTACAATCTAAAATGATGCATACTGCTATTGAAGTTGCTTTAAACAGAGCATTGTACAATATCAAGAATATGTTTTATAAAAAAAAAAAACCTGAATTCAATAGTGTAATGTGTTTTTATTATATCTAAATAACCGACTATCCAAACAGCGTTTGTACAGTGTGAAATGACAATTAACATTGAAACAGTGATGTATCCTTGCCAGTGTTGAGACGTAAAAGCATACAACCCTATCTGAAGACGTCTCCCACTAAGCAAACAGTAACTTGACGAGACCTACTGCATAATAAAGCCTCAGTTAGTAACACAATGCAGAAAGCTAGTCACCAGGTGACCCGTGTGGAGGCAGGGCAGGGAGATTGCATCATGTTCACTGGATCAGCCACCATGAATACAGGACCACACCGGCCTCCGCCCACACCGGCCTCCGCCCACACCGGCCTCCGCCCACACCGGCCTCCGCCCACACCGGCCTCCGCCCACAGCGCTCAATGCAATGATTCCCAAGGGTTCCTGCTCTATGACCCGTTAAATACCATCATGTCCACTCAAAATAGGCTTGTGAGTTTGCATCAGTTTGTCCTTTCCAGCTTTATTCAAACAACTATGATTGATGCATCACCATGCCAGCATAATACACACTGCCATACTAGTATGTAATACAAGCTGACTCAATCAGGCATGAGGACTTGACATTCAGATAAGACATGGCTCTGCATGACATCACTGATCACGGATACTTGCAAACCAGAACAAAACATTGGATGTCCTGAGATGAATTAGGGAAACTAAGTTTCTACTGACAATGTGACGGCTGGCCACAAGAAATTGCTAGAGCTTGCAGAGTGGAATCCGCTAAGGACCTAACCCTACCCTAAACCCTGACCCTAACCCTGACCCTACACCTAAACCTAACCCTACCCCTAGCCTAACCCTAGCCTAACCCTGACCCTACCCCTAACCTAAACCTAACCCTGACCCTACCCCTAACCTAAACCTACTCTAACCCTACCATTACCCAGCCCTAGCTATTTGGGCACCATGCAATATCACAATGTATTGCAATTAAAAACTGAAGTAAAAAATTCTGACTTCCTTTTTTATTTCACTTGGGGAAATAGTTCATTAATGCAGCCAAAATGGCATTCAGATGACAAGAGCAAAAGTGAACAACTTCCAAAAAGATAAGTACCATTTATACACCAGCCTGTACCAATCCACCAGTAAGTGCCATTTATACACCAGCCTGTATCAATACACCAGTAAGTACCATTTATACACCAGCCTGTATCAATCCACCAGTAAGTACCATTTATACACCAGCCTGTACCAATCCACCAGTAAGTACCATTTATACACCAGCCTGTATCAATCCACCAGTAAGTACCATTTATACACCAGCCTGTATCAATCCACCAGTAAGTACCATTTATACACCAGCCTGTATCAATCCACCAGTAAGTGCCATTTATACACCAGCCTGTATCAATCCACCAGTAAGTATCATTTATACACCAGCCTGTATCAATCCACCAGTAAGTACCATTTATACACCAGCCTGTATCAATCCCCCAGTAAGTACCATTTATACACCAGCCTGTATCAATCCACCAGTAAGTACCATTTATACACCAGCCAATGGAGACCCGGTCAGAACCAGTAGCAACACAACCTGGGATAGAACCCTGACTGTACAGAACCCTCAGCACTTTCACTTAACCTGTTTTCAATACCAATTTGAAAAACATAAAATAATTATAGATAAAATTGTTCTAGAAATCCAGTTGAATCCCCTTTTAAAAGATTTTCTTAAGACAGCAGAAGAATAAACTGTAAACAGAGCAAAATAGAAGCCCCTGCCTAAAGCCTAAATGGGGTTTTCCTCTACCGAGAATATACGACAGTCTTGGGAAAATAGCAGGAAAGCAAAACAGACGAAAGCACTGCACTGCAGTTTACTAAGTCATTGCTTTTCTCAATCTTCTTTGATGATGCTGCAGGAAACTGTGACAAATTGATCAATACCATTAAAAACTAGGCCCATAAACCAAAAACAAATGCAATTAAACTAGGGCTGGGATATTTAACGCGTTAATCTGATGCGTTAATTTCAAATGTTTAACGCGTTAAAATAATTTAACGCAATTAACGCACCACTTTATTAAGTTTCGGTTTCGTTTTGCTAAACCAAATTCAAATACCATAGAAGCAGCTCGTCTTTAGTTTATCATATAAAAGCAAACACCACCCACCACCATACTAGACTGTTGATACATTCCCAAAACACCACCCAACTAGACTGTTGATACATTCCCAAAACACCACCCACTACCCTACTAGACTGTTGATACATTCCCAAAACACCACCCACCACCCTACTATACTCTTGATACATTCCCAAAACACCACCCACCACCCTACTAGACTGTTGTTACATCCCCAAAACACCACCCACCACCACTTCACTTTTGATGGTTGATATGTTATCAATGAGGAATGCAGTGTTTGGTTTTCTTTAGATAACAGGACCTACCGTATATATCTGGTTTTCAAGAAGTCAACAAGATTACCAAAACACACCGAAGAGCACTAGTCAGGACTCATCAAGAACCTGGATGAACTTATGGACAGAAGTAGTCCCATAATATCTGGCAAAAATGAAACAGCATTTAACATTATCCGGCCCATATCAAAAGCCAGGCTAGGGGTGCTGGGGTAATGTGATATTGGTTCTGAAAACAGTACCAACATGTACCCAGAAATTACAGCACATTATTAAAGCATTCAAGAAGACTTTCTGGTCACCAGTCTGTAAAATTATGTCTAAGCAGAAGCAGAAGTACTGCTAATAATGTAATAATAGAGGTTTGTAAACACGCAGTCACCATTAGCAACATCCTCTGTATTAAGTACTGCTAATAATGTAATAATAGAGGTTTGTAAACATGCAGTCACCATTAGCAACATCCTCTGTATTAAGTACTGCTAATAATGTAATAATAGAGGCTGTAAACATGCAGTCACCATTAGCAACATCCTCTGTATTAAGTACTGCTAATAATGTAATAATTGAGGTTTGTAAACATGAAGTCACCATTAGCAACATCCTCTGTATTAAGTACTGCTAATAATGTAATAATAGAGGTTTGTAAACATGCAGTCACCATTAGCAACATCCTCTGTATTAAGTACTGCTAATAATGTAATAATAGAGGTTTGTAAACATGAAGTCACCATTAGCAACATCCTCTGTATTAAGTACTGCTAATAATGTAATAATAGAGGTTTGTAAACATGCAGTCACCATTAGCAACATCCTCTGTATTAAGTACTGCTAATAATGTAATAATAGGCTGTAAACATGCAGCTTAGCAACATCCTCTGTAAAATTTAATAATAGAGGCTGTAAACACGCAGTCACCATTAGCAACATCCTCTGTAGTAATAATGTAATAATAGAGGCTGTAAACATGCAGTCACCATTAGCAACATCCTCTGTATTAAGTACTGCTAATAATTTAATAATAGAGGCTGTAAACATGCAGTCACCATTAGCAACATCCTCTGTATTAAGTACTGCTAATAATGTAATAATAGAGGCTTGTAAACATGCAGTCACCATTAGCAACATCCTCTGTATTAAGTACTGCTAATAATGTAATAATAGAGGCTGTAAACATGCAGTCACCATTAGCAACATCCTCTGTATTAAGTACTGCTAATAATTTAATAATAGAGGCTGTAAACATGCAGTCACCATTAGCAATATCCTCTGTATTAAGTACTGCTAATAATGTAATAATAGAGGCTGTAAACATGCAGTCACCATTAGCAATATCCTCTGTATTAAGTACTGCTAATAATGTAATAATAGAGGCTGTAAACAAGCAGTCACCATTAGCAACATCCTCTGTATTAAGTACTGCTAATAATGTAATAATAGAGGTTTGTAAACATGGCTTTGTGTCAACGTGAGGGGGTTTTGACGAGTGCTGTTCATTACATTTTTATACAGAATGTAATTCAGACATCGGCTATATTTAAACGGTAAAATGCATGTGCTGGTGACAGAGCCGTGCCTCAGATGAACTCTCTATATAACCAGACACAAAAGTCTACCAGAGTGGGCGTTTTAAGATAACATATTACATAACAATAGCAGTAGAATAACCAAATCTACCACCAAGAAAAGGAGACTCAACTGGAGGAATGGAAAAAATGAAATAAGACACATAAAAAATGCATTCTATATTAATCTGAAGCGTAGCATATTCCACACAGACAAGATAGATATTTTCCAGACATTTCCCTTGGCATTGTTTCCATGGCGACTAAACCCGAACCACATGCTGCACATCCACCCTAAATACTGAAGCCGGGTACTGATGACAGACCCGGGCCCACGACTAACGGTAGCCACACCTCAGTCTAGCCACACCCATCAGCATAACCGTGTTGGAGTAACCTATACCAACACACTGAGGATTCTGAACGTTATAAAATGGTTTTACTTCACCTACTTTTCTACTTAAGTTGGGATTTAGGTGTCATTTAGCAACACCACATGGTGCAGTGTTTAAAAAGCATTTTGTTTTTGATCATTTTTAGGCACTTGATATAATTTTGTAACTGTATGACAATATTTCACATCTGAGCCTCACGTTTGAATTACTCCAAATAAACACCCCTATAGCTTAATGACTCACACAACATACATACAATACACACTGATGAGCCAAAACAAGACAAACGTGAAGCAAAAAACAAAGATCATGTTCAAACAAGGGGACATGTCAAGTTCTGGAAAGATTAGATGATAAGCAAACGATGTTCATGTTGGAATCAGGAGAAATGGGCAGTAGTAAAGACCTGAGCGACATCAACAGCGGGCAAAGTGATGGCACCTGGATGCAGGAGGAAAGTCACCATAGGAGCATGTGTGTTGCTCTGGGCAATGTTCAGCTGGAACAGCTGGGAATTCATGTGGACGTCAACTCAACACGTGCTAGCTACCTAAACATGGTTGCAGACCAGGTACACCCCTTCATTGCCATGGTATTTCCTCATGGCAGTGGGCTCATTTAGCAGGATAACGAACCCTGCCACACTGCACACATTGTTCAGGAATGGTTTGAGGAACATGAGGAGTTCAAGATGTTGCCCTGGTCACCAACATCCCCAGATCTGAATCAATCGAGCATCGGTGAGATGTTCTGGACAAACAAGTCAGATTCACGGCGGTTCCACCTGGTGGTCTTGGTGCCAGATACCAGAGGACACCTTGTTTTTGTGGCAGGTTGAGGACTAACAGCATATTAGACAATGTCCATAATGTTTTGGCTCAGTGCAGCAAATCCCACTTACCTAAAAAAAACTGCATAACTAACAAGCCTTGTAGATAAACGGCAATTGCAGTGAGCCCTGGCATGGCAAACCAGGGCATTCCATGTCCTTATGAGGCCCATTTATATTTATACAGGCTGTCACAAAGGTTTACACATCAAAACAATATTGAGTTATTCTGCCAGAAGCGCCACTCACATGTTCCTTGGTACTGACCCGGGATTCTCACGTTAAACTGAGCCATGGCTTCCTGCCTTACCATAGCTCCTGGCCTCACCCTAGTGATAACCTAGTCTAACCAACCTATTAAACACTGACCCAGGGCTCAAGTCTAGAGGTAGCTCACTGTTCAGACCAGATCTGCAAGCTCCACTGAAGGTAGGGGGAGATTCCTTGGTTACTTGGGATGAAAGGAAAAATAATGACAGTAAAGAGAAAAAGATTAAAGGGATAAAGGAGGAGGCAGTGATGTTAAAGGAAATAAATCACGAGAGGGCGGCAGGTTTGGATGCCATTAATTAAAGGGCCGGGATCTGGATCATTTTAGTCTGCATTCTTGCACATGATCAGTCAGTTAAGGGAAATTTGTAATTGCAGCTATGAATATCTGGGCCAGTTGTAGTTCACAACGGCAGGTGAATAGCTGGGCCAGTTGTAGTTCACAACGGCAGGTGAATAGCTGGGCCAGTTGTAGTTCACAACGGCAGGTGAATATCTGGGCCAGTTGTAGTTCACAACGGCAGGTGAATATCTGGGCCAGTTGTAGTTCACAACGGCAGGTGAATATCTGGGCCAGTTGTAGTTCACAACGGCAGGTGAATATCTGGGCCAGTTGTAGTTCACAACGGCAGGTGAATATCTGGGCCAGTTGTAGTTCACAACGGCAGGTGAATATCTGGGCCAGTTGTAGTTCACAACGGCAGGTGAATATCTGGGCCCGTTGTTAGGAGTCCTAGAGGTACTGAATAAACTAACATGACAATAGATTTGCTAGTAGATGGGAGTACATAATGAGTACATAAAACAAAGCAGAATGCAGTTGGCGGCACAGTACCTAAAACAGGTTGGGAACTGCGCTGGCAAACTATTCTGACAAAACCGTGTACAGATGCAAAACCGTGTACAGATGCAAAACGGTGTACAGATGCAAAACGGTGTACAGATGCAAAACGGTGTACAGATGCCATCACTGGTATGCTGTCTTACATTGGAGGCGAAATACTAAAATTGCACAGCCAGTGCGAAAAGGGAGTGTTAATTGATAAACCAAAATCTGATTATTCGTGATTTGAGACTAGACCAGTTTTTTTTCAAGATCCTGAGTTGGATACATAATGTTTGTGTATATCGGATCTGTGACAGTAAGGGAAATGGCTGGGCAAAATGCTGTTATTGGTACAGAACCTGGCGGGGTACCGCAAGCCTGTATAATACACACAGAGGAAACTTTATCAGGGAGGGACATAAGGTGGGGGTTTAGCTGTGCCATTCAAATGATGCTATATTAGGGGCTTTATTTTGGCCAAGAAAGACATTCCACACGCCTATTACACCATTATCACAAAAAGCAGGATGGCTTCACACATGAAGACACATTTTAATCCTGCGGTCTACATCTCTCAGGAGGAATCATTATTTGTCAGACCAGACACAATATGTTCCGTCTCATTCCGGAGAAAAACAGTGCTTGGTCTTCGACGGTGGAACCTATCCACATCAAAGTTCAACTGGTGATGTGTTCAGAGATGCCCTTCTGTACCCCACTGATGTTAAGTGATCATCTGAGGCCTCACTCGACCATCCGTCCAGGCCTTTCTCTCTTTTTGTCCCACAGAATGCCGCTCACTGGATATTTTTTGGTTTATGCATCAGTCTCTGTAAACTCAAGTGACTTTAGTGTGCAGAAACCAGAGATCAGCTGTTTCTGAGATACAGAAACCACCATGTTGGCTACAAGTAAACTGACCACGTCTGCATGCTTTATATACACGCAGCCACATGATTCATATTGTGGAAAATCACAATAATACGCAGATGTACCTAATAAAGTGGCCACAGAGCAAATAGCAAATATAATTAGCATTTGATACACATTGCAGTTGGTTCCGGACCGGTTCTCTAAGCATTCATCTGTATTCCCTGGCTTCCTCTGCTCCTCTGGATTAGGAACTATTTGTTCTCCCAATGGACAAGTATTCCAGTAGCTGATTTAGGAATGTTTTCATTGGAGATTTTTCATTACAAGGTGTTGTGGTACAGCCAATATCAAGCTGTGGTAAAGCACTTGGATAGATGTCCTATAGACAACAGCGCAGTAGATATTAAACCATGGTTTACTTTGCTCAGCCGCTCTCTGGAAAATAATGCCAATCCTATCAGATGTCCGAAATGTGCTTAGAAAAACCTAGAGTTGTACCCAGGTCAGTCAGTGTGTGCTCATGCAATAGGATATTTAACAAAACATGAAAACACACTGGCGAAACGGGGAGTCAACATAGATGTTGGGTTTCTTTAACAGACAACCTCTTCTTTCGTATCTCAGCATTGATGTCAGCTGTAGACCCCATATAGTGGATTGCACTGGCTGCTATACAACAGAAAATGCTTTTTGAAATACAGGCACTCACTGCCAGACCAGTCACACATGTCTAGTGAACTTATGTAGCAATAGAGCAGGCTTTTAGAGTCTATTCATACATTTGGATCTGATATACATCTGACAGTTTTGGAGCGCTTAATCCGCACCTCTGAGACATTTCTGATCAGATATGATCAACCTCGGACCAATACCTGTCCGACCGGTACTTGATTAAAGCTGGGGCGAAATACATACAGTATCAGATCACATTTTTACCACTAATCATCCAAAAGACCAAATTTAGATTGACACTTGTGGGCAGAATGTTTTTTACTAGCCACACAGCCAGAAGGTTAAACGGCTCTAAATATAAGCTTATAGCGTTTTAACATTAACATTTAAAGGATATAGGATCAAAGCTAAAGAAAATCAGTTTAAGTTTTTCAGACAATCGTATCTATGAAAATATTATATTGTTAGGTCCCAGTAGTTCCTACTCGTAATACTGATTCTAGTCATAAACAGTGCTTTCAAAAAAAAAAATCAGTAAATTATATTTTATGTCATAGAATATAATTCTAATAGATCGCACAGTGGGTGTAACAGAGTCACGTGGATTCATTAGTGGGCGTGACAGAGTCACGTGGATTCATTAGTGGGCGTGACAGAGTCACATGGATTCATTAGTGGGCGTGACAGAGTCACATGGATTCATTAGTGGGCGTGACAGAGTCACATGGATTCATTAGTGGGCGTGACAGAGTCACATGGATCGCGGAGTGGGTGTGACAAGAGCCACGTCATATCTTCTGTCTGTAACTCCAAGATGCACATCAGGTCTTCTGTATGCAACTCTACCATAAAGGAGACGGTTGCCCTTTTGGCAGGATCTCTGCCGACACACTGGAAAACAAGCCCCCTTGCACGGTTACTTATCTAAGCTGTATGGCAAGCTCTAGAAACATTCCTGGTAGTTCCAATCTACCATTTTGCAATGATAGCGAGTTTACTGTGCTCCTGGGAACGTTCACTGAGTTAGCAAGCTTCAATCACGTTCCCCAGAGGTATGCCTCAACACAATTCTCAGAAGTCCACGAAGACATTCTAGGACATAATGGCTTGTTTTGTTCCTCTGACATGCACTGTGTATTGTGGAAGCTTAAAATAGACACGTGTGTGCCTTCAACGTCCAATCAAATTTCATTTCACTTACTGCAAGTGGACTTACCGACCTCACGGGGGATCGAAAGTCATGCATTTGAGCTCAATTTGGAATACATTTAAAAACTCATTCAAATTTGACTAAAAATGTTTCCACCCTGTCATAGGGTTTTAGGTGTAGATGATGTCCTGGAATATGTATACATATACACACACTCAAATATCTCTGTTTATGCCACACATGGTGTTTCTATTGATTTGACCCCACCTTGCAGATTCTCCTCAGAGGCTAAAACTGCCTGAATCACACAGTTCACCATTTAAAAGATATTGCTCTTATTCATGTTGTCATTCCATTGAGTATTGACTGAATGCATTTCACACATCACACAGGCAGTACTAAACTATAGTAAACTACCTGCTTGACAAGATAATTTACCAGTTGTTTTGGCTACAAGTCCTTCAGTCAAGTAACAGCCTGGGCCCTAATCTCTTGTGGACAGATGATATGGACATCAGTGGTTCTGCAGATCTGTCAGGAAACGACAGACAAGTGAAGTCTATCCAGCTCCAGAGAATTTGTAAGAACTGGCACCGGTCCAGTTTTGAAGGTGGAAACAGGTTCCCATCAGGCTTTAGCCTCTACAAACCCAGCTATCCTGCAGTGTAATGGCCGAGAGGAAGACCGAGACCAAGTCCAAACGACCTTATTGAACAAAGACAACCAGATATACTCACCACAAGTGTGACTAAACCTTCTGGTGAAACACAAAGGCCATTGTTATTGCTCCAGAACAAAGAGCAATAATAATACATTTCTGAATAGATCGCAAGCAGAATCAACCAATGACATTACTGGTTGATTGTTTACGAGAAAACAACTCCATTCCCTCATTCTATTAAGGGAGAATCCAGCAATATAGTGTTTAGCGGTGGACTGTCTATTAAAGCATTAGGCTAATTATGTCAGACTTTTCTACATGGTTAACTGACGTTTGCCAACGCCTGTATGAATTCGGAAACACCATTCATCATGGAATCAGACATAACAAATGTGAGCAAAAACACAACAACAAGACAACAAATAGACTAATAAACGACCGGCCTAATAATTTCAATACATTCATGATAGATGATTGAAAATCTACAGGCACTAAAGCCCTAGCAGCCACATACAATACAGGCACACTTTCCCCATCACAATGCTAGGAATTCAGACACCACAGACACACTCTCAGAAACAGCAGCCTGTCTAACAAGGTGCTGAGGACCAGGCAACATTTTACAGATAAGGCCTGCCTCTGCATTGGAAAAGATTGGGACCGAAGAATGACAGGGCTGGAACACAATGTCTGAGTGATAAGACGCCCGTAAGTGGAAGAGGCAGGCCAAATGCCAGGCCAACGAAACCTCCATGGTCACAACATCACTGCTTTAGAGCCAGCCAGAGATCATCACTGCTTTAGAACCAGCTAGAGAGGCATCTCTGGTATCATATGAACACATAACACAAGTCAGAATAAAAACATTGAAAATATACACCGATAAGCTAAAACATGAGGTTGGTGGAGCCAACATGGATCTGACATATTGGCCCAGCATATCCCACAGATGTTTAATCCCATTGAGATCTGGTGATGTTGGTGACCAGGGCAACACCTTGAACTCCTCATGTTCCTCAAACCATTCCTGAACAATGTGTGCAGTGTGGCAGGGCCCGTTATCCGGCTGTCAGGCCTCAGCCATCGGGGAATATCATTACCATGAACGGGTGTACCAGGTCTGCAACAATGTTTAGGTAGGTGGAACCAGTCAGATTGACTTCCACAAGAAAACCCAGACTCAGGGGTTACCAGCGGAACATTGCCCAGAGCAACACACTCCCTCCACCGGCTTTCGCCTTCCCACAGTGCATCCTGGCGCCATTACTTCCCAGGTAAAGAGCGCACACATACACGGACGTTCACATGATGTACAAGAAAATTGGACTCATCGAACCAGATGACCTTCTTCCACTGATTCAAGGTCCAGTTCTGACACTCGCATACTCAATAATCGGCACTACGACTGTGTATCGAGATCACGGATACTCTGATTGGTCCGGGGTTGGGACACATTCCTCCGGTAACAGCATTACAATTTTCTGAGACTTGTTCCACAATAGATCTTCTGTCGGTGCGGACCAGACAGGACAGCCTTCGTTGACCTCCCGCATCATTGAGCCTTGGGCATCCAACACCCTGTCACCGGATTGTCAATATGTGCGGGGAACATTCGCAATATGTACACTACGCATTTGCCATTGTTCGGTCGAAAGCACTTGGATAACCCTAACACCCTCCATCCTTTGACAACACCCTCCATCCGTTGACAACACCCTCCATCCTTTGACAACACCCTCCATCCTTTGACAACACCCTCCATCCTTTGACAACACCCTCCATCCTTTGACAACACCCTCCATCCTTTGACAACACCCTCCATCCTTTGACAACACCCTCCATCCTTTGACAACACCCTCCATCCTTTGACGACACCAACAGTAGCATAAGTAAAATGCTTTGCTTTGCGCTTTTTGATGGAACCACAAATGCTGGTCATTTGCTTGCAGACAAACCTGCAGGAAAATGCTTTACGACTTAAATATACAGATTAAATGTGCGGCTCTCAGAAATCCGAGAGTATAGTCAGTCCGCGTAGCTTTGGTTTTATTGGGTAGAGAGAAAACCCCTAGTTAGCTACCTCAGAGCCGAGTCTGGCCGGGCAGCTGTGACTCCGGGCGCAAGCAGCACGTACAGGATGGCTTTGAGACACAGAGGACTCCGGGCCAGTCAAACACAAGAGGTTATTTGATTAGTATGGAATTTTATTAAGCGGTGGGTGGAGTAGCAGGGTGGTGGTGGAGTGGGAGCCGAAGCAAAGGCTCCCATTCATTGATCAGAGGAAGATTGCAGCTAGGGGGAGAGGAACAACACCCTTGTGTGTGGCAGCCCGAGGCCTTCAATGCAGAACCATCCCCACAGCTTTATGCCATTAAAAGTCAGAGCAGAGACGGAGTTTGTGTATTAGGTAAGTTTAATTGCCTCGCGTTTCTCTGTGGTAGGGAGGTCACGGAGAATAAACAACTGCTCGTTTATAGTCAGAGTGGTTTTAATATGGAGGCTAACTAGCAGAGACCACAATGGTGGACAAATTATAGCCTATCTGCCGGTTCAATCCATAACATGGTAGGTTTTAGTTGAAACAAATAAAAAACTGTTATATTCAGTGTGGGATGGTAAAAAACATAATCCAGGCCATTCAGGATCTTATTCTTCATCCACAGATGGGTTCCCATAAAGAGAAAAGTGATTAGGCTCAAGATTACGGCATTTATCACAGAATTGCAGAGATGTGTCCCATAATGACACTCACATTGTGGGGTTGCACAGACCACGAAAAGGTTACACCAACAAAATATCTATATCGTCACAAAACAACTTATTTGAGCACCTATCAAACAAAGTAAATAAAACATTTGACAGTGGGTCATTCTATGGTTGACAATATAATTAGATGTTGGGTTATGGCAGAGTGGGAACCAATGACTTTAAAGACTTCCCAGGAGAACAGATGTGACATTTAGGAGTTATTGTTTGTCTTAGCATAGATCATTAGCTAGGCAAAACATTCTAACTAACATTAGTGATTAACATCATGCAAGGCAATTCCAGTTTCTGAATCCAAAAGCAAACCAAGTAAAACACACAAACTGCTAAGAGGACCATGTATAAGAGTTGTGTACTAATTGCAATAATACAATGCCTTAGGCCCGCGACCCGACCCCGGATAAGCGGTTGAAGATGAGATGAGACAATGCCTTAGGCTTATGTTTCGAATCATATTTTACTACAAATATGATCCAATTGCCCGAGAAACTTCTTCCCAGATCCAGTTATCAATTTACATTACATTGATGTCATACACTTGCTTTAGACAGTAAATACCATCCACCCTAAATCACTCAGGACTAGCCAATACTTGTTCGATACGGGGGACAAGGAGGCGACAAGTCGTTTAGAGCTCACCTTTATATGTATGTATTAATAGCATGCTGGAATAACGCATGGGGAAACTGACGCCTGCTTTAGTAAGCGACACTGGCATTGTGCTGGAGACTAGCAGCCATGGAACTCAGGGAGAGAAAATCTGAAGATGAAAAGCTCATTTAATCTAGCATCTGAACCACAGCAGAGCTTTTTCCCAGGATTGGTAAAGTCCGAGTACTGGATTAATACCTGTCAAACAGCTCGAGAGCTTGCTTTGTGGATACTTGAACACTCTGGGGTGAGATAACCAAAAACCCAATTTACCACATGGGCACATTTCAGTGAGCGTAGCCACAACTACGGCACACTTATTTAACACTCATAGCTATGTCATTATGTCATAGTGTTACCAGGCCAACATGCAATTGACTTGAGACCAAATGCATAGAGACTTCAATAGGATGCTTCAAATGCTTGTCTGTGTTTATAAGAATGAACCAAACACACATTAAACAAGGGACATCCTATGGATGTCCATGGGACCAAAACACAAACAGATCATGCTGTTGGGGCCAGAAAACCAAACTGTTGTTATGCATCTTCTCAGTCCCCATTGATACACAAGAGCCCATTGAGTTGTTTATGAGGTTTGACACGTCCCAGACAAGATACAAGTCAAATCCAGAGTGGTGTCTGACAGGATATTGTCACAGCAGGCAACCTGAAGTAGCAGGTTAAAAACCTTCTGATGACCCTTATTTTCCCTACTCCACTAAGACCTACAATTACTTGCACAACAGAAAGAAGGCTTTCATGATGTAGACAGTCCCAAAACTATAATCTACACCGTTTTATTTCTTAAACTGACAATTAACACCACCATAGCAACACAGCCATCAACATTGTTTGGAAATAGCTGCTAGTACAGTCAGTAAGCATATGCAATGAAAAGTATAGAATGTAATTATATTAAGTTTCCAACTTGATAAGGTTGGACTACTGTCCTGTAAGTGTGCTAATATGTGCTGGCTACAAGGCCGAATAAATACCAGCACTGTACATGCTGACAAACTATATGGAGTTCTTGTGTTCTCATGGTTGTTCATTTCGTTATCAATCTAACGTTAGTTATCTTATAAATTATTATAAGTGAACGTACTGATCAACTGGTAGCAAACCTCAGCTAATCTTCAAGATGTCTGCGGGCTAATAATGAATAGCCTCCTGTATTATCCATGCGCCTACACATGTTGGAAAGCTAATATATTAAATACTCAATACCCAAGTTAATTTTAATTTAAGTGAACGTCCATTACAGTAATCTAGCAAGCCAGGATATGCCTCTAATGCTAATGCTACCAGAGCAGGTCCAATAACATTGGTTATGTTAATGCTACCAGAGCAGGTCCACTAACATTGGTTATGCTAATGCTACCAGAGCAGGTCCACTAACATTGGTTATGCTAATGCTACCAGAGCAGGTCCACTAACATTGGTTATGCTAATGCTAATGCTACCAGAGCAGGTCCACTAACATTAGCGGACATTAGCACAGCAGGCTAGCAGGCTAACAGTCTAACTTACCAGGAGACAGTCCGTGTTTATCTCCGACTTCGGGTCCTTCAACATGGAATCGATTTTCTCAAAACGAGCCTCCAAACTTTCTCCGGCCGACATCCTGGCAGTGAAGTGGAGCCCCAGGCCGGTGTTATAACGCTATAACGCCCGTGTTATAACGCAAATTAGCTAGCGTTTCCTTTAACTCAGAGTTACAGTAAGTTGGAAACCACAGGTACAATCAGAGAAACGGGTCTCTTCTCGGCTCTTCACAGACGATGCAATACTTAAAGTGGCGTTTGATATTCAAAAGCCACATTTTAATTTAAGGAATCCGTGTTCGGGTTTGGCAGACAATTCAATTCCCAGGAGTTAAATGCATCCACAGATTATTACAGTAGTCGGCGTCCACAGATGCCCTGCTGGAGGATTTAAAAGTACTATATCGATACATCCAAAGAGTAAAACTTAAAGAGTTAAAAAAGTCACAAAATCAAATAGCCAGCCAGTAGACATGACTTCAAAGCCTTTGTCCATATATTATCAGTGTCGGGCCCTTGCAACAAAACAGACACAAGCGAGTCTGACAGCTGCAAAGTAGAAGTAGTGAAGAACAAAACTTCTGAACTCCAGCCAGCTTAGATATTATCCTTCAAAGTGTCGATCCGTTTAAAACACGGCCTCGTTAAAACCTGTCGTCGCGTTGCTTTTTGCCTTTTACTTCACGCTGACATCGACGCGGACCGACACAGACGGAAACGTGCCAGTTCTACATGGATAAAGGTGCGTAAGATCTGTTATTTTTCAAAAAACAGCCGATGCCCGATCTTCTCCCACCACAGTCTGGCCAACATGTCCGCCTTCCTGCTCGAACACCCGGAGGAGACGCGACTTAGAGACGTCAGGCACTGCGCATGAGCGCCCCTAGTGGTGGGCTAGACACTGCGCATGGGCGCCCCTAGTGGTGGGCTAGACACTGCGCATGGGCGCCCCTAATGGTGGGCTAGACACTGCGCATGGGCGCCCCTAGTGGTGGGCTAGACACTCTGCAGACACATATACAACTGCAATATATGCACACATTATAATAGCTACCACTGCATTGCAACTCATTTGTTCAGACATATAAAGTGCTACACTTACATATAAAATCAGAAAGAATATCACGAATGCTAAATATCCACCTGGCTGGTAACCGTTCAAGGCCCTCAGTATTGGCACTAAACTGACTGGCAGTTGTGTTGATGACAGGCTTGAAAGCCCATCCTGTAGCATGATGGAAGAAGGCTTTTTGTGTCTTCAGTTCTCAATAATGAGAATGAGGGTATGTTAAGAAAACTTTTAAATAAAAACACAATACATTTCTCAGAATGCATGTGTTTTCTGTTCATAACATTAACAAAAAGATGTTCGATGGGGCCACAAAACAACTCATAAAATGAGAGCCGCAGCCACATGTGGGTCCACATTTATGTTTTAGGTATAACTAGACAACCTAGAAGATGACCTTTGTTCAATTGCTCTCTTTACCTTCATCTTCCCCTCAACTGTCTCCAGACGATTCTAACTGTCAATAGAAACTAAGGAAAAGGAGTGCGTGAGTCCACCGACTTTGAAGGTATTAGGACAAAAGAAAAAGAAAACAATTTATGTGTTTTCTGAAATGTTAACAGATCAGACAAATTTAGGAGGAATACTTACTTTTGTCATCTGCAAAAAGACACATTTTGTTTTGGATGTCCTGAGTAGTCTGCATGTGATCAGATGGTGTGATGTGACCTGTTCTGTCTCTTTATTCACGGTAAATCGAGACAGTAGTTGTTGGTTGGTGAGTGTTATTGTGTAGGGGGCTCTGATATACACCTTTGATCCAGTGAAGGAAACTGTCTCCACAATTAATTAATATAAGTAGAACTGGGCTGGACCATTCGACGTGGTCAAATGCCATCCCTGGGTCATGAAATATAACGACAAGGTTATTGATAACCTCTGTGAATATTTGATAAAGGATGTAGTATTCAAGATCAAGTTTCTGTTTCGCACGATTTTAATTAAATTGTTTGCTTACCAACAAGATTAACCGGTTAGCTATTGACCTAAATTCTTTGGGATCCTCTAAGACGTGACTCAGCAACTTGGCAGCCTCCCTGTATGTACAACATTTGGCACAGTCATTTTTCACGAGTGTTGAGATGTGCTTAATGTCTTATGTGTAGTCTGGTGCTTTTTGTGTTTGATCTCTTGATGGAGCAGAAGCACAAGGGGAGGGTTGAGGCAGAGGGGCAGTCTAAACACATTTGGCCACAATTAGAGCCATGAGATGGTTTGGATAAATCTACACCAGCTGTGTACATCTAAATGCAAAATTCGGCCCAATATTCTTGGCAAAATTGTACACGCTCCATCATGTTGGACCGGAAATTTTTTGACTCTTTCAAATCTTTTCACATATTGTCAATTGGATGAGCTCCAAGGTTTGACTGGGCCACTTCAGGACATTCACATTATTGTTTAGATAAAGGAAGCCCAGACAGAGCTGGCCTCCAGGAACCATGACTCTTCCCTGGACCAGCTCGTCAGACCATCCATTTGGAAATGTTTTTCATGAACGTTTTGGATGAACAAAGGATTGCAAATGCAAATCTTTAAGTGGCATTTGTTTAAATAGTTTATCTGTATGTAGTTTTGAAGAGAATATTATGTATCCATGTGTCCCAATATGTAATACCGGTTTATGTATTCATGTTCATTAATGAACATACAGACATAGCTTGATTCACTGACATGATGCTGTACTGCAAATTCAAGAAAGGCACAAACCTTTGGGTAGGCAGTATGCAGTGTCAGTTTTGTCTGTCTCTAGGTGGTCTATTTGAATGTGTTCTGGCATGATTTGGTGCAGCTGTCCTCTGGCCCGATTAAAGCTGTGTATTTTCACTTGTAGGTTGAGTGTAGCTATGGTATGAACGCTTGCCCTACCCTTGTTTCATATGGATGTCAGCTGGGCTGGGTAAATAAGAATGTAGGCTTTCTGCACTTCAGCCCAGGTCACCGCGATAATTTTTCGCCCGACAGAGGGGGGTGTTTTAAAGCTTTTGGTCAAGCTTCACTGGAGGAGTAGATTAACTTGAATAATAATTGTACACGACTACACGCAATAATAACACAATGAAATACGGGTGCCCATTAAAGTGTAAGTTGTTGAATTGTTTAACCATATGCTTTCTTCTAAGCTTCTGTAGCTATCGTTTTTTCTAGTCTATATTAATAGAAGTATTTCGTATGTGAGTATGTTCAGCTTATGTGCTGTACCGACATGTAGTAGCTGCATTTATTTTGTTTCTATAATGTATTTACAGCTTTAAGAAACATATGTACATGAGTAACCCTAATGACGATCTGCTTATTGACCACCCGTGTCATGAACGACCAATGAACACTGACCACAACCTCACGTCATCCACCACTAAACAGTTCCTATGTGATATAATATAGGTATTTTATTAGTTTATTGTTGAGTGTATTGACGTGCAACTATTCTTAGACTTAGGTAGGTTTGAGTATTTGCTCCACCGTTCTTCTCTTTTTTATTTGTTTGGTTCATTACATGAACTACAAGCATGTCCCCAGGATAACCAAATGGTACATACAGTAATACCGTGACGTCACTCAGAGGCTCCCAGTCCTGGGGCTTTAATGATCAGAGGGGGTGTAGAGGGGTGTCAGGAGCTGCAGCGCCGGGTCGACTGGGAGAGAATAAACCACATAACATATTATCTACGGTTTGACATCAACTCATCTGACATTGCACCGTGGTAAGTTTTATTTTCTATTCAATCGTTCAATTATTCGCAGCTGGTTATGCAGCATTATATTTGACTTCGGACTGTGTTGGACATGTCCCCTTTTCCTGGGGGATGGGGTCGAGTTGAGACAGAGAGTGTTTTTACATTATATTAAAATATCCCTAATGTTCTGTCTCATATGTTGGCCGACTAAGTCGGGGTCACACGTATTATGACACTGGGTTTCTATAGGCGTATGGGACCTTTCTTGATTGGTAGATTTTGCGATGATCAGAACCAATCCACGGTCCCATATATCCGCCATGGTGTGTTGTAATGCCACAAGTATAAACGAATCTGATTTACATAGGAATATAGATTATGTCCTTTGTCTTTAATACATCCAGAAGCAGTGGTATGATCAAAGAAATGTTCATTGCAAAATGGTGTTTTATTTGCAAACTTAAATTATGTAATGAGTGTAGTTGTACTACATAGAATTCCAGGGATTTAGCATTAGAACATCCTAGCTTCCTCAAAGTTAACTGAACCAAGCTGGCATTATGTATTTTATAGTGGTTAACTCAATAAACAATACTACAACGTGAAGAAGTGGTGACATTTAAACGCATATTTTAAATCTCCCTATTGCAAAACACTTTGGCAACTGCTTTATGTTTTATTAGTTTAATGTACCTTAAGCATTTCTACACATTGAACGTAGAGAAAAAGAATATCCTCCAAATATCACAGCAGCTGTTTGGTTTCTAACACATGGGCCACGTGTCTTGGCAGGTGTGTTTTTATACTTAAAAAAGTATAGATTTCAGCAGATACTAAGTCTTTAGATAATACTTAAAATAATTGAGATCAAATTCAGGATGAAAATAGTTGAAACGTTAAGCACTTATTAAAACACATCTAGTAACAGTTTGGAAACAACACAATGCAGTCTGCCCTCAGTCCTCCCTAGAGATTGTCTGCACTGTTTTATAAGGAAATAACTGTTCACCAGCGTGTTGTATGCTTCCTGTCCTGGTAGCCTGTTGTGCATGTGTTGGTGTTGGTGTTGTTGTGCTGATACCCAATCATCTCCTGGTCATTCTGCATATTGGGAGATAATGGTAGCTATATACACACTTCATAAGTTGCATCCTCCTTGCCCACTGTTTTCTTGCCTCCTCTTGAGAGACTTCCTGTTTTCTCATGGAATGGTCTTTTAATAAGTGGAGTAGACGATACTTGACATTGAAAAAGGACCGTGTTTTCTTTCTGCGAGCCTCTGGTGGGAATGTACATGGATGTTACCTGTTAAGAAATGAAACAGTGGCATATGTTATCTTTCTTGTCATTGTCATGCCATTACTTAATCTCAAAGCATGTCACCCCCCCCCCCTTCTATGTAGGAATCATACCCAGAACCATGGCATTTCAAGTGCAATGCACTACAAAACAGATTGCATTATCCTGAACTTAATTTTCAAGTTTTCTGTTAAGGCAGAGAGACAAAGGGTCATAGAAGATGAGAGTGACCAGGAGATCTGGTGTGATGGAGCTATTGTTTTAACTATGTTTACAAACCTGTCTGTCCAGACCAGATTCTAATCAGCAGTACTATCCTCCATGTTTCATGTCCTTAGAGGTGAGCTACATTCCGTCCGGCTCCACAAAAACTCATTATCCCCCTCCCTGTAACATCCCCAGAGCTCTCCTACCCTGTTCCTCCAGAGCTACTATCCTGTAGTTTCCTCTCTTCTGTTTTCTTGCTATATCATGGTGTTGTGATACGGCTGAGATGCCTTATTACTAAACCGGTTAACAACACAACAACCTACGGCTATGGACCAATCAGCCTTGAAGATTAATAACAATATTATCCAATCAGCCTTTAAGATTAATATCAACCGGTTAATAATCTTTCCTTTAAAATGTTATTAAGATATATTGCCATATTTTGGCATTAATAAATTATTTTGAACTATTAATAGATTCATTAATATATAGTAGGTAAAAAAATATATATATATATATTTTACAACGATTTCAACGGAGATATGTGAGCAAATAAGTTTATGTTACGTTATGACCATGAATTTACTATAATCTGGTATAATAATAATATGAAGTAAAAACTGAACTGCTATTTTGAAAGGCAAAGAAGTGTTAGCCTTGATTCTGGGCAATTACGGACATTCCACCGACATGAGACAATCCAAGAAAAAAACAATTGAAAAGCGTTTTCGGTGTATACGTCCAAAAACAAGACAAAAATGAAACTAAGTCAAACTCAGTTTTTCTCAAAAGGCTATTTAACAAAATTACAAATCCTTTTTCTCCTTTCTATCATTTACCAGACTGCTTTGTTTTTATGTGTCACTGCAACGTTGGATGGTTACACTGACCAAATAAATAATGTATGCTGTTATTTATGCTATTCATGAAGAGAAGTTTTAGCTTGACATTTTTACTAGTGTGTGGGTCACTATTAGTTACTATTAGTATTCTAAAAAGTTTGAACTGGTATTATGTCTGAAAAAACACTTAGAGCGTAGACAACCTGTCATAAGTAACAACATGAATGATTTTCAAATAACATCTATAACAGTTAGTCAACACGTATCCTCATGATATTGTCAAGCAAGGTCAACTGACCAGTCTGGTTCCTTGGAACGTACCATTTCGGAAAGGTCAACCGATCAGTCTGGTTGCTTGGAACGTACCATTTCAGAAAGGTCAACTGACCAGTCTGGTTGCTTGGAACGTACCATTTCGGAAAGGTCAACTGAACAGTCTGGTTCCTTGGAACGTACCATTTCGGAAAAGTCAACTGACCAGTCTGGTTCCTTGGAATGTACCATTTCAGAAAGGTCAACTGATCAGTCTGGTTGCTTGGAACGTACCATTTCGGAAAGGTCAACTGACCAGTCTGGTTCCTTGGAACGTACCATTTCGGAAAGGTCAACTGATCAGTCTGTTTGCTTGGAACGTACCATTTTCTCTATAGATGGCCAGTGTGCCAATGTTAGTAAGACCAAGCGTCTGGCCAACGGGCTCCGGAGCCTTCTGAGTCGACCATCTGGCCCTCAGGGGTCTGGCTGTGGCCCTGTCCCGGGGTCCTCACATGCCCTCTTTGTTCACTGGGAACAATGTGAAGTTAATCTGAGAGAGATAAGAATAGCCTATTCAGTGCTACTCACTTTGCTGCCCTTGGTCGGACAGGTTCTCTCATAGCCTTGAAGGAGACATCTTTATCTTTGTCTCACCTTACTGTTTTTCGGTCCCCTTTTGTCTCTTGTACAACGGTACAGCTTCTTAACGTAATCATCGGCTTTTAGCTAATTTGCAGGCGATTCTAAGTTGACAAATTTGGAGGTTTTGCCTCGTCGAAATACATCCCATTTGCAGCAATTACAGCCTTGTCGACCTTTGGAATTTGCGTTGTCAATTTGTTGAGGTAATCTGAGAAGATTTTACCCCATGCTTCCTGAAGCCCCTCCCAAGATGGTTTGGATGAGAAATCATCACTTAAATAGGCTCCCCAATTAGGGTAAATTCAGGACACTCTTATCAAACACATAGATGCCTAGAGGCCACCATAATGTTATGTGGTGACAGTAGACAAATACAATTACAAGCACAACTGGCCTTTGGGAAACAGGACTGATGATTGCTGATAATGACGCTCGGTGCTTATGGAGATATTCCATTGAAAGCCTGTATTTTCCAGCAACAATTGTCATTCGCCACATCAACAATGTCTGCACTATATTTTGGATCAATTTGATGTCTTCTTAATTGAGAAAAATGTGCCTCCCTTTCAAAACCAAGGACATTTCTACGAGACCCCAAACCTCCGAACGGTAGTGTAGACTGAAGCTGTGAACGAGTAATGTGCTGTGACTGCTATATTTCAAGTATAAAAGGAGTTACACTGTGCTTACAACAAAACACAATGCCAAATCTGTTGCATTGATTTACAGCTATGCTTTTAATGCCCCGATTGAGTGTCCACAATGAGATTAGACTCATCTCTTTCACCCCCAACAAGATCCACGGTTTGTCTTTCAGGATCTATTGTTCCTTGGCTTCCAAGACCTGCAGGGAGGGACAAAGGTTCAGTCAAAAGCCACCTGACATTTGTTACATTGAGATTGAGAGCTCTCCTGAATTTGAAATAGACCACTAGCTGTTCTAAATCCATGCTTTTTTACTCAGTTGTTACCAGGGTAACAGGTTGATGAGCAACATTTGGTTCTCCCTGCTTGGCTAGTTTAATCTCTGCCTTAAATGGTCTTTTATTCAAACCGCATCTCTGCTCTCCTTGTTTTCTTGTCTGCAGTAGTCTTGACAACTGGGGTAAACACTTCTGGGTAGTATTGTTCTAACGCCTGTATTGAATTACACCATTAAATATTAATCACGATAGCCCATCCATCAAGCCTGCTATGACAAACCAGTGTTTGTTGGGCTGGTTCCTCAATGTTCTCTGCTATTTACAATAAGGCCAAGAATACCAAAGTTTCCATTATCCCTCTTGACAGCAGAAGGAACATATCAGTTTGCAATGGTTGAATTTGCTTAACTACCAAAGGGAACGGGAGAGACGGAAAGTAACCTTTGGGTATTATAAGGTAAGAGTTAGCGTGAGTGTCCGTGCAGGTTACGGTACCTACTGAGTTTCTATCTTCTTAATCGTTTAGATCCTTAGAGCTGTGTTTCAATTATTTAAGCAAAGAAAATGCAATAGAAACGCTAAACTCTTTTTAGCTGGTTAATTCAGTTCCATCTACAGATATGGATCTGCATATCATAATGTTACTTTGGGTGGATTGTCCTGGGTCTGTGTGCCCCTTGGACACATATTTAACATAAGTCAAACGTCTTAGCTCCTTGTTTGTCAATCAGAGAACGAGACCAGTTAAAGCAGGTAGGGTTTCCGAATATTTTCGTTATTGGAGTGAAACAAGCAAGCTATCATTAACGTTAGTAGTTGGCAGCTGGAGTAGACAGTGTTTCCACTTGAAGACAGTCAAGGTACTGCCTTTTCCTTTTTATGCACACATTTAAGGTGCTTTATCATTGCAGTTGTGTTTCCCTGCTTGCAAGAAATTTACTTTGAACATGAAGGACATTTCACTTCCTCCATATCTTTGCTTTAATAAATGATGGCCGAGCCTGTGACCGCGTAGCATCAAGCAACAGAAGAGAAATGTAGCTAATGAGGGCGTGAGTCAATTAAATCCTTTGTTTATTATTAAGGTGGTTGGCTGGCAATTCAATTGAATTCAATATCTCTATTAGACAATCAATTTATGTTTGTGCACTAGTGATTTGATTAATGAAATTACTGTTGTATCTCGAGACATAACGTTAATAAAGTCTCTTTTTGACAATTGCCAAAAATATTGTCTTAGCTTTTGTGAAATCAAGCGCTGGATTTTTTTGTTCGCACATCATTTTAACCAAACTGCAATTAAATGTCAGTCTTTCGAATTGATTATGACCAGCCCCGGGGAATCAAAAGTTATATATTTCATAAGTGGTACTCCAATTTAGTCATTCAAATAATATTTAACCATTAGTTTACAAGGCCTCAACCATGACTACAGTATTTTCTTTACAATATTTTAGATTAAAGTCATTGAAATTATATGTTCTGATTCAGAAGTGTGATCAGCTGGGAAGTTAAGAGGTATCCTCTTCAAACTGCTCCCTTTCTGCTCCAGACAACATTTTCCGCATGGGTGCTTGTAAACTTTTAACCTTAAGTCTTTTTTATTGAGGGTCAAGAATGCCAGGAACCCATTTGCATTGTCAACTGTTTTTAAACATGAGAGAAAGAAAAACATTGTCACAGATAGTATTTGTAGCCAGATGTAGCTGAAGTTCAAAATAAGTACATGTGTCAGTTTCTCTGTTTGTGTGAATGTATTCAGTCAGGAAGTCTATATTTATTTCCTTCATTTATTTATTTATTACACTGCATTTAAAAAAAAAAAATTGTGTAGCGAGCTATGGGAGTTAATATATTATAAATAAAACAAATAATAATTTACACAGTATAATACATTCCTTTCAGATGTGATTACCGTAGTAAAAAGCATATTTTAAACGTGTCTGGCCGCGTTAGGGGCTCATTAACCCCCCCCCCTAAAAATACTGCATTAAAGCAAAGAAAGATAATAGATAAGGAAGAGAGAGAGAGAGAGAGCTGGGGTAAATGTGAGTGTGGGGGTAGAGATGTGGGAGTGACTGGGTTAAAAACAAGACAGCTGGAAGGGTAGTGAGGGGAGGAGCCAGAGAGGAGCATGGGTAATGGAGATAACTGACTGTATATACTGTAGCTGAAAGTATGATCCAATTGGTTCATTAAAGCCAATCTGACACAGGCCCATCCCCCCTCTGAATGAAGAAGGGTAGTGAGGGGAGGAGCCAGAGAGGAGCATGGGTAATGGAGATAACTGACTGTATATACTGTAGCTGAAAGTATGATCCAATTGGTTCATTAAAGCCAATCTGACACAGGCCCATCCCCCCTCTGAATGAAGAAGGGTAGTGAGGGGAGGAGCCAGAGAGGAGCATGGGTAATGGAGATAACTGACTGTATATACTGTAGCTGAAAGTATGATCCAATTGGTTCATTAAAGCCAATCTGACACAGGCCCATCCCCCCTCTGAATGAAGAAGGGTAGTGAGGGGAGGAGCCAGAGAGGAGCATGGGTAATGGAGATAACTGACTGTATATACTGTAGCTGAAAGTATGATCCAATTGGTTCATTAAAGCCAATCTGACACAGGCCCATCCCCCCTCTGAATGAAGATGTCAAAGGTCGCTGGCCTCTTACATTTCTGGACATTGATTCCTCCACTGGAGGTGGGGTTTCGATCATCCCTGAAGGATTACTGGATCAGCTGTTGTATTTGCATTTCATGTACCAGAGAATTATTATAGCAGGATATTGACAGTAATATTGCAAAACTCGATAACTGGACTGTGTAAATGAACTGTGAACAAAAGTGCACAGTTTTAGTTGATGTGGGGAAAAAATCTCAGGCTGTCTTTTGAACTTGACTCTGGTCTCTCTGTAATAGGTCAGAATGCCATTGCAACTGAACAATATAGTGTATCTCATCCAGTCCATGCAGGCTTTACTCACCTAAATCCAGGAATGCTTTGCTTACACAGACTGAAACAAAACACTGACCATTCCAGTTTTTCGTATTAAACATTTTGTGCAACTGTTATTATCAACCGTTCTTCAGGATTGAGTAAGACCCCATCTACTACAAATGTCTGACCATGAAGTTGTTAAACTGGGTGTGAGTGTGAGCCCACTTCACACCCGGGTGTTTACAACGAGGCCGAGTGAAGGAGAAGATCTCTGTGGACTAGCTGAAACAGCCTCCCAGCCATCACCTCCCTCTGACTCTCTGTACTGGGCTGTCGACAAGGCTTCTGTGATGTATTGGACAGGAAGAACATTAAAAAGGACAGCTAGAACTTGTTGTACAAAACTCTGCGAGGCGCTGAACATCCTATTCAATTTGTTTTAGGGGAGTTTAAAAAGGGTCTTTGCACATTTCTGTCAAGTGCAATTTCAGAGTGGCTATTTGCATTGTCCCCGCCTTTCTGAGGGAATGAAATAGCGTCATATTCTTGGAGCGGATACCATTTTGCCCAGTCGCATGCGTCATCAGGATAGTTCGGACGTTGGTGATAGGTGGCAGTAATGATGTCACTTCCGGTTGGCCTGCTGTAGAAGGCTGTTTCTCCTCATTCTCATGTATGAACGTGTGTGTGTCAACGTGAGCGCTGCGATAATATGAAATGTTCTTAAAAGTTCTTTTTGAGTTGTAATCACCAAATCGGACCTTTGAATACTTAAAGATCTAAACGCACGGGCCTATGAGACCGATTTGAATCAAATAGATTGCATGCAGATGCCTTGGGCTGGTTTTATGTATAAAAACCTGAGGATTTATCATTTGACATTAGCTGTGAGGAATGTGAAAGCAATGAGGCCAAAAAGGTGTGCATGGAGAATGTTCGTGTTTGGACCGTAAGTTGAGCGTATTGACCGTAAAGTTGACCGTAGTGTTTTCACAATAAATAAATAACCCTCAAATAATTCTAATGTATAGGCGTGTAGCCAGGATTCCTGATATACTCATCACATCAATAACCTATTTTATACTGACTGGTTGATGTGTGCCAAATTGAGGTGAGGTTTTATTCTAAGTCTTTTGATCAGGTTCTATTCAGGATAATGAATGAGGTATTTCTCAGTGGTTGTATCTCCCCCTAAACGCGCTGCTTGAGGAACAGAGTGTCCAAACTCTATTAAGGAGAATCTGCTGTATGCATTTATTTTGTCTGTGTAGATGCCAATCTTACAAGAACACAGGCTGCTGCCAGAGAAATTATGTTTCTGCTCACTTATTCTCCAGCATAGCACAGTTAGCAAAAAGTATCGACTGTAGGAGGCTAAAGTTGTGCCATTAGTGTGTGTGTGTGTGTGTGTGTGTGTGTGTGTGTGTGTGTGTGTGTGTGTGTGTGTGTGGGACGGAGACAGGGGAGGGGAGAGAAGGCCTCGGGCCGTTGCCTGATCCTGCTGTGGGCTGTGACAGATTGTTCAAGGCCACCGTGACCAGAACCTAGACAGTCAGGACACTTTGTACCTCTCCCTCTCACACACACTCTCTCTCTCTCCCCCTCGCTCTCTCTCTCACACACACTCTCTCTCTCTCCCCCTCGCTCTCTCTCTCACACACACACACTTGGATCTATTTCTCTTCATTTCAGCTCTCTATTTCTTTCTCTGGCCACCAAATTGAGACTTCATATATATATATATATATATCTATAAATATATGAAGACCCGTATATATTGTGAGTCTGACAGGTTCCTTATGGATTATGGATTACAAATCATGGAGTAAAAGTGTTGTAGGATTTGAGTTTGTGTAGGAAGCATCTCTGAATTCAGCCTGTGCTCCAATCACAGCCAGACCATTTGAGAAGACAGACTAATGCCCACATGGTGGTTCTGAGTATGCCATCTGTTTTGTCTAAAGCTGTCCTAGTGGCGTGGGGCATGCAGCTCCTCATTTTAATATCACACAGAGCATATTTACCTGGGCACATCAGTGCCAACCTCTCTTCCTCTCTTTCTCTCTTTCTCTCTTTCTCTCTTTCTCTCTTTCTCTCTTTCTCTCTTCCTCTCGCCGTAGTAGCTTTCCAGCTTCAGATAGTCATGTAACTAGACGTGTTTTTGGATCTCAGATGACGTGAGGTCTTTCTCCCTTCCTCTCTAGCTCTCTTTTTTGATCTTTATCTACAAATTTACCAAACAGACTGTTTTATTTTAAATGTCCAAATAAGTTGTGTTAGACAGACAGAGCAGCTTCAGCTATTTTATAAACTATGTGTTTTTGTGTTGTATACAGTACAGTATGATGGGATCCATTTCAAGCAGGTTTTTTTGTATCAACTATATGTCATCCTCATGTTTTCTCTACGTGTGGCCACGTTTAAAAAAGTTTCCAATTACATTCAACCCTGAAAAGATGAGAGGGAAATAACACGATCAAAGAGAACAGCAACACATCCCAATCCTGACCGGTGTTTCATTTTGCTGTCGTCATCACCTTTCAGGGCTTGGTAACTAATTAACCCTTCTCCTCTCAACCCACATCAAGACCAACAGGAGAGAGCTTGAGCTCAGCTCTTCTCAGCCCTGACTGGCACATCTGCCAGGAAAATGTCCCGTCTCCCACAGGATCAATACAGATGAAGAAATAGCCACTGTGCCTGAATGGGTTTACTGTCACTTTTCTCATCAGTGAGGTTTGTGTTTGTGTCAGGGCCTGACAAAAGCCTTCCCAGCCACCATTGTCCCGTTAAGACAAAAAGAAGAAGAGAGTAGAAGCCCTGCTGGCACTCTGGCCACCATGGGTCCTGGTGAGCTGTGGTCAGCTGGGGGACTGGGTTTAAAGTGTGGACCTGGTCACCAGGGGCAACGAGGCTACTTGTTATTAATGGCACGGGGGTGGGGTTTGTCTGTGTGCTGATACAGCAGAGAGACGCCTGGAGGTCAGGAAGAGAGGTATGATGGATACAGCTGATCGACCCACAAGGAATGGTAAGAGGGGGCGGGGGGGGGTGCGGGGGGCTTAAAGAGGGTTCCTTCCTTAGAACTATAAGGATGTTCTTTGTCAACGTGTCACTCAAATGAATTCAAGGTGGCTTTGGGACTTGAGTGGGAGGAAAGACAGGACAGATGTAGGAGTGGCATTCAGTAAGATGTCTGTCCTCTTCTCCTTTCAATCCCTCTAAAGGCCTTCATTCATCAAGTTTAATTGTGGGGCAAATCGGCCAGATTGTCGCTCAACATTGTTACATTTAGATTAATCAGATTACTGGTTTTACTTATGTTTTCTATCCTTTCTGATTCCGCTTTCCTGTACAGCTGGATAAACAGATGTGGCATATATTGTACTAATAAATATGAGATATAATGGCAATATCTAGTGATGGAGGTGTCAAGGGAAATGCCTGTTCTGTCCCCGGAAACAGACATCCACAGCTCACTGCTGTCATCTGATAGGTATTGTGATGAGGTTGCCATTCATCCATCCGGTATTAACCACATTGTCACAGTTCCCTTTTACACCTCAACAAATAGGGCAAAACAGGGTCTGGTAAACCTTATCAATAAAGATTTAGTGTTTAGCGAGGTAGTGACTGGTTTGGTTTTCCCAGATTCCCAAATGGAGAAGTTTGCTTCCATGATGTTCCAGGGGAACATTTGCCAGGTTGCAGTCAAGCTGAGCTACGTTCCATTTCCCCTGACAGTTCAGGATATGTGAGAGTAGTGATTAGATTGTTCTAAGTTAGTCCGTATTGAAAAAAACGGGTTTGTACTGATTCATTGTTAAATGTAAAAAGCATCTCTTATTGATATTACAAAGATTTAGTAATATGCAGTAATATGCAATACTTATTTGGGAGTAGTCCTCACAGTTTAATATAAATACTTAATTATATGGTTATATATTACAGAATAATGCGTATTAGTATTTTTAGGATTGTTCATTCTTAGCTACTTTTTTGTGTTTCTCAAAATGGCAGGTCTGAATACTTATGTTCCTTATGTTCAGATCGATCTGAACTTGTGTTTAACTCTAACTGAACTGCATTGTAAAATGCAGAGTGAGTTCACTCACAGGGCTTTCATTTTATTAGGCCCTGTCAGCAATCCAGCATTGTTAATGATTTCTAATTCCTCATTTATGATGTCTGTATACCAGGAATGCAAATTAGCAGACAATTTCATTGTAACATAAATAGACAGTATACGTAACAAAATACATATTGTATTTCTTTACTACAAACATGTTGATTTATTTATAGTTCATATATAAGTCATAGTTGAGTTAATAAAGAAAGCAGAGAACTACAAACGGTAATAATACGTTCATCTGACATTGAGGAATTAATTACATTAAATAGAACCATAATGTAGCTGCTAAACAGTTATAACTGGTTGATATAACGTGTCTCCAGAAATGTAACCAGTCACAAATGAATCTAAAGAGCTGTGAAATCATGGACACTGTTGACTCCACACAAATCTCTACCACATGCTCTTCAGAAAGCTATGTTATAAAAAACGACTTAAGAGTTGGAAATAATGTCTCCAGGAATGAGTTGCGAATATCTCTTTGTGTTAGTTTGTATGGCAACTATTTATTGTCCTTAATTGAATCTGCTCTGGTGAGCATTCGTTAATTAATGACAGTGACCCTTTTGTCTGCTGTAGGTGGGGCATGCAGGGTAATAGTTGAAGGTTACGTCGTTTGCCCTTAAACTCTTCCTACACTTGTCCAGAGCAGGTTTTACAGCACACAATGTGATACAATGCAGCTTCAGCTGTCCAACTTGGTGTATCCACAAAGACTAGACTGCATAATGTAATCATAATATAGTATTTAATAGAGGTTGGCTCTAAAATGTTCTTTCTTTAATACAGTCTATGACCGTATCTGTCTCAGGCAAATCAGCCCCTTTTCCGCAAATACATTTACTATGTATACCTTCAATCCAAAATGCTGACTGGACATCATGGTCAACAAGCTCTGTCTCTCATGTCCCGATGCTTCTCTTCAGATATGTTTGGACTAGTTTAAGTTGTGCTTCACAGGGGGCAACCATCAGATATGTTTGGACTAGTTTAAGTTGTGCTTCACATAGGGCAACCATCAGATATGTTTGGACTAGTTTAAGTTGTGCTTCATAGGGGGCAACCATCAGATATGTTTGGACTAGTTTAAGTTGTGCTTCACATAGGGCAACCATTAGATATGTTTGGACTAGTTTAAGTTGTGCTTCACAGGGGGCAACCATCAGATATGTTTGGACTAGTTTAAGTTCTGCTTCACAGGGGGCAACCATCAGATATGTTTGGACTAGTTTAAGTTGTGCTTCACAGGGGGCAACCATCAGATATGTTTGGACTAGTTTAAGTTGTGCTTCACAGGGGGCAACCATCAGATATGTTTGGACAAGTTTAAGTTGTGCTTCACAGGGGGCAACCATCAGATATGTTTGGACTAGTTTAAGTTCTGCTTCACAGGGGGCAACCATCAGATATGTTTGAACTAGTTTAAGTTGTGCTTCACAGGGGGCAACCATCAGATATGTTTGGACTAGTTTAAGTTGTGCTTCACAGGGGGCAACCATCAGATATGTTTGGACTAGTTTAAGTTATGCTTCACAGGAGGCAACCATCAGATATGTTTGGACTAGTTTAAGTTGTGCTTCACAGGGGGCAACCATCAGATATGTTTGGACTAGTTTAAGTTCTGCTTCACAGGGGGCAACCATCAGATATGTTTGGACTAGTTTAAGTTATGCTTCACAGGGGGCAACCATCAGATATGTTTGGACTAGTTTAAGTTGTGCTTCACAGGGGGCAACCATCAGATATGTTTGGACTAGTTTAAGTTCTGCTTCACAGGGGGCAACCATCAGATATGTTTGGACTAGTTTAAGTTATGCTTCACAGGGGGCAACCATCAGATATGTTTGGACTAGTTTAAGTTGTGCTTCACAGGGGGCAACCATCAGATATGTTTGGACTAGTTTAAGTTATGCTTCATAGGAGGCAACCATCAGATATTTTTGGACTAGTTTAAGTTATGCTTCACAGGAGGCAACCATCAGATATGTTTGGACTAGTTTAAGTTATGCTTCACAGGAGGCAACCATCAGATATGTTTGGACTAGTTTAAGTTGTGCTTCACAGAGGGCAACCATCAGATATGTTTGAACTAGTTTAAGTTATGCTTCACAGGGGGCAATCAGAGGTGACGTCACTGAGGGGGACGTTGTTGTGCACTTTGTAAGCTCCCCAAATGATTGTGTAATTGGTGAAATATATGTAATTAGCTGACTAGCTATAATCTACAGGGCTAGCAGTCCTTTTTCAAAGTGGATGATATTATTGTGAGCAAATTATTTTTGCAATATCATTTACATTCCTCAGCAGTCTAACACAACAACACAAATTAGATTTGTTCTACGTTTTGTAGAATTTGTTACGTAATCCAAATATTACAAATAATACCAAATGTATTGTAATCAATTCATTCAAATGTCTTATTAACTGTTACCCTGTACCATCTCCCGTTGCTCCCAGATAGTTTCTCACATCTCTTTGCTCTGCTTTCCTTACACACTCTGACCCACCCACCACACACACACACACACATTTTGAAATGACTTTTATAACTGGACTGTAAACTTCCAGTGGCTTAATGATGATGACTTCTTCATCTGCCCAAATGCTCCTTTTGTCCACCTTCCCCCCAGCCCCTGTCAACTCCCCCTGCTTCTCTGTCACACCAGGGCTAAAACTCTGGTTCACTCCCCTTTATAGTTCCTTCTGGCTAATCCAAAGATACACCCCAGGCTGTTCTGCCACTTTACTGGCCGGGACTCTGTTCTGTCTCTCTCTGTTCTGTCGCTCTGTTCTGTCTCTTAAATCTGTCTCTGTTCTGTCTCTCTGTTTTGTCTCTGTTCTTTCTCTCTGTTTTGTCTCAGTTCTGTCTCTCTGTTTGGTCTCTGTTTTCTCTCTGTTTTCTCTCTGTTTTCTCTCTGTTTTCTCTCTGTTATGTCTCTGTTCTGACTCTCAGTTTGGTCTCTGTTTTCTCTCTGTTTTCCCTCTGTTTTCTCTCTGTTATGTCTCTGTTCTGACTCTCAGTTTGGTCTCTGTTTTCTCTCTGTTTTCCCTCTGTTTTCTCTCTGTTATGTCTCTGTTCTGACTCTCAGTTTGGTCTCTGTTTTCTCTCTGTTTTCCCTCTGTTTTCTCTCTGTTATGTCTCTGTTCTGACTCTCAGTTTGGTCTCTGTTTTCTCTCTGTTTTCCCTCTGTTTTCTCTCTGTTATGTCTCTGTTCTGACTCTCAGTTTGGTCTCTGTTTTCTCTCTGTTTTCCCTCTGTTTTCTCTCTGTTATGTCTCTGTTCTGACTCTCAGTTTGGTCTCTGTTTTCTCTCTGTTTTCCCTCTGTTTTCTCTCTGTTATGTCTCTGTTCTGACTCTCAGTTTGGTCTCTGTTTTCTCTCTGTTTTCCCTCTGTTTTCTCTCTGTTATGTCTCTGTTCTGACTCTCAGTTTGGTCTCTGTTTTCTCTCTGTTTTCCCTCTGTTTTCTCTCTGTTATGTCTCTGTTCTGACTCTCAGTTTGGTCTCTGTTTTCTCTCTGTTTTCCCTCTGTTTTCTCTCTGTTATGTCTCTGTTCTGACTCTCAGTTTGGTCTCTGTTTTTTCTCTGTTTTCTCTCTGTTTTCTCTCTGTTATGTCTCTGTTCTGACTCTCTGTTTGGTCTCTGTTTTCTCTGTTTTCTCTCTGTTTTCCCTCTGTTTTCTCTCTGTTATGTCTCTGTTCTGACTCTCAGTTTGGTCTCTGTTTTCTCTCTGTTTTCTCTCTGTTTTCTCTCTGTTATGTCTCTGTTCTGACTCTCAGTTTGGTCTCTGTTTTCTCTCTGTTTTCTCTCTGTTTTCTCTCTGTTATGTCTCTGTTCTGACTCTCAGTTTGGTCTCTGTTTTCTCTCTGTTTTCTCTCTGTTTTCTCTCTGTTATGTCTCTGTTCTGACTCTCAGTTTGGTCTCTGTTTTCTCTCTGTTTTCTCTCTGTTTTCTCTCTGTTATGTCTCTGTTCTGACTCTCAGTTTGGTCTCTGTTTTCTCTCTGTTTTCCCTCTGTTTTCTCTCTGTTATGTCTCTGTTCTGACTCGCAGTTCTGCTCAGACCAACTTCAGCAACGTCATTCTTCTGGAATAGTTTTTGTGGCCTGGCTCAGTTTGGCTCGACCAGCGTGGTGGAATGGCTAATCTGCTATCCGACTGCACTTCAAGGCCCAGTATGTAGTCTCTTGGGGGGGGCTTATAAGAAAATTAAAGTTGGGGAACTAGTTGCCACCGGGCTAGTAAGTGACAGAGTCACACCTTGCACTGTAGAGGTAGCCAACATGGGAGAAAAGGTGCTAAGAGAATGGGTGTGGGACTTTTCACATCATGGTAACTGTTATTGTTCTGTGGCCATCTTGTTGTTTTGTGCAGGTTTGTTTTCTTATTCTCGTTCTTCAGACACACTGTTTCCCGTTCACACCTCTGCTTTACATTCTCTCACACACACTCTTACACACCTGATACTCGTCTCTCATATCCTTCTATTATACTATGACATTTTACTCCCAAAATATGTCAGCTTGGTTTTGAAAAAGCACAATTATACACAATTATATAAGTTTTAACACCAGGTCAGAATTTATAAGGTTAGCAGCATTCCTAGAAATGTTGAAATTAAAATGTAATCTGAAAAATACTTAATAAATTCCAATGGAATCTTTCTGGAATAACGTGAACTTAAACATAACAGTCATGTATCAGATATTAATTTCAAGGGTGTTAACTACACCTAAAATGAACAAAAGTTTTATTTCACTTGTGGGATGGTATATTGGCTTCTATTTCGTATAAATAAATTACTAAACCAATCCTATTCATCAAAGAATGATACTATACAATACTTATTTTTAGCAGATACAGTGGTATCTTAAAACAACAGCTTGACATAGCATTTAGAAATGTTCGATTTAGGAACACGTTTTGTGATCTGAATCCATTATGAACTGAAGACGATTTAAAAAATGTGGATAGGGTGATGGAATGGATCAAATGACGTAATGAAGTAAATGAGTTAGCTAGCCAATTAAATAGTGCTCTTGTCTTCTGGCATGGCTAACTATGCTAACATGACTAACATGGCTAACTAGGCTAACTAGATTAACTAGACGAACTAGGCTGACTAGATTAACTAGACGAACTAGGCTGACTAGATTAACTAGACGAACTAGGCTGACTAGATTAACTAGACGAACTAGGCTGACTAGGCTGCATATTTGAAAGAGAAAAATAATGAGAGAGATAATATGTGTCTGTTATGATGGTAAAAAATATGGCGTTAATGTTTTCTTTAATCAAATTGATGGTCAACCCAAAGGCCAAGTCTATATATTTATTTTATTGTCTTTGAGATATGCCTTTTGCGAGTTTAGTGGGTTTGTGATTTGTTAAAGAAATCTGTATATAATGACAAAATACCCACGTCTCATCCCAAAAAATGTAAGTCTCGTCCCAGAAGGACTGTTCTAAGGTAGGCAATGGCTGGCATGCTTGTGCGCTTTCAATATAATAATATAATGATATAATAATATAATAATATAATATTGTCAGCGCTGCTTATGGGAACATGATTTTGCTGACTCCATAGAAACACAGCTATTAACTCGTTTCAAATGTTTCAAACACAGCTATTAACACGTTTCAAATGTTTTTTGGACACAGCATACATTTTAGCAAAGACTCAAGAGAGAAAAAAAATCCAAATATGCTATTTCCAAAAAGTAATTTCAACATATTTCCTTGAAGTACATCGAGGAAAGCAACCTTCATTATAGAGTCAGTCTGAGCAGCAAGTTTCTCAATGCAACCCAGTGAACCTGAGCCAGTGTTGAGCTAAGACAAAGCAGCTGTCCCACTGGTAATCTAGATGTAGAAAACAAGAGAAGAAATGGAGACTGCTGTCTCTGGCCTCCTTTGGAATCTGAAGACAACAGGACAGTGGTGACCCCCATGAAGACAACAGGACAGTGGTGACCCCCGTGAAGACAACAGGACAGTGGTGACCCCCGTGAAGACAACAGGACAGTGGTGACCCCCGTGAAGACAACAGGACAGCGGTGACCCCCGTGAAGACTACAGGACAGCGGTGACCCCCGTGAAGACAACAGGACAGTGGTGAACCCCGTGAAGACAACAGGACAGTGGTGACCCCCGTGAAGACAACAGGACAGTGGTGACCCCCGTGAAGACAACAGGACAGCGGTGACCCCCGTGAAGGCAACAGGACAGCGGTGACCCCCGTGAAGACAACAGGACAGTGGTGACCCCCGTGAAGACAACAGGACAGTGGTGACCCCCGTGAAGACAACAGGACAGTGGTGACCCCCGTGAAGACAACAGGACAGTGGTGACCCCCGTGAAGGCAACAGGACAGCGGTGACCCCCCGTGAAGACAACAGGACAGTGGTGACCCCCGTGAAGACAACAGGACAGTGGTGACCCCCGTGAAGACAACAGGACAGTGGTGACCCCCGTGAAGACAACAGGACAGTGGTGACCCCCCGTGAAGACAACAGGACAGTGGTGACCCCCGTGAAGACAACAGGACAGTGGTGACCCCCGTGAAGACAACAGGACAGTGGTGACCCCCGTGAAGGCAACAGGACAGCGGTGACCCCCGTGAAGACAACAGGACAGTGGTGACCCCCGTGAAGACAACAGGACAGTGGTGACCCCCGTGAAGACAACAGGACAGTGGTGACCCCCGTGAAGACAACAGGACAGTGGTGACCCCCGTGAAGACAACAGGACAGTGGTGACCCCCGTGAAGGCAACAGGACAGCGGTGACCCCCGTCCATGTCCCCGTTCCTTACTATCCAGTCTCCTTGTCCTCCAGTCACTTTGTCACATGACCCATCTTTCCTCAGGTGGCTTTGGAGAGTGGAAGGACCACTTCCCCTTTTGTCAGGCCCTTTGGCTGGCCCTCAATACAGTGGTGAGGGATGAGTAGAGAGAGGGAGGGCCACGGGGCCACAGGGCCAGCATTCAGACCCAGGGGCCTTTGTCGTCCAACGTGGGGCTCCTTTGAGGCCAAAGAAACCGCTGGGTTTACTCATTATCTTCATTTGAAATGGGTCTATTTAAAAGTGGCTACTGTGTCAAATGCAGGGGAGAGAGGGAGGGAGAGATGAAGGTAGAGAGGGAGGGAGAGAGAGAGAGAGGGAGGGAGAGAGAGAGGGAGGGAGAGAGCTGCTGCTGTGAGCTGGTGGACATTAATCACAGTGACACTGTTCTTCCCCAGTTGAACTTGCTTCTAGCACCGGTCTGTTTCAAATAGGCATTATGGGAGTTTTAATTGGCATTATGGGAGTTTTAATTGGCAATGTATTCATGTACTTCTGACGGGTATATGTGTATGTATGTTGACTGGAGTTACTAGTCACTTCTTTAATTCTGTCATCCTATAACTTTCTCAAATGACCAATTTATTGGACCGTAGAGTCTACACTGACAGACACAGTGTCGCCTAATAATACAACTGAAAGTACGCACGTTTCACCTCAAAACACACACCCAGATGTTCAGCTAAGAACGTGTGCTATGATGAATTAGTGCTGACGAGTAATGAAGCACCTGATTGGCTGAGGTCCCAGTTTATAGCTGTCTCACATTGGAGGGGAGGTGAGAAGAGTTATATGGCTAGATTAAACCAACTGCCCACTAGATCAGCAGTAATGAACTGAAGATAAAGTCAGTCAGTTAGTCACACTGCTTGTCTGGAGATCATATTGTATGTACCATTGTCGAACAAAATAGATGATTTCAACATTATCTGTCTGATTGTCTTATACATTTAAATTTAATTAAATGTAAATTTAGATTATTAATCCATATATATTTGAAGCCTTAAACAGAAAAAAGCTATGTTTCCCTTATGCACATGGATTCTGACTGATTGAGATTTTCTGATTTGATCTATTTGCATAATCCTGCCTTCCAAAAAAGAACAAAGAAAATATTAAACAAGAACTTAAATACACAATCCTTGGTTGAAAAGAACTCTGAAATAAATGAAAAAGACAAGACACACGGCGTTGGTGTGTATATATTGCATAGTTCTATAAAAAGTTGTAATTAATATTGTTCAAATTGTGATGTTGTCATTTGCAAATCCACACACAAGCTCAAATATGCATTTTTTTAAACATTAATCAGAAGTGTGTGCTCTGTATGAACAGAAGTGTATCATGTCTAGTGTCAAGTGGTTCTGTGTTGACTCGGGACATTTTTTGTTTGCTTGAGACATTCTTAGGAACCTAACTCAAATACAGAAATTTGTCAAGAAGAGATGACCCCAGATACAGGCAAATTGGGTCTTATTTGGTAACCTTTACTCTCACTTTACACTAAGTTCAACTTATAAAGTCTTTATAAATGCATAAACATGACAGAAAATGTCTATGAAAAAATATATATTATTATTTATTATTATAAACTGTGTAAAAACATACCTGTTAATGGCTGCCTGTAAACCTTTATTTACTTTGTTTAAAGTGGGACAAGGCTAACTTTTCAATAATTAACAAAGACTATTGTGAAATTGCAGCCAAAAGGGAACTCTGTAGAGTAAACTTGGTTGGATTTGGCTGTCAGTCAGTTGCTGGTATTTACCATTCAAAGTCATATGATAGTGGAGATGTGAACGCCACTGTGACACAACATCTCTTTGGTCTTCTGGCATTGGATCTAGAGAGAGGGGAATGAGAGGAAGAGATAGAGTATAGTATTATCTTTTACTCTTAATCAGCCAATAGGTCAGGATTTGATTGCGATGTTACACAATCTTTGTTGTGATAGAATTTTCCAAAGCTGTGGAAACTGCCCTGATGAGGAGACGACAAATTGATTTGTCACTATATTGTCTGCAAAAGATATCCCCCCAAAGTCTGTGTATGATTGGTGAAATACAGAGTTATGTTGTTGTGTTGGTAATGCACAGATAGACACCTCTCAACGCGTACATTAGCCATGCAACAGTCCCATAAATATACATAAAATCTGTCACCACTGATCCATTGTGAGAAATGAAGAGGCATTTGACCAACCAGGCAGGCTGTAATGACCCTAATCCTTAACATCTGCCTGCACACCGCCTGCTGGTTTGTGGTGCTGGTCGATGGATCCACAGTTTATTTATTTTGACCAGATGAGCCCCTGGTATTTATTGTGGGGGTAAAAATGCCCAGCTGAGGTCATCTGCAGTCCATGTAGTGTGTTCAGAGGGACCAGGGTCTCAGTTAGGGCACGGGGACAAATTGCACACAACTGACCTGGCATTCGTTTTTCCACTATTTTGCCAAAGTTTGATGTTAGCCAGTCTCTAATTGGCCCTAATAAAAAGGGAGGGAGGGGCGGGAGAGAGAATGAGTGCAAGGGAAATGTGTGAAAGTTAAAAACAGAGAAGGTGGTCTAAGAGTCCCCTGTGTCATTGTACTGTGTCATTGTGCTGTGTCAGTACTGTGTCATGGTGCTGTGTCAAGGTGCTGTGTCATGGTACTGTGTCATGGTGCTGTGTTATTGTACTGTGTCAAGGTGCTGTGTCATGGTGCTGTGTTGTTGTACTGTGTCATGGTGCTGTGTCACTACTGTGTCATTGTACTGTGTCATTGTACTGTGTCATGGTGCTGTGTTGTTGTACTGTGTCATTGTACTGTGTCATGGTGCTGTGTCACTACTGTGTCATTGTACTGTGTCATGGTGCTGTGTCAGTACTGTGTTATTGTACTGTGTCATGGTACTGTGTCAGTACTGTGTCATTGTACTGTGTCATGGTGCTGTGTCAGTACTGTGTCATTGTACTGTGTCATGGTGCTGTGTCAGTACTGTGTCATTGTACTGTGTCATGGTGCTGTGTCAGTACTGTGTCATTGTACTGTGTCATGGTGCTGTGTCATGGTGCTGTGTCATGGTTTGCCTGTGTTGTTAGCCTGTGTTGTTAGCCTGTGTTGTTAGCCTGTCAGGGCAGGTCCAGCCGTGTGCCACGGTGGCAGGAGGGGATGATGCCCTGTGTCTTTGTTTCCCTCCAAGAGCATCTGCCACTACAGGGGGTCAGAGGGGCCAAGATGAATGAGGCCCTAGAGAATTTACTCCACACACAGCAAATGGCACCAAACAGAGGAGGGGGCAGGGGAACGGGGGAGGTGTGTGTGTGTGACTCAGAGAGAGAGGACAGAGGGGTTCTGCTGTACTGGAGGAAGGAGGACTATTTGCTATCCATACTATGCAGTAGTAACATTAGCAAGGATATGTTGCTTTGGGGACACACCAGACCAGACATCTTACTGGATAATTCCTCACAGTTTTTCACTTTCTAACCCAAAATGGACTATTATTTGTGACACATTTTTACTTTGGGATTTGGGGTGTTTTTGTGTTTGTGACGTGCTGTCAGGCTGACTGGCCCAGGATCCTCGAAAGGTATGGGAGCATTTTGGAGAATTTGGGCTGGCACTTTATTCCCATTAACATGGTGTTAATGGCTCAGCTCTTAGCACCTCATTTGAGAGACATGGAAATGTTAGTCCTATTTTGCATATCCCCCCACGCCCTCTCTACTAGCGTATCTCTAATTACTAGCCCTCTCTACTAGCGTATCTCTAATTACTAGCCCTCTCTACTAGCGTATCTCTAATTACTAGCCCTCTCTACTAGCGTATCTCTCATTACTAGCCCTCTCTACTAGCGTATCTCTAATTACTAGCCCTCTCTACTAGCGTATCTCTAATCACTAGCCCTCTCTACTAGAGTATCTCTCATTACTAGCCCTCTCTACTAGCGTATCTCTAATTACTAGCCCTCTCTACTAGCGTATCTCTAATTACTAGCCCTCTCTACTAGAGTATCTCATTACTAGCCCTCTCTACTAGCGTATCTCTAATTACTAGCCCTCTCTACTAGCGTATCTCTAATTACTAGCCCTCTCTACTAGCGTATCTCTAATTACTAGCCCTCTCTACTAGCGTATCTCAAATTACTAGCCCTCTCTACTAGCGTATCTCAAATTACTAGCCCCCTCTACTAGCGTATCTATAATTACTAGCCCTCTCTACTAGCGTATCTCTAATTACTAGCCCTCTCTACTAGCGTATCTCTCATTACTAGCCCTCTCTACTAGCGTATCTCTAATTACTAGCCCTCTCTACTAGCGTATCTCTCATTACTAGCCCTCTCTACTAGCGTATCTCTAATTACTAGCCCTCTCTACTAGCGTATCTCTAATCACTAGCCTTCTCTGCTAGCGTATCTCTAATTACTAGCCCTCTCTACTAGCGTATCTCTAATTACTAGCCCTCTCTACTAGCGTATCTCTAATCACTAGCCCTCTCTACTAGAGTATCTCTAATTACTAGCCCTCTCTACTAGTGTATCTCTAATCACTAGCCCTCTCTACTAGCGTGTCTCTAATTACTAGCCCTCTCTACTAGCGTATCTCTAATCACTAGCCCTCTCTACTAGCGTATCTCTAATTACTAGCCCTCTCTACTAGAGTATCTCTCAATACTAGCCCTCTCTACTAGTGTATCTCTAATTACTAGTTAATTAGAGATACGATTTAAATTTCCAATTAAATGGTTACACGTATTGGATGTTATTTGGTCAACATTTTATAGGAGTAATTTTCTGAAATCCAGGAACATTTATTTTGGTGGTATAAAAAGTGGAGCTTCAGAAATGTGTAATTTTTCACATTCACATTTTTAATCCTTATTTGAAAAACACGATCTACACGTAAAGCATTTACGTGGAACAAAAAATCTGTACCATGTTATAATTGTGCTCTAATGTGTTATAAAAGCCTGATCAGAGTCACGGGGCCAGTGTCAAATGTCTGAGCCCCTACACTTGCTGTCGCTGTTTTTCTTCCTTTACGACACGTGTGTCTGTTATTGTGTTTCTTTGTGTGTGTGTGTGTGTGTGTGTGTGTGTGTGCGTGCGTGCGTGCGTGCACGTGCGTGCGCGCACGTGCATTAGTGCCATTGTGCACGTACATGGCTAGTGAAGTAGGACGATTTATTTTTGTGAAACTCTTGACTGATGTTACAACATTGCAGTTATCTTTAAGAGGATATCCTCTGTCTCTCCATTGTGAGGAGGGTAATGCCATTATGCAGATGAAGATGGCAGAGGTAGAGGGAGGGGAGAGAGAGACAGAGGGGCGGGGGGGCAAAGGTCAGTTCACACTTCTTCTGGAGTTAAATATCTAGCATTTATTTGAATTGAAAAATAATGTATATTTCAAACACAATCAGGCACAGTTGCTTCTGTGTTTGTGTGTACACCTCTGACCGCTGCCTTGTATTCCCTGCATACGCCATTGTATTCCCTGCATACACCCTTGTATTCCCTGCATACACCCTTGTATTCCCTGAATACACCCTTGTATTCCCTGCATACTCCCTTGTATTCCCTGCATACTCCCTTGTATTCCCTGCATACACCCTTGTATTTCCTGCATACACCCTTGTATTCCCTGCATACGGCCTTGTTTTCCCTGCATACGGCCTTATTTTCCCTGCATAAACCCTTGTATTCCCTGCATACACCCTTGTATTCCCTGCCTACACCCTTGTATTCCCTGCATACTCCCTTGTATTCCCTGCATACTCCCTTGTATTCCCTGCATACACCCTTGTATTCCCTGCATACACCCTTTTATTTCCTGCATACTCCCTTGTATTCCCTGCATACACCCTTGTATTCCCTGCATACACCCTTGTATTCCCTGCATACTCCCTTGTATTCCCTGCATACGCCCTTGTATTCCCTGCATACACCCTTGTATTCCCTGCATACACCCTTGTATTCCCTGCATACACCCTTGTATTCCCTGCATACGCCATTGTATTCCCTGCATACACCCTTGTATTCCCTGCATACACCCTTGTATTCCCTGAATACACCCTTGTATTCCCTGCATACTCCCTTGTATTCCCTGCATACTCCCTTGTATTCCCTGCATACACCCTTGTATTTCCTGCATACACCCTTGTATTCCCTGCATACTCCCTTGTATTCCCTGCATACACCCTTGTATTCCCTGCATACTCCCTTGTATTCCCTGCATACGCCCTTCAGGCAAAGTCCTCCAGCAGCATGTCACACTGAGAGGGTCATTTAATGTCATTACCAGAAGAACAGGAGCCCTAACCCATTAGCTGCCCCCAGGCACTGCATGACTAGAGTCTAGATTTACGACTCTGTTAGGTCCAGGACATCTCACTAGCATCTGTACAGTCCACTTCTCAAAACAACACTTCATATATTTGATTTATATAATCTGCAGGCGAGCACTTGATGGTAATTTGTACAATAATGTTAAATCAAGAGAAACTTAGGGTAACTGGAATTATTTCAGTGTTTGCTCAGTACTAAAGAGACTTTTTCCTGAACTCATGGAATTCTCACTGTATGCGACATAGATGGTATTGAATCCAAATGACCTTATTTGTGACCATGTGTCTCCAACTGACCATGTTTGGTCATGATCCCTGTCAATGTGAGATCAAGCATTCACATGTGATTAACGGCGCGCATCAGAGACGGCAAAGCCAGGACTTATACTGCAGCATGCACACGTGTGTGTGTGGGGGGTTGAGAGCATATGTGTGCAGACGACCGTAAACCCAAACACCCCAGTGTGTTTTACAAACCACCCCGGAGGCCACAGTATCACGTAACACCTTTCCACCGTCACCAGTCACTACATATGTCACGGTTCTATGCAATCTGTCACAACTCCCCTTAACTGGCGAGTGGTCCCAACTCATTCCTCTGTGTGCTCTCATTTATTTCCCTGGTCAGACATGTGGTGTCTGACATGTGGTGTGAAATGTACTGACCATTTAAATGATCACAAGTTGAATCTTTAACCTGGAGATTCATTGCAATCTGCACTCTGCTTTCTGGTATATTATTATTTGTATCTATATGTTGAGATGAGAGGACATGCGTCGTATATCCCTGACATATGTGTTAGTTCACTGCATATTTGGTTGAATATTTTGTCTGCTAATCTGTGTTGATAACATATTCATGTCCCCTCTCTCCTCAGCTGTTGAGCGGTGGCACTGAGGGATATGTCACTCCAGGACGTTTACGCCCAGCGCCACTTCTTACCCAGCATGTAGTGGAGAAGAACACGCTCCTTCACACCTGGTAACGATCACACACGGTAAGATTAGGTCCTGATCCTGGTGTTATAATGCGCTAAACCGATCAGTTGTTATAGCGCCGTCTGTGGGAGGTCTTGTCTGAATGATAAATATATATTTCTGAGTTTTGTTAATTGGGATACAGTGTAGTAAAAAACAGCTGAAAATGTTAAACAATAGCAATAATTAATGTGGAAAAGTTCACATTATCTCCCTATTTCACAGAATTTTTCATTTTCAAAAAACAGCTAATGCTTTCTCCCATGTGGTCCCCTGGAATCTGTAAGCTTCCAGAGCGACAGATTTAAATTCTGACCCGAGGTCAGATTCTTGCAGTATGGCCATTATGGCCACCCAGGCTCAGGAATCTGAGACCTGTTTCCTGCTTCCAGTAGCCTCAAGAGAAAATCTTGTTTTCTTCACCCCTTCAAACAAGATCTGTCACCATTTGGAAAGCACAGATCACACACTTATTTATCATCCATCACTCCGAATGACGTCAGCCGAAACCCCACCTGACGGCTCGACCTGCATCTGTTGACTCACCTTGTAAAGGAGCAGGTGATGATAAAGGAGCAGGTGATGGTAAAGGAGCAGGTGATGGTAAAGGAGCAGGTGATGGTGAAGGAGCAGGTGATGGTGAAAGAGCAGGTGATGGTGAAGGAGCAGGTGATGGTGAAAGAGCAGGTGATGGTGAAGGAGCAGGTGATGGTGAAAGAGCAGGTGATGGTGAAGGAGCAGGTGATGGTGAAGGAGCAGGTGATGGTGAAGGAGCAGGTGATGGTAAAGGAGCAGGTGATGGTTAAGGAGCAGGTGATGGTGAAAGAGCAGGTGATGGTGAAGGAGCAGGTGATGGTTAAGGAGCAGGTGATGGTGAAGGAGCAGGTGATGGTAAAGGAGCAGGTGATGGTAAAGGAGCAGGTGATGGTAAAGGAGCAGGTGATGGTAAAGGAGCAGGTGATGGTGATGGCAAAGGAGCAGGTGATGGTGAAGGAGCAGGTGATGGTAAAGGAGCAGGTGATGGTGAAGGAGCAGGTGATGGTGAAAGAGCAGGTGATGGTGAAGGAGCAGGTGATGGTGAAAGAGCAGGTGATGGTGAAGGAGCAGGTGATGGTGAAGGAGCAGGTGATGGTGAAGGAGCAGGTGATGGTAAAGGAGCAGGTGATGGTTAAGGAGCAGGTGATGGTGAAGGAGCAGGTGATGGTGAAGGAGCAGGTGATGGTGAAGGAGCAGGTGATGGTGAAGGAGCAGGTGATGGTGAATGAGCAGGTGATGGTAAAGGAGCAGGTGATGGTAAAGGAGCAGGTGATGGTAAAGGAGCAGGTGATGGTGAAGGAGCAGGTGATGGTGAAGGAGCAGGTGATGGTGAAGGAGCAGGTGATGGTGAATGAGCAGGCGATGGTGAAGGAGCAGGTGATGGTGAAGGAGCAGGTGATGGTGAATGAGCAGGCGATGGTGAAGGAGCAGGTGATGGTGAAGGAGCAGGCAATGGTGAAGGAGCAGGTGATGGTGAAGGAGCAGGTGATGGTGAATGAGCAGGCGATGGTGAAGGAGCAGGTGATGGTGAAGGAGCAGGTGATGGTGAAGGAGCAGGTGATGGTGAAGGAGCAGGTGATGGTGAAGGAGCAGGTGATGTCCTGTCTCACCAGTTTTCACCTCCACAGCTCTGACTCACCTTGTGAAGGAGCAGGCGATGTCCTGCTGTGTGAGGTCACCACTGACATGTTGCTGTGTGAGACGAATGACTAATCTGTTCTCCGTTGCTTGGGGCTTGACCTCGACTTAAGACCTCAGTAACATATTTTTGCCCCCTTCAGATTCTCTCTCTCAGTCTCCTTTTACCTTCCTCGATCTGTCCATCCGTCACTGTGGGACAAAATACTGTAGCTTCTTTATGTTAAGCTCATTATCTCTGTCAAAGCACAATCAGACACCACACTTAATCTTGTCCTTTGTCTGTCTTGGCCGGACAGCGCCCCACCCCCACTCTGCCCCTTGGCCCTTCTCAGTAGGCTCCTGGCTGAAACCTGTTCAGGCATGGGGACAGGCCGGGCAGGAATAGGACTTTAGATGTCTAGCTGCTCCAGCTTGATTCGCAAGCCTGAGTATCATTTACAAATGTGAATTATGAACATACTGTATACCTACACTGGACTTGAGTGGAGTAAACTGAACTTACTCCATTCTGTAAGAAAAGGCTTTTGGGCCGAATCAACCTGAACAATGGAAATGTGTTTAACAGAGCGATCTCAACAACATAGACACGTTATACATAATGATTAACCCAGGTAAGACTTGGATGGTTCTGTTTCATAATAGGTTTGGGGTCCTGACTTGCTGCTGTCCTGAACTCGATAAATTGATAAGAAAGACAGCAAATATTTAACTTGGAAAGCTGTGTACTCGGTTGAGAACAAGGTAGCATTCCAATACATTTCTTAGGAAAATTCTTCCCAGAGTGTCAAATGGCAATCTTATAGTTTCTTTGGTTTGGGTCTAACTGTGTTGCTGGCTCTATAAAGGGTTCTGGCTGGAAAGGGCTTGATTCCATTAAAATGGATTTTCCGGAAGGTTAGGAAATATATATTTGAGCAACTAGATTATTTAGATGTTATTATTTTTTATTTAACGCTATTGTCATAGATTGACCGGCGTAGTGTGGTGTAGCAAGCCATATGCAGAGCCAGGTATCCGTTCAGTCGTTTTATTATAAGTAAATCAACATAAAACAAACCGTGAACGGCGAAAAACTAAACTGTTGAAATCAAAATGCGCATATAGCGACTTAAATGTATATATTACACAACGATGACAACAGCAGTAAAATAACCCCACTCACCTCCAAAGCAACCGTGACATACAAACAATGCTGAACAAGGAGTGACTTGTTAGCTCCCCTTTTATAGCCCAGTAGAATACAATCAGAAACAGCTGAGTGACAAAACATAAACAAGGAAGTGAATCACCGAAAGGTCTGTGTAGCCACGCCCCCACACCAATCGTGACAGTATCCCCCACTAAAAGGCTAGCTCCCCAGATAGCCGAACGGAAACACAAAACCAAAACAAGGGAGCAACAGGGAGAGAACCCGCAGTCAAACCCAAAAGGGTCAGTCCAGGACCGCAGGTCCAGCCCTGAAAAGGCCTCGGTGGCTGAGAAGCCGCCATCTAGTGCGGCTGAGAGGCCGCCATCTAGTGCGGCAGAGAGACCGCCATCTAGTGCGGCTGAGAGTCCGCCATCTTGTGCGGCTCAGAGTCCGCCATCTTGTGCGGCCCAGAGTCCGCCATCTTGTGCGGCTCAGAGTCCGCCATCTTGTGCGGCTCAGAGTCCGCCGTCGTGGGCGACGTGGTGGCGGAGGCCATCGTGGGCGCCGTCGTGGCGGCGGCCATCGGGGGCGCAGTCGTGGCGGCGGCCATTGTGGGCGGTGTCGTGGCGGCGGCCATCGTGAGCGTAGTCGTGGCGGCGGCCATCGTGAGCGTAGTCGTGGCGGCGGCCATCGTGAGCGTAGTCGTGGCGGCGGCCATCGTGAGCGTAGTCGTGGCGGCGGCCATCGTGAGCGTAGTCGTGGCGGCGGCCATCGTGAGCGTAGTCGTGGCGGCGGCCATCGTGAGCGTAGTCGTGGCGGCGGCCATCGTGGCGTAGTCGTGGCGGCGGCCATCGTGAGCGTAGTCGTGGCGGCGGCCATCGTGGCGTAGTCGTGGCGGCGGCCATCGTGAGCGTAGTCGTGGCGGCGGCCATCGTGGCGTAGTCGTGGCGGCGGCCATCGTGAGCGTAGTCGTGGCGGCGGCCATCGTGAGCGTCGTCGTGGCGGCGGCCATCGTGGGCGTCGTCGTGGCGGCGGCCATCGTGAGCGTCGTCGTGGCGGCGGCCATCGTGGCGTAGTCGTGGCGGCGGCCATCGTGAGCGTAGTCGTGGCGGCGGCCATCGTGGCGTCGTCGTGGCGGCGGCCATCGTGAGCGTCGTCGTGGCGGCGGCCATCGTGAGCGTCGTCGTGGCGCGGCCTTCGTGGGCGGCGATGCGGCAGCCATTGTGGGCGGCGATGCGGCAGCCATTGTGGGCGGCGATGCGGCAGCCATTGTGGGCGGCGTGCGGCAGCCATTGTGGGCGGCGATGCGGCAGCCATTGTGGGCGGCGTGCGGCAGCCATTGTGGGCGGCGATGCGGCAGCCATTGTGGGCGGCGATGCGGCAGCCATTGTGGGCGGCGTGCGGCAGCCATCGTGGGCGGCGTGCGGCAGCCATTGTGGGCGGCGATGCGGCAGCCATTGTGGGCGGCGATGCGGCAGCCATTGTGGGCGGCGATGCGGCAGCCATTGTGGGCGGCGATGCGGCAGCCATTGTGGGCGGCGATGCGGCAGCCATTGTGGACACTGGCGTGACGGCGGCAGCCATCTTGGGCGCTGGCGGGACGACGGCAGCCATCTTGGGCGCTGGCGGGACGACGGCAGCCATCTTGAGCGCTGGCGTGACGGCGGCAGCCATCTTGGGCGCTGGCGGGACGACGGCAGCCATCTTGAGCGCTGGCGTGACGGCGGCAGCCATCTTGAGCGCTGGCGTGACGGCGGCAGCCATCTTGGGCGCTGGCGGGACGACGGCAGCCATCTTGGGCGCTGGCGTGACAGCAACAGCCATCTTGAGCGCTGGCGGGACGGCGGGAGCCATCGTGGACGCTGGCGTGACGGCGGCAGCCATCTTGGGCGCTGGCGTGACGGCAACAGCCATCTTGAGTGCCGGCGGGACGACGGCAGCCATCTTGAGCGCTGGCGGGACGGCAACAGCCATCTTGAGCGCTGGCGTGACGGCGGCAGCCATCTTGGGCGCTGGCGGGACGACGGTAGCCATCTTGGGCGCTGGCGGGACGGCAGGAGCCATCGTGGGCGCTGGCGTGACGGCGGGAGCCATCGTGGGCGCTGGCGTGACGGCAACAGCCATCTTGAGCGCCGGCGGGACGACGGCAGCCATCTTGAGCGCTGGCGGGACGACGGTAGCCATCTTGGGCGCTGGCGGGACGACGGGAGCCATCGTGGACGCTGGCGAGACGGCGGCAGCCATCTTGGGCGCTGGCGGGACGACGGCAGCCATCTTGAGCGCTGGCGGGACGACGGCAGCCATCTTGAGCGCTGGCGTGACGGCAACAGCCATCTTGAGCGCTGGCGGAACGGCGGGAGCCATCGTGGACGCTGGCGAGACGGCGGCAGCCATCTTGAGCGCTGGCGTGACGGCAGGAACCATCGTGGACGCTGGCGTGACGGCGACCATCTCAGGCGCAAGCGTGGTGGCGACCATCTCAGGCGCTGGCTCCTGTAAATCCAGCCATGTCCTCCACCACGTCCTAATAATGGCCGTGGGCTGGTCATCCAACCCCTCCGGGGGTTTTTCTGTCCCTGTCGTCGGCGGCAGAAAAGGGTCTTCCCACGGCGGGGGTAGTGGCTGCAGCTCCAGGGGTTTTCCTCCCCCTGTCTGCAGCCCCGGAGCAGTGGGTGGCCGTTCCTGCAGCACCAGGACCGTGGGTGTTCTCTCCGCGGTCCTCCCGGAACACCTCCTTAGCTCCTCCCCAAAAACCTTCTTGGGACGCCTTCGGGGTGCCCTCTTGCCTTCCTCCGGGAAGGACCGCGGACCCGATGTAATCAGCCCTGATAGCTGCATAGGTGGCTCATACCCGAAGTAAGCACGGAGGCGCCTATACTCCTCTTCGGGCGTCTCCGGCTTACCCCAGTCCCACCGCTCCGTGGTGCGACGGTGAGCTTCATCCTTCGGGGCGCTATAGCTTGCCCCCCCGAGGAATCCACTCACCGTCTGCTGGCTCCGCTGGCTTCTTTGTGGGTTCAGCATTCTGTCATAGATTGACCGGCGTAGTGTGGTGTAGCAAGCCATATGCAGAGCCAGGTATCCGTTCAGTCGTTTTATTATAAGTAAATCAACATAAAACAAACCGTGAACGGCGAAAAACTAAACTGTTGAAATCAAAATGCGCATATAGCGACTTAAATGTATATATTACACAACGATGACAACAGCAGTAAAATAACCCCACTCACCTCCAAAGCAACCGTGACATACAAACAATGCTGAACAAGGAGTGACTTGTTAGCTCCCCTTTTATAGCCCAGTAGAATACAATCAGAAACAGCTGAGTGACAAAACATAAACAAGGAAGTGAATCACCGAAAGGTCTGTGTAGCCACGCCCCCACACCAATCGTGACAGCTATTGATAATTCAGCATTGTTTTTGTATGATTTGAGAACATATAGCACCGGCTTGACTTACATCACATTGTAAAAGCATTTACCACATTTACTGCTCTTATAGCAATAACCTTAGATGTTTATAATATACCATATCATGTAATCAGTTATATGGTTCATACAGTGTGTCATTTTATAGTGCTTAGCTTTGATAGCTCTGATTGATCTTATCGTCAGTGTATTTTCAAACGCAGATATTGGCTTTTGTTTTGAAGCAGTTTTTTGAAGGCCATAAATTGCTTGGCTTAGTCAAAATTATTCCGCATAATATTAGTCAAAACACAGGATAGCAAACATAACCGGTTCCCTAATAAACTGTTGCACAGGTGTCGTCTACACACCCCAGACAAGACGCTGCTAACACAGTTCCAGGATGTTTCCAAACACATCTGAAATGGCTGGAAGTGTTTACGTCTTTACTCTGAAATAACAAGAGACAAATGGCCTCAGGTCCATGTAACCAATGGTACTGAGACCAGGACTATAATGGTACTGAGACCAGGACTATAATGGTACTGAGACCAGGACTATAAGGGTATTGAGACCAGGACTATAATGGTACTGAGACCAGGACTATAAGGTTATTAAGACCAGGACTATAATGGTACTGAGACCAGGACTATAAGGGTATTGAGACCAGGACTATAATGGTACTGAGACCAGGACTATAATGGTACTGAGACCAGGACTATAATGGTACTGAGACCAGGACTATAATGGTACTGAGACCAGGACTATAAGGGTATTGAGACCAGGACTATAATGGTATTGAGACCAGGACTATAAGGGTACTGAGACCAGGACTATAAGGGTATTGAGACCAGGACTATAATGGTACTGAGACCAGGACTATAAGGGTATTGAGACCAGGACTATAATGGTACTGAGACCAGGACTATAATGGTACTGAGACCAGGACTATAATGGTACTGAGACCAGGACTATAATGGTACTGAGACCAGGACTATAATGGTACTGAGACCAGGACTATAATGGTACTGAGACCAGGACTATAATGGTACTGAGACCAGGACTATAATGGCACTGAGAACAGGACTATAATGGTACTGAGACCAGGACTATAATGGTACTGAGACCAGGACTATAAGGGTATTGAGACCAGGACTATAATGGTATTGAGACCAGGACTATAAGGGTACTGAGACCAGGACTATAAGGGTATTGAGACCAGGACTATAATGGTACTGAGACCAGGACTATAAGGGTATTGAGACCAGGACTATAATGGTACTGAGACCAGGACTATAATGGTACTGAGACCAGGACTATAATGGTACTGAGACCAGGACTATAATGGTACTGAGACCAGGACTATAATGGTACTGAGACCAGGACTATAATGGCACTGAGAACAGGACTATAATGGTACTGAGACCAGGACTATAATGGTATTGAGACCAGGACTATAATGGTATTGAGAACAGGACTATAAGGGTATTGAGACCAGGACTATAGCTTTGGGTTAGAACAATGTGTCTTATGATTCTGTAAGTGTGGGAAATAAACTGGGACATTTTTTAAAAATAGAGGAGATTTATTCACGGAGCGTTTAGTTGTACAGGCTATATTAGCCACTTCTTATGGGATACTTTTTTCTAGACCTGCACTGGTCTGTTCTATTTGAATAAGAGCTTTTGATTACGGTTCATCTGTTTTTACTCTCTATCAGGGCCTAGAGTCCTCCTGTCTGTCCAGCTGCCACCTTCTGCCCAACCCCAGACCCAACCCCAGACCCTAACCCCAGACCCAACCCCAGACCCCAACCCCAGACCCAACCCCAGACCCTAACCCCAGACCCAACCCCAGACCCAACCCCAGACCCCCAGACCCCAACCCCAGACCCCACCACAGAGTCTAACCCCAGAGCCTAACCCCAGACCCTAACCCCAGACCCTAACCCCAGACCCTAACCCCAGACCCTAACCCCAGACCCAACCCCAGACCCCACCCCAGACCCCACCCCAGAGCCAAACCCCAGAGCCCAACCCCAGAGCCCACCCCAGACCCCCAGAGCCCAACCCCAGAGCCCAACCCCAGAGCCCACCCCAGACCCCCAGAGCCCAACCCCAGACCCCACCCCAGAGCCCAACCCCAGAGCCCACCCCAGACTCCACCCCAGACCCCACCCCAGACCCCACCCCAGAGCCCCACCCCAGACCCCACCCCAGAACCCAACCCCAGGGCCCAACCCCAGAGCCCAACCCCAAGCCCCAACCCAAGGACCCTAGCCCACACAGCTGACCTCAGCAGATGTTCAGAGAGTGGATCGTGGGTGGGGTCAATGGGGCCAAGTCAGGGCAGGAAGACAGAGGAGAAGATGATGACATACACTTTAAGAGGAAACACAATAAGTGCAGGAAACAGTGAGACCAACCGAAAGTATTAGGAAAGATAAAGACTAGGGAATCCAAAAACAATGGAGCGATTGTGTATCCTAGCATCTGCTTGTGTGAGCCTGTAATTGTATCCTAACATCTACATGACCCCTGTACTTGTGTAATTGTATCCTAGCATCTACATGACCCCTGTACTTGTGTAATTGTATCCCAGCATCTACATGACACCTGTACTTGTGTAATTGTATCCTAGCATCTACATGACCCCTGTACTTGTGTTATTATATCCTAGCATCTACATGACCCCTGTACTTGTGTTATTATATCCTAGCATCTACATGACCCCTGTACTTGTGTAATTGTATCCTAGCATCTACATGACACCTGTACTTGTGTAATTGTATCCTAGCATCTACATGACACCTGTACTTGTGTAATTGTATCCTAGCATCTACACGACATGTGGCGTGACCCAATTGTGGATAGAAGTGGGTAGCCAACCATTTGCAAGTCTTCTGCCAAATGATCGGAAAGGACCAAAAGTTTGTCCCCAAAGTATTAGAAATTGATGCTGCGGCATGATAGAGGGTTTACTAGCTTGCTTGCTAGTGACACCTCTACAAAATAAAAGGCTCCCTCATAAATGAGTGTGGTCTACTGTGAATCTGGATCATAAATGAGTGTGGTCTGCTGTGAATCTGGATCATAAATGAGTGTGGTCTGCTGTGAATCTGGATCATAAATGAGTGTGGTCTGCTGTGAATCTGGATCATAAATGAGTGTGGTCTGCTGTGAATCTGGATCATAAATGAGTGTGGTCTGCTGTGAATCTGGATCATGAATGAGTGTGGTCTGCTGTGAATCTGGATCATAAATGAGTGTGGTCTGCTGTGAATCTGGATCATGAATGAGTGTGGTCTGCTGTGAATCTGGATCATAAATGAGTGTGGTCTGCTGTGAATCTGGATCATAAATGAGTGTGGTCTGCTGTGAATCTGGATCATAAATGAGTGTGGTCTGCTGTGAATCTGGATCATAAATGAGTGTGGTCTGCTGTGAATCTGGATCATAAATGAGTGTGGTCTGCTGTGAATCTGGATCATAAATGAGTGTGGTCTGCTGTGAATCTGGATCATAAATGAGTGTGGTCTGCTGTGAATCTGGATCATGAATGAGTGTGGTCTGCTGTGAATCTGGATCATAAATGAGTGTGGTCTGCTGTGAATCTGGATCATAAATGAGTGTGGTCTGCTGTGAATCTGGATCATAAATGAGTGTGGTCTGCTGTGAATCTGGATCATAAATGAGTGTGGTCTGCTGTGAATCTGGATCATAAATGAGTGTGGTCTGCTGTGAATCTGGGGCATCTGTCTCAATGTAACAAATGGAATAACAACTAAATGATTATCATTACAAACATTCCTTTAACAGTCTTAGGATGATAGCAGGTTAGTGTTTCCATTAACTCACCTCGCAGACGTCCGGCTAGACTGTATGAAATACTATTTCTCATTACAGTGTCGCCTTCTCATTTCAGGTAATGGGGAATTCGTATGCGGGGCAGCTGAAGTCTGCTCGCTTTGAAGAGGCTCTTCACAACTCCATCGAGGCCTCTCTACGCTCCAGCAGTCGAGACCCACAGCCCATTTTCACTCAGCTATACCTGGAGCCGGACCAGTATCCTGGCAACATAGAGGGTTTGTGTTTCTGCCCGTCTGTTTGTCCGTCTGCTTCTCCGTTCCAATTCGGATGCATGTAAAAACAGATGTAATGTGTGAATGTATTCAGTTCTGGGGAAATTATCATATGTGAACGTCTGTGTGTTACGGGGACAGATGTAAAGCCCAAGATGGACCTGTCACTGCCTTGTATGGAGGCCTCAGGTCAAGATGTGTCGATTGGCCAGTCCTCTAACCAACTGGAGGATCTGGAAGAGGAGGAGGAGTCTGACCCCAGCAGTCCTCCTCTACCCTACCTGCAGGGTCCAGCTCCAGACGGCTGTTGTACAATGGATGGTATGTTTCAGATGAAAACTGTACGATTCAGAACCCCACAACCAGTTAGGTTTAAAGGGTCTTCTTTAGGTTCAAGTAGATAAGGGCTTCGTCAAGAACGTTCCGTCTCTCTGTCCGGTTGTGTGGTCCAGAGCTGACGGGCGTTGTGTCTGCTCCCCTCAGGTTTCTGTCAGGCAGGCAAGGACCTACGTCTGGTCTCCATGGCAACGGAGACAATCGATGTTCCAGCTGGGTTCGAGCTGGTCGGTGCCAAGTCCCCCAGTGTCCCAGAGCACATTCTGGTCTGTGTTGTGGACCGGCGCTTTCTGCCGGATGAGAATGGGAAAAATGCACTTTTAGGTCAGTCCGTCATTCGTTTGTGACCTTAAACCCATACTTTAATTGTGCTGAGTTTCTGTAATGTATTGTAAGCCTAGAAAATAATGATATACACTATTTCATACACTTGAGAGACAAGAGACGTGGAGGCCCTCATCTTAAGTGACCGATCTGTCCAAGCGCTTTTTTAAAGAATGTTACTATTTGTGTCATTACAGATGCACTCAGCATTTCATTAACCTGTAAATTGCCTCATTCAATGCATTAATCAGTTAATTAGGATGTCGATTGGTCCCATAGCAATAGCAACGTGTATCCTTATCATTTAAAACCATGCAGCGTTTTTCATTCTCGTCGTGCGGTTTCTACAGGGTTCTCCGGTAACTGTGTTGGTTGTGGGGAGAAGGGGTTCCGCTACTTCACGGAGTTCTCCAACCACATCAATCTGAAACTGGCCACACAGCCCAAGAAGCAGAAGCACTTAAGATATTACCTGATGAAGAACTCTCACGGTGCTCTGTGCAAAGGATCGCTCATCTGCTGGAAAGGTCAGGATCTCACGCTGCAGGATCTGTATTCATTATCCCACCATTTAATCCACCATAATATTGTGGAGTCATACGACATGATGTGTGCCTGGTTTAGATCCGTCTGTGAACATCTGTCTTGGAATATTAGCTTCAATATGACTTCAGATGTAGTGTCGGGATTTCTGATGGCAAATTGGACACAGAAATAGGGTCTTTATCAAAAGCAGCTGTGGAGCAAATAGAGTAAAGCACTTTGTGTACATGAACAGATTGTTAAAGTGGTGAGGTTCCCGCTCAAAGCTCATTAAAAGGTTTCCTTCTGCTGTTAACATAGATCACCATGTTGTTCAATAAAAGAATGTTCCGGGTGTTTAAAGAAAATGTGTGTATTTCTCCGCTCTTCCTCCTCCTGTTCCTCTTCTTCCTCCTCGTCCCCAGACTGTAAGACACGCCCGTTCTCCAGTAACAGCGCGTCAACTTCCAAGCCCAGTTCCTCCTCCTCTATGAGCAGTAAGGAGAATGGAGACACCAATGGCCACAACACCTCCCCCTTCTCCTTTCTAGGTGGGACACAAACATGGACCCTACATTTTGCTTCTGTGATGTGTGTTTTGTTGAGATTTTAGTTGCGACGGAAAAAACACCCCAAATGTTGTCTACCAGTTTTTCCCCAAATTATGAAAGTTGAACTATATTTGCTGGCTGGAAGTTTGGGAACTGCTGATACATCTGAATTCTTAGACAGTTGTGCTGATATACTGTTCTGGCATTACATGGCTAACCTTGAGCAATACCCTGTTCCCAGAGAGGTCATTATGATCTGGGGGCAGAGATGTGAGTCTAGCTGGACAGTCCTTGTTTGTTTACCTAGAACTGTTTGGTTAAAGTTTACTTGTGCTCGTGGAAAAACGGAATTGTGTCAGACTTTTTGGTAGTATTTGGTTGAGGTAATTTGACAGGATCCATTGTAATACCCACCTTTTGGCTTTATCCTCTTCCAGACTCACCACCAACCAGGACCCCCTCAGCCTCCTTTTTCACAGCCCAGGACCTGGCACGGGACTGCAGCTTCCTTAAGCCCCTGGCATCTACGCCTGGCAAGACTCTACCAATAGGTTTATCTCTTCTTCTCTTCTACCACCACTGTTTCTGTGTTAGTTCAATGTGGTATCAAATCTCCATTGGACAGTCAACTTCAAATGTAAACTATGTTATACTGTGCTAAATTATAGTGAAATAACATCTAGAAACAGTATTTAATTTCCCAATTATAGTTTGTATTTACAGAAAATTAGGGTGTGTTATTGGGTTGGTTTGGTAGGCTCTGTGCTTTGAGGTCAAGGCTATTTTCGCCCCATCTTCCTCACGTGTTTTTTTAGATTACACTTCGGGACAGAACCATTTTATATCCAGAGTGTCACATACGGAATATGTTCTACCTAGATATTTCATAAGGATCAGAAAAAGACTGACAAGGAATGTCTTTCATTTTCCATTGCTTGAGTAGGAGGACTTGTTGCCTGGAAACAGGTTTGTTTACATTGGCAGGCATTGGCCAGATATAGCTGTGGAGGGTAGATTTGCCTCTACTAATTACACACAAATCTTATCGACACAGATGAGAAAATCCCTGGAATTATTTTTGCAATCCAATAGCTCATTTATTAAGGTTTCCACATTGACGGGCCAGAGTTGCACAATCAATGTGTTGGTGTTAATGGTCACCCAGTCATTCTGAGACTGGAATCTGCCCAATTACTTAATTGGCAATAGGAAATCAATAGCTCAGTGTTCAGCTGGCCACATCATTCCATATCTTTGGCTCAGTCTTTATCTTTGGAAGCGGTTTTTCTGGAACCTTGCTTTTCTGTTGTGATGGTTGAATGTGTACACCTCATTTGTTTATCTGCTATCATCGTAAAAGTAAATGTGCTCTGATTTCATTGCTCCCGATTATAATGCAATATTTGACTAAAGTCGAGAATTTAGCAGGAAATCATCTAAAATATATTGTGGTGTGAAGCATAACACAGTGGTATATGTTTGTGCAGTACCCACAGCTCTGAGAGTGAACGGACCGACCAACGTGCTTGGCTCTGACAACCGGCCCGCCTTACTGAGCCCCTCACATGTGTCTCTGGGAACCCAAGGACAGGGCTACAGAACCTCTGACCCAGGAGACAGCCCTGGTGAGAACTGCTTTCTGCGGGGAACACGTTTTCTTTTTTGTATTATGAGCAAATAACAATATATTTGTGCGACTGTAACTAAATAAACTTCATAATTTCAATCATAGGATAATAACTAACTAAAGAACCCCTTGCTGTATAGTTTGTGCAGTATTTTGATACCCCAGTTGGTGTTCACCAGTTACAACAGGCATTAACTCATATGTATCTATGGTTTTTCTGTCCAGTTTCCTCTGCCATGACGTCAGGTCCACCCAAGAAGCGTCACCGTGGCTGGCACTCCAACTCCATAGTGCCAGTTCCCCCCACAGCTGTCCAGGTTCCAGCCATCCGACCCCCCGTCTGCCCCACAGGTCCGTTCTCTAACTGTATCACACAACCTCACCACAGCTTAGGGTGACGTCCAGGCCCCTGAATGCAAAAGCCAAAGCTTGGGTCCTGAATAGATAAAGCCGTGCTATTGTGGAGAATGACACCAAGTCCTTGACATTCTGCGTTTCCAAGGCTGATTCATTCAGCGTCACTCTGACTCTGGTGTAGATGACAATATCAGTTTGAACCAGACTCAAAAGAGGCTGCAATAAGACTTCTGTTGATTTATATTATATATATATATATATTGATGTATCTCCTGACATATAGTCTTATTTAGAGGTCGTAAACAATATAGTCAAATACATGGTTTGACATGGTGTGTTCTGGTGTGTGTGTTCTGGTGTGTGTGTGTGTGTGTGTTCTGGTGTGTGTGTGTGTGTTCTGGTGTGTGTGTGTGTGTTCTGGTGTGTGTGTGTGTTCTGGTGTGTGTGTGTGTTCTGGTGTGTGTGTGTGTTGTGGTGTGTGTGTGTTCTGGTGTGTGTGTTCTGCCCTCAGGCTTGGTTTTGGCCTTGCCTACTCCTCAGCCGTCGGTACCCGGGCTCGTTCAACCTCAACCCGTCACCACAGAAGAGACAGTTATAGTCCCAGACAATCTCCTCAACACATCAGGAGTCCGACCCGTCGTCCTCATTGGTAGAAATCCGTTGTTGACTAACAGAGATAGTTAGTAGTAGTCTTTGCACATTTGGTGATGTTCATGTGTGAATGGAAGAAACATTGATGAATGCCACGATGATGAACACTTGGGTTTTCTTTCACAGGTCACGGAACGTTGCCGTACTTCTATGGGAATGTGGGAGACATCGTAGTGAGCCCCCTGCTGGTCAGCTGTTTTAAGGCCAACCAGCTGACTGAAAAGACACTGGCCAGCTTAGGCCTGACCTACAACCAACTTCTGAGTGTGGACACCATGATCCTTCTCATCCTCCAGTACCTGGCACGTCTAGGTAAAGACCTCTAAACACCCTGACACCCTCTAGTACCTGGCACGTCTAGGTAAAGACCTCCAAACACCCTGACACCCTCTAGTACCTGGCACGTCTAGGTAAAGACCTCCAAACATCCTGACACCCTCTAGTACCTGGCATGTCTAGGTAAAGACCTCCAAACACCTTGACACCCTCTAGTACCTGGCACGTCTAGGTAAAGACCTCTAAACAAACACCCTGACACCCTCTAGTACCTGGCACGTCTAGGTAAAGACCTCCAAACACCCTGACACCCTCTAGTACCTGGCACGTCTAGGTAAAGACCTCCAAACACCCTGACACCCTCTAGTACCTGGCACGTCTAGGTAAAGACCTCCAAACACCTGACACCCTCTAGTACCTGGCACGTCTAGGTAAAGACCTCCAAACACCCTGACACCCTCTAGTACCTGGCACGTCTAGGTAAAGACCTCCAAACACCCTGACACCCTCTAGTACCTGGCACGTCTAGGTAAAGACCTCCAAACACCTTGACACCCTCTAGTACCTGGCACGTCTAGGTAAAGACCTCCAAACACCCTGACACCCTCTAGTACCTGGCACGTCTAGGTAAAGACCTCCAAACACCCTGACACCCTCTAGTACCTGGCACGTCTAGGTAAAGACCTCCAAACACCCTGACACCCTCTAGTACCTGGCACGTCTAGGTAAAGACCTCCAAACACCCTGACACCCTCTAGTACCTGGCACGTCTAGGTAAAGACCTCCAAACACCCTGACACCCTCTAGTACCTGGCACGTCTAGGTAAAGACCTCCAAACATCCTGACACCCTCTAGTACCTGGCATGTCTAGGTAAAGACCTCCAAACACCCTGACACCCTCTAGTACCTGGCACGTCTAGGTAAAGACCTCCAAACACCCTGACACCCTCTAGTACCTGGCACGTCTAGGTAAAGACCTCCAAACACCCTGACACCCTCTATTACCTGGCACGTCTAGGTAAAGACCTCCAAACACCCTGACACCCTCTAGTACCTGGCACGTCTAGGTAAAGACCCCCAAACATCCTGACCAAACATCCAATCCAGTTTCTCCAAATGCCTTGAATAACCTTGAATTTATCATCACGTTCACAATGCACAAACCTAGTGCACGCCCACCCCGTGAAACACACAGTAAGTAGTCCTCTGCCTTATTTCCTCTCAGGTCCTGAGCAGATTCCACTGAGGGAGGAGTTTGAGCAGATCGTGCTGAAGGCCATGTTGGTTTGTCCTGAAGGACCGGCCATAACCTCGTCTCAGCTGCCCTGGCTGGCCCGCCTGGAGGCCAGTGTGTCTGGAGGCAGTGTCCAGGTGCAGGTCAGCCACAACTCCCTGGGCGAGGGCATCTCGGAGTCCCTGCGGTCGCTCTGTGACGGGCCGCACCACCAGCAGAGTCTGCCCACTTATGTGGTTATTGTGTGTGCCTCCAAGATGACGGGCAATGAGTTCTGTGTGCTGGCGCTGGGTACGTGTCCACTCACTGTCCTCACACTGTCTTCACATTGTCCTCACACTGTCCATACGCTGTCCTCACACTGTCCATACGCTGTCCTCACACTGTCCACACACTGTCATCACACTGTCCATACGCTGTCCTCACACTGTCCATACGCTGTCCTCACACTGTCCATACGCTGTCCTCACACTGTCCTCACACTGTCCATACGCTGTCCTCACACTGTCCTCACACTGTCCATACGCTGTCCTCACACTGTCCTCACACTGTCCTCACACTGTCCACACACTGTCATCACACTGTCCTCACACTGTCCTCACACTGTCCACAAACTCTCCTCACACTGTCCACACACTGTCCTCACACTGTCCATAGGCTTATTATAGGATACAATAAACGTTGATATCTTGATGTGTTTTCCAGGGAAGTACCAGGCCCGGGCGCTAGCTGAAGGGATGCTCACCACCAATGAGTTTCTAAAGGAGATCAGTTATGAGCTCATAACGGGAAAAGTCAGTGTCCTGGCATCTCACTTCAAAACCACCTCACTAGGTGAGTAAACGAAACACAAAAGTCTTTCACACACAACTTTCTCGTTATTTAAGAAGTCCAATAAATGAATGAATCAAACAAACTAAATACAAAAACTCCCATAGTGCTTTATTTAGCACTAGCTTGGACTGGAGGTCAGGCGATCACAAGACCGAAATGGGATACTGTGCCAACCGTGCCATCTGTGCCAACCGTGTCATAAATAGACAGATGTATCAATATTTGATAAGACAGTTTTGTGTAGCAACTGCGTGTGTATCTGCGTGTGTGTCTGCGTGTGTGTCTGCGTTTGTTTCTGCTTGTGTGTCTGCGTGTGTGTCTGCGTGTGTTTCTGCGTGTGTATCTGCGTGTGTTCATATGTGTGTGTATCTGCGTGTGTATCTGTGTGTGTATATCTGCGTGTATTCATGTGTGTGTGTCTGTGTGTGTGTCTGCGTGTGTGTCTGCGTGTGTATCTGCGTGTGTGTCTGCGTGTGTATCTGCGTGTGTATCTGTGTGTGTATATCTGCGTGTGTTATTGTGTGTGTGTCTGTGTGCGTATCTGTGGTTACGTGTCATTCGCTGACTGGTTCCTGTCATGTCGTTCTTTGCAGGGGACAACCTGGACAAACAGCTGATGCGTTACCAACGGCGACGGAAGGGCCAGGTCATCCAGCCCTTTCAGGGGGATGTCACCGACCACATCCACTCCCAGGATGCAGCCAATATGGTGCCAGCGTCTGAGTCAGGTGAGTCCCACATTCTGTCTGGTCCCCCTCTCCTTCATCTGATTGGACCAGAATATGGACTGACAGGTTTGTCCCCCCCCCCCAACAGAGCTGCCCAGGGAGGTGTTCCAGATCCACCCTCCTCAGCTGACTGTAGCAAGGAGTCTGCTCTCCCAGGTGTGCTCTATAGCTGACTCGGGCTCACAGAGCCTAGACCTCGGACGCTTCTGCAAAGTGGACTTCCTTGTTCTAGTTCCTCCCTCATACGTCCTTGTGAACCAGACTGCTCAACGGATCCGACAATCTGGTACTAAAGAGGGGGAAATTAGAATGTTGCTGTTGGTCATTATGTTACTGTTGGTTATTATGTTACTGTTGGTTATTATGTTACTGTTGGTTATGTTACTGTTGGTTATTATGTTACTGTTGGTTATGTTACTGTTGGTCATTATGTTACTGTTGGTTATTATGTTACTGTTGGTTATTATGTTACTGTTGGTTATTATGTTACTGTTAGTTATGTTACTGTTGGTCATTATGTTACTGTTGGTTATTATGTTACTTTTGGTTATTATGTTACTGTTAGTTACTATGTTACTGTTGGTTATTATGTTACTGTTGGTTATTATGTTACTTTTGGTTATTATGTTACTGTTAGTTACTATGTTACTGTTGGTTATTATGTTACTTTTGGTTATTATGTTACTGTTGGTTATTATGTTACTGTTGGTTATTATGTTACTGTTGGTTATGTTACTGTTGGTCATTATGTTACTGTTGGTTATTATGTTACTGTTGGTTATGTTACTGTTGGTCATTATGTTACTGTTGGTTATTATGTTACTGTTGGTTATTATGTTACTGTTGGTTACTATGTTACTGTTGGTTATTATGTTACTGTTGGTTATTATGTTACTGTTGGTCATTATGTTACTGTTGGTTATTATGTTACTGTTGGTTATGTTACTGTTGGTCATTATGTTACTGTTGGTTATTATGTTACTGTTGGTTATTATGTTACTGTTGGTTATGTTACTGTTGGTTATTATGTTACTGTTGGTTATTATGTTACTGTTGGTCATTATGTTACTGTTGGTTATGTCACTGTTGGTTATTATGTTACTGTTGGTTATTATGTTACTGTTGGTCATTATGTTACTGTTGGTTATTATGTTACTGTTGGTTATGTTACTGTTGGTTATTATGTTACTGTTGGTTATGTCACTGTTGGTTATTATGTTACTGTTAGTTATGTTATTGTTGGTTATATTACTGTTGGTTATTATGTCACTGTTGGTTATGTGTGTGTGTCTGTAACAGGGGTACTATTATATTACTGTTGGTTATGTGTGTGTGTCTGTAACAGGGGTACTATTATATTACTGTTGGTTATGTGTGTGTGTCTGTAACAGGGGTACTATTATATTACTGTTGGTTATGTGTGTGTGTCTGTAACAGGGGTACTATTATATTACTGTTGGTTATGTGTGTGTGTCTGTAACAGGGGTACTATTATATTACTGTTGGTTATGTGTGTGTGTCTGTAACAGGGGTACTATTATATTACTGTTGGTTATGTGTGTGTGTCTGTAACAGGGGTACTATTATATTACTGTTGGTTATGTGTGTGTGTCTATAACAGGGGTACTATTGGATCTGGGTATAGAGGATGCTTCCTCAGCACATCAGAGGTCTGACAAGTATGTGGTGAGACTGGATGGAGACGTTCATGCCAAGATGGAGGCCTTTATGAGGAAGGTGAAACAGAATCCCTACACACTGTTTGTCCTCATCCACGACAACTCCCATGTGGACCTAACCAGGTAACGTAGACTGGTAGCACACACGCACACACACACACACACACACACACACACACACACACACACACACACACCCTACAGCCGATTGTACGTTTTTGTCTTAACTTAACCCCTAAGCTAGAAAAAAGCATTTTTTCTTTTGCAGACATAAAATGAAAAATAAAGCTGTTCTCTATCAGGCTTATTTTGGTACACACTCATGTTTGGGCAAACACAATCTGGAGTTCATTTGGTGCTGCTGACACAGTTGGTTTAGATAGATATGGTTTTATTAAATCTTGCTTAGGCTAGACGTCTGTCCTCAGGCTGCACTGTAAAAACAAAGCAGCCTAAGCCAAGACAGAGAAGACCAGAAGACAAGACAGAGAAGATCAGAAGCCAAGACAGAGAAGATCAGAAGCCAAGACAGAGAAGATCAGAAGCCAAGACAGAGAAGATCAGAAGCCAAGACAGAGAAGATCAGAAGCCAAGACAGAGAAGATCAGAAGCCAAGACAGAGAAGATCAGAAGCCAAGACAGAGAAGATCACAAGCCAAGACAGAGAAGATCAGAAGCCAAGACAGAGATCATCAGAGTCTTCTGTTTAGTAATAAACCTAGAACAGGACAACTTTCCCCCACCTCCATCTCTGTGTGTCAGGCTCAGTGTGTCATCCACCTTTAAACACCTCCATCTCTGTGTGTCAGGCTCAGTGTGTCATCCACCTTTAAACACCTCCATCTCTGTGTGTCAGGCTCAGTGTGTCATCCACCTTTAAACACCTCCATCTCTGTGTGTCAGGCTCAGTGTGTCATCCACCTTTAAACACCTCCATCTCTGTGTGTCAGGCTCAGTGTGTCATCCACCTTTAAACACCTCCATCTCTGTGTGTCAGGCTCAGTGTGTCATCCACCTTTAAACACCTCCATCTCTGTGTGTCAGGCTCACTGTGTCATCCACCTTTAAACACCTCCATCTCTGTGTGTCAGGCTCACTGTGTCATCCACCTTTAAACACCTCCATCTCTCCGTGTTTCCCCACACAGTGCGTTGTCTGGCTCGGTGTGTAATGGGGAGCTTCAGGGTCTGGCCGATCGCGTGGTCAACTGCCAGGAGGTCCTGGAGGCCATGAATCTGTTGGTGCTTCAGGTCAGCTGCTTCCCGTTCACCCTGCAGACGCGACAGTCCCGTATAAGTGTCCACAACGAGGTGCACTGGCCAGCCAACCACTGCCTGGTGAGTGGTCCTCCACCCGTGGCTGCTCACGCCATCTGGTGGCGCCTAGTTAGAATTGCATTTGCCTATTTCTAATTTTACTGCAGACACTAAACTTGAGTCACTGTAAGTCAGTGCATCCAGCTAACGATAACGAACACACTCCGTTATCACAGCTCGTGCGACTAACACCGGCAAAGTCTGAGATTGGTCCACCTCTAAGGAGCCAAATTTAGACAGACATAAAGAAGTACAGCAGAAAGTTAAAGTTTGTTTGCTAAGACAGCCGCTGCTGTTCTGCATTTGACCTCTAGGGTGAGCTGTCTCCTAAGGAGCAGGTGTACTTTGGCCTGAGGAACTACAGCAGCTCCCTGCAGTGGGGGGTTGCCAGCCCCATATTGCGCTGTGACGATGCCTTTGAGAAGATGGTCAACACACTGCTGGAGAGGTCAGTCACGTTGTAAATATATAACATATACATGTTAGATATACAAGTTAGATATACATGTTAAAACACACTGGTCCATATGAACAACATGGAGAATTCAGGCTTAAGGCTCAGGGTTACCTCATCTGTTGCAGACACCCCCATCTACACAGCATGGTGATTAGGAGCTACCTGTTGATCCAGCAGTACACAGAAGCCATGATGGCTCTGACATCGTCTCCGTCACTACGGGACCAAATAACCCCTGAGACCCTGGCCATGGTGGAGGATCTGATCAGCGCCCCGGGCCGGGAGAGATCCCAGGGCCGTGGTCACATGCTTCTGGTCCGAGTGCCTTCTCTGCAGCTGGCCATGCTGGCCCGCGAGCGCCTGGAAGATGTGAGGGACAAGCTGGGTCTCCAGTTCTGCTTTGCCGTGGTTCTGGGGAGTCCCGCATCCGAGCTCAGCTTGTCACAACACTTCACTAACCGACTCATGGTGAGATAGAGGAGGGAGGGCAGGGTGGCTGTTCATGTTTAGATAGAGGAGGGAAGGAGGGCAGGGTGGCTGTTCATGTTTAGATAGAGGAGGGAGGGAGGGCAGGGTGGCTGTACATGTTTAAATAGAGGAGGGAGGGAGGGCAGGGTGGCTGTTCATGTTTAAATAGAGGAGGGAGGGCAGAGTGGCTGTTCATGTTTAGATAGAGGAGGGAGGGAGAGCAGGGTGGCTGTACATGTTTAAATAGAGGGGGGAGGGCAGGGTGGCTGTTCATGTTTAGATAGAGGAGGGAGGGAGGGCAGGGTGGCTGTTCATGTTTAGATAGAGGAGGGAGGGAGGGCAGGGTGGCTGTACATGTTTAAATAGAGGAGGGAGGGAGGGCAGGGTGGCTGTTCATGTTTAAATAGAGGAGGGAGGGCAGAGTGGCTGTTCATGTTTAGATAGAGGAGGGAGGGAGAGCAGGGTGGCTGTACATGTTTAAATAGAGGAGGGAGGGAGGGCAGGGTGGCTGTTCATGTTTAAATAGAGGAGGGAGGGCAGGGTGGCTGTTCATGTTTAGATAGAGGAGGGAGGGCAGGGTGGCTGTTCATGTTTAGATAGAGGAGGGAGGGCAGGGTGGCTGTTCATGTTTACATATAGAGGAAGGAGGGCAGGGTGGCTGTTCATGTTTACATATAGAGGAGGGAGGGCAGGGTGGCTGTTCATGTTTACATATAGAGGAGGGAGGGCAGGGTGGCTGTTCATGTTTACATATAGAGGAGGGAGGGCAGGGTGGCTGTTCATGTTTAAATAGAGGAGGGAGGGCATGGTGGCTGACTGTGTTCTGTTGGTACGCAGGGTTCTTTTTCTAACTGTTCTGTTGGTACTGCAGGGTTCTCTTTCTAACTGTGTTCTGTTGGTACTGCAGGGTTCTCTTTCTAACTGTGTTCTGTTGGTACTGCAGGGTTCTTTTTCTAACTGTTTCTGTTGGTACTGCAGGGTTCTCTTTCTAACTGTGTTCTGTTGGTACTGCAGGGTTCTCTTTCTAACTGTGTTCTGTTGGTACTGCAGGGTTCTCTTTCTAACTGTGTTCTGTTGGTACTGCAGGGTTCTCTTTCTAACTGTGTTCTGTTGGTACTGCAGGGTTCTCTTTCTAACTGTTTTCTGTTGGTACTGCAGGGTTCTCTTTCTAGCTGTTTTCTGTTGGTACTGCAGGGTTCTCTTTCTAACTGTGTTCTGTTGGTACTGCAGGGTTCTCTTTCTAACTGTGTTCTGTTGGTACTGCAGGGTTCTCTTTCTAACTGTGTTCTGTTGGTACTGCAGGGTTCTCTTTCTAACTGTTTTCTGTTGGTACTGCAGGGTTCTCTTTCTAACTGTGTTCTGTTGGTACTGCAGGGTTCTCTTTCTAACTGTGTTCTGTTGGTACTGCAGGGTTCTCTTTCTAACTGTTTTCTGTTGGTACTGCAGGGTTCTCTTTCTAACTGTGTTCTGTTGGTACTGCAGGGTTCTCTTTCTAACTGTGTTCTGTTGGTACTGCAGGGTTCTCTTTCTAACTGTGTTCTGTTGGTACTGCAGGGTTCTCTTTCTAACTGTGTTCTGTTGGTACTGCAGGGTTCTCTTTCTAACTGTTTTCTGTTGGTACTACAGGGTTCTCTTTCTAACTGTTTTCTGTTGGTACTGCAGGGTTCTCTTTCTAACTGTGTTCTGTTGGTACTGCAGGGTTCTCTTTCTAACTGTGTTCTGTTGGTACTGCAGGGTTCTCTTTCTAACTGTGTTCTGTTGGTACTGCAGGGTTCTCTTTCTAACTGTTTTCTGTTGGTACTGCAGGGTTCTCTTTCTAACTGTGTTCTGTTGGTACTGCAGGGTTCTCTTTC